>SJYX01015076.1:173514-257781 GCA_006410675.1 Oreotragus oreotragus | reverse complement strand
GGGATGCAGGATGCTTGGGGCTGGTGTATGGGGATGATCTGGAGGGATGATGTGGGGGGTGGGGTGGGAGGTGGGAGGGGGGTTCATGTTTGGGAGTTCGTGTAAAAAAATAAATAAATACAAAAAAAAAAAAAGAAATAGCTACAAACACATACTATTTAGAATTATAGGAGGAACTACTAGGAGTAACAACTTCTAAAATAAATATTGTCTCTGAGGAAGCCATACATCTATGCTTCCAATGCTTGTAATAATCATATATGACTTTTATAATCAGAAAAAATAGGCATTAGAAAATATTCATATGATATCTTAGTTTTATAAAGTTAAAATTCTTTTATTGATTATTGAATTTAGGACAAGCCTACTTTGAACACTGACGATTATTGAAGATGTTGTTGCTGTTTAGTTGCTAAGTCGTGTCTGACTCTTTGCGACCCCATGGACTGTGGCCCCCTAGACTCCTCTGTCCATGGGATTCTCCAACCAAGAATACTGGAGTGGGTTGGTGTCCTTCTCCAGGGGATCTTCCTGAACCAGGGATCGGGGCTCACATCTCCTGCACTGGCAGGTGAGTTGTTTACCACTGAGCTAGTAAGGGAGCCCCTTAATGAAGATATAGAAGGTATTTTTAAAAAGTCAGTTTGAATGCAACTTCAGAGATTTAATTGATAAGCAAAAAAATTATGACTTAATGAAATAAAATATCAACACCATTCTTAACACCCATATTTCGACTTATTCTGAATTCACAGTTTTCATGCCAATATTAATATAATATAAATATACATTAAATATAATATGAACTACATTCTTAATACTTATAACTTACTCTGGATCCAAAGTTTTCATGCCAAGAGGACCAAGCAATTTTTTTTCTGCAATCTCCAAGGCCTTCCATGCTTTTTGGGTAGTAAAGAGCTCAGGGGCCTAATAAGTGTTAAAAACAAATATACAAACTTTTTGAGATCACAGAAGAATTAGTGTCTACCCACATTAGAAAAAAAAAACTATAAACTTGGAAAATAATGAAAACCTTAAAAATACAGTGCTGGTCCAGAAGATCAAGCGTAGATGTCTAATCAGACCTAATTCTATCAGGCTGACTTGGAAGCACTGATCTTGGCTTTAGAGGTTCGGAAAGCTGTTTGGGGTGATTGTTTTCTTGTGTCACTTTAAGAAAGTTTACTAGTTCCAAAAGGAAGTTGCCATAGTGCCAATGAAGGCAAAACATAAGATTTACATTATCTTCCTTTAAGTTCACCTGGAACTCATTTTTTGCTTTTAGTGTCATAATGAAACATAGAGGGATATGCACTGGAATAGTATGAGCACATTTACTTGTGATATAGAGAAGGAGAGAAAGATGACTAAGTGACTAAAAATCCACATTAAATTTAAATGTTAAATAAAATCAATGTACACTGAACCAAAGCTACTTTTATTTTTATTACCTGTATTTTTATTCTACTATAATTAATAATACAATATTTAATACTCTTTTTGACAAGGTGGCACCATCCGGACACAGACGTTGAACACATACCTTCTTTGTTTTACTGTACTTTATTTTTGGACTAAAGTATAGATAAAAAAGGAGAGTCAAGCATTCCTGAGTAGACAGAACTAATTAGAACAATACAACAACAACAGCAAAAAGCAGAATGTGAATTGAAGCTACTCATATTAGTTCATTAGTACAGATGTTTCCAACTAGTGAGCTGAGGCATGGCACAGGTGTGCTGAGAAACAGACGCCCTCAGCTTTCCCCACAGCTGGGTGGGGTCTAGGGCTAATGAAGTGGGCGGATCTGGCAGCAACCTAATCCATTTCACCCAGTGTGCTATACAAATATCATCATTTTTCTTTTTTAAAAATCATTTTTCTTTTTTAAAAATCATTTCCTATGTGTTATGACATAAAGACATTGAGAAGAACGTTAGCCATAACCCATTATTTTCTATTTTTTGACATCAAATGTGATAGTTAAGGGTGTTATGCTTTATTCATTAGAAAAGACCATATCGTCTATGACCATACCACTCTGAATGCGCCCAATCTCCTCTGATCTTGGAAGCTAAGTAGGGTGGGGCCTGGTTAGTACTTGGATGTGAGAAAAGACCATATAAAACTAGCTAGTAAATAACTCACTTTTTAACAATTCAATGAATTTGAGATCAAATGAGAATAAAGAACTAAATAAACCCTATCATAACATTTTTGAAATTTGAAAAGAACAAAGCAAATAACTCACCACAACCATTGCTATGGTAAAATTTGGCCTGAGCTGGTAGTCACACCAAGGGCTTGATGCTCCATAACTATCTTTGTATATGCCCCGCTTGTGCACCAGATTAGGATGCTTTTCATTGACATCTGAAGGGTCTTCTGATACATAAAATAACTTTTCAAAGTTTTCTTGTATTTTTCTATTCCATTCATCATATGAGACTCTCACAGACTTTCCTGAAACGTTAAAAAGACCTGGTAGTGTTAAGCATTCAGAGAAACTCATACATTTAGTTAAAGCTGAAGAATAATATTTAGTCAATAAATTATACACTTTTTTGGGAAAAGTGTTAGGGTCTTTTGAAGGATACTAGCCAGAAATTAAAAATTATCTTTCACTGTTATTACTGAAAAAGGGTTAGACTCCAACAAATGATCCCAAATCATTTGTCTTTGTTTGGATCACTCTTACTACTGATAAAATTACTTTTATTGAGCACTTGAAAGGAGGCTAATCTGAACTGAGAGGTGCAGGAAGTGTAAAATATATACTGTATTTCTAAGACACAGTACGCCTCAAAAGAATGTAAAACAGTCATGAATAATTTCATAGTGATTACATGTTGAAATAATATTTGGTATATACTGAGTTAATTAAAACATAATCATTAATTAATTTCATCTGTTTCTTTTAACTTTTTAAAATGTAGATACTAGAAAATTTTAAATTATGTATGTGGCTTAAATTATATTTCTATTGGACAGCACTGTTCCAGAAAAAAGGAGATGTAAAGATTTCATAATTGTTCACGAAAACTTGACCTGATCATAGTCATATCAAGGAAAAAAAATAAGCATGAGGCTATTCATATGTTAGTTCAAAGTTGCTATAAAAATATAGTTAGTAATCAGGTTTGTTACCATTTTAATACTAGTAAATTAATGGTTGTCTTTCCTTTTAATTTTAAGGGTTTTCTAATACTAGTTCATTGAATCACATGATGATTATGTAGATTAAAAATATAGACAGTCATTGGACTTTCTTTGCAAACAAAAGAAATAGCTTACCATGTCTTTTCACTGTAACATAATGATAAGGAAAAATATTTTTTTGGGATAATTCCAGCAACCAACGAACAGCAGATTTACTCAGGCCCACAATTTCCACAGCAGATCCATCTCTAAAATTAAAAATAAATTTTACTCTGTGACAATGAGTAATTTAAGCACTATTTAAAGGGCATTCATAAAAATAATTCTTAAGAATTATATAACTAATATATTATAAAAATGACTATAAAAATCCTTACTTCATAGGAAAGGAAAGTGAAGTCACTCAGTCGTGTGTGACTCTCTGCGACCCCATGGACTGTAGCCCTACCAGGCTCCTCCATCCATGGGATTTTCCAGGCAAGAATACTGGAGTGGGGTGCCGTTTCCTTCTCCAGGAGATCTTCCTGACCCAGGGATTGAACCTGGGTCTCTCACATTGTAGGCAGATACTTTACCATCTGAGCCACCAGGGAAGTCCATTACTTTATAGGAAGTGTGTGGCATATATAAGAAATTTCTCCTTTTATTACTTTGGATTGCTTAGCATCTTATTTTTTAAAAAATTCTATGAAGTAGAATACAGGTTATGGAGTAAAAGGAGATAGCTTCTGGAAAAAAGGCAGAAGTAGGAATCAAAGGATACTGAGACAGAATTCCAGAGAAAAGATAGAAAATATAGGACATAGGACTAAAGAAAGCCAGGGAAGGTGAGCGTCATAATTTGAAAGCTCATTTTTAAGGAAAATGAAAGGGAAGTTCAAGGTCTAATAAATCATTAAAATAAATAGGTTTTTAAAAAGAACATGCAAAATACATAATGACAATTTCTATTCAACAATTTTTTTTTTACATTTCTGATTGAAGATAAAATCTGGATAAGAAAATAATTTCTTAGACTTGATACTATAGTAAGAACTTAAAATAATAAAAAGAAATGATAAGATAAAAGATTAAAAAATTAAGGGGAAAATATTTAGAAAGTAAAAGGATTTCATAAAAGACAGGACAACTAGTTTTTTCTGTATTTATAAGAGATAATGATAATGAAGTATTTATAACAGTGAAAATACTTCAGGCTATAAAGAAATGTCTTAACCATAGGGATAACGAATCATAAAACTTCCCTTTGAGGTGCTTGTAGGGAATCAATCCATGAGAATACCCAGAAGAGAACAGACAGCTTTACCTGATGACACATCAAGAAGATTGTATATGTGTATATTGGGGGAGAGAAAGGATTACGGGGAAGGGGAAGTGGGAGGAAGGAAGGAAAATTTTGACTGATTTAAGAACACTTCATGGTTAACAGAATAAAAGATTCCACAAGTGTGTCACTTTACAAATGATATAATTATATAAACACTATAAATAAACACTACCTTGGAGTGGCTGGGATTCCTTTGTTTCTAGCTCTGTCACTTTCTCCCATTTTATCCATCCATGTACCACAATTGAAGCGATTTCCTCCATAAACAAATCCTGTTTCTTCATCAACCCCTGCAGTAATATTAAAACCTAAAAATAAAAATAAATCATTTATACAATTTAAAAGGAATATAATAAATTAGGAAAACTACTCTGGAGATCAATTTGGTAATACCTAAAAAGTTGAAGATGTGCAAATCAAAACTACAATGAAGTATCATGTTGTATCTGTCAGAATGGCTATCATCAAAAAGTCTACAAATAACAAATGTTGGAGAGGATGTGGATGAAAGGGTACCCATGTACAATATTGGTGGGAAAGTAAATTGGTGCAGCCACTATATTTTTAATACACAAGATAGGTCATGTCATTTATGTTCAAAACTGTTCACTGGCTTATTTCAGTATAAAAATTCCTTAAAAAACTAAAAATAGAACTACCATATGATCCAGTAATTCCACTCCTGGACATATATCCAGAAAAGATGAAAACTGTAATTTAAGAAGATACCCTAATATTTATAGCAGCACTATTTACAATAGCCAAGACATGAAAACAACCTAAATGTCCACCAACAGATGAACAGATAAAGAAGATGTGGTGTGTATATATATATATATATATATATATATTGGAGAAGGAAATGGCACCCACTCCAGTACTCTTGCCTGAAGAATCCCATGGAGGGAGGAGCCTGGTAGGCTACAGTCCACGGGGTCGCAAAGAGTCGGACACGACTGAGCGACTTCACTTCNTATATATATTGGAGAAGGAAATGGCACCCACTCCAGTACTCTTGCCTGAAGAATCCCATGGAGGGAGGAGCCTGGTAGGCTACAGTCCACGGGGTCGCAAAGAGTCGGACACGACTGAGCGACTTCACACACGCACACACACACACACACACACACACACACACACACACATATATACATATATATACACATATATATACAATGATCTACTTTAATATAAATTTGTTTGAGTATTGGTGAGATTGAATGCTTCCCTTATGTTTATTAATGGATGGTTGATGCACCTCCTTGGGCAAGCTCCTTTTACCTCCTGTTCCTATTTCCTCTATTATGAGCTAGAAATAGAGGTACTAGTTTTTGGAAAATGTTTGTCAAGTGATACACAAAGGCAAAGAGCTTTTTAATTTACTTTATACTAAATAACCGGACAGTCAGTGTTTAGTGACTAAATCTCAGAGATTTGGCCACAAAGTCAGAAGAATGCACACAAAAAGGTATACAGGTCAAAATGACTATGAATGAACAGGTTGTTTCAAATGCATAAAGTGAATAGAAAATCTATCTTTGCACTTCCTGATGAGCTGCCAAAGTATTCCAGGCTATTGGTGCCCTTTCCATAGTCAACCCTGGAGAAACTACAGAGAAGTATGTGTGAGGTACTGATGTGAAGAACTCACATAACGTTTGGGAGAAACTAATGAAAACAAGGGAGACATGGCCAGCCTCTTTGGACTTTTCTTGTACCTTGGCTCTTAAAGCTGTTGTTTTACAACCTAAGAAGACTGCTACAGAGAACTAATAATCAAGGGAACATGAGCTTATTGGGAAGAGACAAACCTTCGATAGCAGAGGAGTCTAATGACTAGAGAGAGAGAGGAGTTGAGTAACATATTTCACATGAAACAGAATTACTGTATCAATAGCACACAATAAGCAAAACAAATATCCTCAAACACAAGCAAGATATTATTAACATGAAGTAGGAACAAAAGACATTAAAAATGACTAAGCAGAGATGTTAGGCCTGGAATTTTTAATAGTTGAAATAAGGAAAACAGTAAAGTGATAATAAAGGGACTAAATAGTAGATGGATATAGCTAAATGTGAAATTAGTAAGATGGAAGACAAGATGGGAAAATTCTCCAGAGGCAGTAGGAGTGGTTACAGGCAGACAACAGAAGAAAAGCTGTGGGGATAGAAACAGACAAGAAGATACCCAGACAGAAGTAGCCCCAGAAAGTGAAAAGAAACAGTAAATCTCAGATCAAAAGGGCTCATAGACGACCACATGAAACAGATAAGAAAAGTTAGAGTAAAACCCCAAATTAAGACAAACAGATGGTTCTGCTGCTGCTGCTGGTGCTGCTGCTGCTGCTAAGTCACTTCAGTCGTGTCCGACTCTGCGTGACCCCATAGACGGCAGCCCACCAGGCTCCCCCGTCCCTGGGATTCTCCAGGCAAGAACACTGGAGTGGGTTGCCATTTCCTTCTCCATGAATGAGGTATAGGTCCATGAAACTTTCAACAGCTATACTGGAAGTAAGACATCAACAGAATAATATCTTCTAAAGCACTGAAGGAAAAAAGCATTTATGTCTGATCTGTCATTCAAATATGAGGGCATAATAAAAATACTGTCAGTCATTCAAGGCCTTGGTGGGTTTGACATGTAAACTGCTGTTGTTTGGCTGGTAAATTATGTATGACATGCAAATTACAACTTTAAAAATACTCATATAGCAACAATAAAAATACTTATATAGCAACAATAAAAATAACTATAGCAAGACGCTTAGTAGTAGGAATTCTTCTGAGGTTTTCATATACTAACATAAATAAATAAGCTCATTTGATTAATTCTAATAAGGAAAGAAATAAATCTTGGAGGATATAGTAACAGACAGGGGATGAAAAGATGATCAAATTATACATCAAAGTTTATTGTTGCCTAAAAATAGCAATAACCAAGGAAAAGAAAAAGAATAGTCACAACAATTCAAACTGAAATTTCATCTAGAAAATATCAAACAGGGATTGGGGGAGAGGTGCATACACTAAATTACTTAATCTGTTAGGGGTCAGTATAGATTTTAACAAGGAAATGAGTACAGATGTAAAAAATTAATACAGCTATAGGTCATAAACACAAGAATCACAGGAACAAAAACAGAATGGATTAAAGTGGAATAAATAGTTTCTTTAAAAAATATTTGTAAAATGCAAAACCACACACAGTTAATAAAAGTCAATGTGAGAGATTATCTCTGTGATATGAAGGTTGGGTAGGATTTCTGAAATAAAATATGGTGAAGGATATGACAGATAAGATGGGAAAAGGTCTGTATAATTCTAAAACTAATGATGGACAAGTACCTAGAGTAAACGAAAAACTGGTAAACAACATGAAAAACATCAGAATGCCAAAAGAAAGACGAATAAAGGTACAGAATAGGAACAAACAGTTTATAGAAAAGGAAACTTTCCAAAGATACAATAAACATATGAGAAAATATTCAAATTTAATAGGAGAATTACAAGTAAAAATATTATATATGGTTTTATAACCATATTCAGCATTAGATAATGCCAAATGATGTTGGTGGGCTTGGGGAACAGAAGACACTTTGGTTGGTAATGGGAATAGAGACTGGTGCAGTAATTCTGGAAAAGAATGTGGTAGTGTTTAAACAAAGGGCATGAAAGTATAGTATATATAGCTCTGATATACCAATGTTAACTGAAATAAGCCAGACATAAAAGGACAAAAATGATGTAATTCCATTTATTTGAGGTACCAAGAATAATCAAGTTCAGAGACTGAAAACAGATTAGCAATTACCAGGAGCTGAGGGGAGGAAAGAATGAGGAATTACTGTTAACTGGGTAGGAGTTTCAGTTTGGGATGACGAAAAGTTCTGGAGATGGATAGCAGTAATGGTTGAAAAACAGAGTGAATATACTTAGAGTCACTGCACTACACACTTAAAGAAGGCTAAAATAATGTATTTTATGATAAAATGGTAAACATGTATTTTACCACATACACTTAATAGTAAAAAATTCCAAGCAATCCAGTTAGAAGTGGGATAAAACAGGTTTATCATCAAAGAAGGGGTAGGGATGCTAAATAAGCTCATGAACAGATGTTCAATATTATTAATAGGAAAATGCAAATAAAAAACACACATATAGTGGTCTACATGTCTACCAGAACAGCTAAAACAACAACAACAACAACAACAAAAAACCCAAAAAAACCCCCACCAAATTCTGGCAAGGATGTGGAGAAATGATCTGTCCAGTTTGCTGGTGGGAGTGCAAAATGTTACAACCACTTTGGAAAAGGTCTCAGTTCAGTTCAGTTCAGTCACTCAGTCATGTCTGACTCTTTGCGACCCCACAGACTGCAGCATGCCAGGTATCGTTGTCCATCACCAAATCCGGGAGTTTACTAAAGCTCATGTCCATTGAGTCAGTGATGCCATCCAACCATCTCATTCTCTGTCGTCCCCTTCTCCTTCCGCCTTCAATCTTTCCCAGCATCAGGGTCTTTTCCAATGAGTCAGTTCTTTGCATCAGGTGGCCGAAGTATTGGAGTTTCACTTTCAGCATCAGTCCTTCCAATGAATGTTCAGGACTGATTTCCTTTAGGATGGGCTGGCTGGATCTCCTTGCAGTCCAAGGACTCTCAAGAGTCTTCTCCAACACTATAGTTTAAAAGCATCAATTCTTGGGCACTCAGCTTTCTTTAGTCCTACTCTCACGTCCATACATGACTACTGGAAAAACCATAGCCTAGACTAGACGGATCTTTGTTTTTATGTAATGTCTCTGCTTTTTAATATGCTGTCTAGGTTGGTCATAACTTTTCTTCCAAGGAGCACGTCTTTTAATTTCATGGCTGCAGTCACCATCTGCAGTGATTTTGGAGCCCCCCAAACATGAAGTCTGCCACTGTTTCCATTGTTTCCCCATCTATTTGCCATGAAGTGATGGGACCACATGGCATGATCTTAGTTTTCTGAATGTTGAGTTTCAAGCCAACTTTTTCACCTTCTTCTTTCACTTTCATCAAGAGGCTTTTTAGGTCTTCTTCACTTTCTGCCATAAGGGTGGTGTCATCTGCATATCTGAGGTTACTGATATTTCTCCCGGCAGTCTTGATTCCAGCTTGTGCTTCATCCAGTCCAGTGTTTCTCATGATGTACTCTGCATATAAGTTACATAAGCAGGGTGACAATATACAACCTTGATGGACTCCTTTCCCTGTTTGGAACCACTCTGTTGTTCCATGTCCAGTTCTAAAGTTGCTTCCTGACCTGCATACAGATTTCTCAAGAGACAGGTCAGGTGGTCTGGTATCCCATCTCTTGAAGAATTTTCCATAGTTTGTTGTGATCCACACAGTCAAAGGCTTTGACATAGTCAATAAAGTAGATGTTTTTCTGGAACTCTCTCGCTTTTTCGATGATCCAACGGATGTTGGCAATTTGATCTCTCATTGATTTGATCTGGCAATTTGATCTAAATCCAGCTTGAAGTTCATGNTCTCTTGAAGAATTTTCCATAGTTTGTTGTGATCCACACAGTCAAAGGCTTTGACATAGTCAATAAAGTAGATGTTTTTCTGGAACTCTCTCGCTTTTTCGATGATCCAACGGATGTTGGCAATTTGATCTCTCATTGATTTGATCTGGCAATTTGATCTAAATCCAGCTTGAAGTTCATGGTTCATGTACTGTTGAAGCCTGGCTTGGGGAATTTTGAGTATTACTTTACTAGCGTGTGACATGAGTGCAACTGTGTGGTAGTTTGAGCATTTTTTGGCATTGTCTTTCTTTGGGATTGGAATGAAAACTGATCTTTCCCAGTCCTGTGGCCACTGCTGAGTTTTCCAAAGTTGCTGGCATATTGAGTGCAGCACTTTTACAGCAGCATCTTTAGGATCTGAAATAGCTCAACTGGAATCCCATCATCTCCACTAGCTTTGTTCCTTGTGATGCTTCCCTAAAGCCCACTTGACTTCACATTCCAGGATGTCTGGCTCTAGGTGACTGATCATACCATTGGGACTATATGGGTCATGAAGATCCTTTTTGTATAGTTCTTCTGTGTATTCTTGCCACTTCTTCTTAATATCTTCTGCTTATTTTAGGTCCATACCATTTCTGTCCTTTATTGTGCATATCTTTGCATGAAATGTTCCCTAGGTATCTCTAATTTTCAAGAGATTTCTAGTCCTTCCCATTGTGTTGTTTTCCTCTATTTCTTTGCACTGATCCCCGAGGAAGGCTTTCTTATCTCTCCTTGCTATTCTTTGGAACTCTGCATTCAAATGGGTATATCTTTCCTTTTTTCCTTTGCTTTTCATTTCTCTTCTTTTCACAGCTATTTGTATGGCCTCCTCAGACAACCATTTTGCCTTTTTGCATTTCTTTTTTTGGGGGATGGTCTTGATCCCTGTCTCCTGTACAATGTTACAAATCTCTGTCCATAGTTCTTCAGGCACTCTATCAGATCTAATCCCTTGAATGTATTTCTCATTTCCACTGTATAATCGTAAGGGATTTGATTTGGGTCATACCTGAATGGTCTAGTGGTTTTTCCTACTTTCTTCAATTCAGAAAACAGTCTGGCAATTTTTTATATAACAAATCATGTATATACCATATGATCCAGATTATTGGGAACAATATATGAATCGTGAACTTCCAGATGTTCAAGCTGGATTTAGAAAAGGCAGAGGAACCAGAGATCAATTTGCCAACATCCACTGGATCATCGAAAAAGCAAGAGAGTTCCAAAAAAACATCTACTTCTACTTTATTGACTATGCCAAAGCCTTTGATTGTGTGGATCACAACAAACTATGGAAAATTCTTCAAGAGATGGGATACCAGACCACCTGACCTGTCTCTTGAGAAATCTGTATGCAGGTCAGGAAGCAACTTTATAACTGGACATGGAACAACAGAGTGGTTTCAAACAGGGAAAGGAGTCCGTCAAGGTTGTATATTGTCACCCTGCTTATTTAACTTATATGCAGAGTACATCATGAGAAACACTGGACTGGATGAAGCACAAGCTGGAATCAAGATTGCCGGGAGAAATATCAGTAACCTCAGATATGCAGATGACACCACCCTTATGGCAGAAAGTGAAGAAGACCTAAAGAGCCTCTTGATGTTAACGAAAGAAGAGGGTGAAAAAGTTGGCTTGAAACTCAACATTCAGAAAACTAAGATCATGCCATGTGGTCCCATCACTTCATGGCAAATAGATGGGGAAACAATGGAAACAGTGGCAGACTTCATGTTTGGGGGGCTCCAAAATCACTGCAGATGGTGACTGCAGCCATGAAATTAAAAGACACGTGCTCCTCGGAGAAAAGTTATGACGAACGTAGGCAGCATATTAAAAAGCAGAGACATTACATAAAAACAAAGATCCATCTAGTCAAGGCTATGGTTTTTCCATTAGTCACGTATGGATGTGAGAGTTGTATAAAGAAAGCTGAGCGCCAAAGAATTGATGTCTTTGAAATGTGGTGTTGGAGAAGACTCTTGAGAGTCCTTGGACTGCAAGGAGATCCAGCCAGCCCATCCTAAAGGAAAGCAGTCCTGAACATTCATGGGAAGGAATGATGCTGAAAGTGAAACTCCAATACTTTGGCCATCTGATGGGAAGAACTGACTCACTGGAAAAGACCCTGATGCTGGGAAAGATTGAAGGTGGGAGGAGAAGGGGATGACAGAGGATGAGGTGGTTGGATGGCATCACTGACTCAATGGACACAAGCTTGAGTAAACTCTGGGATTTGGTGACGGACAGGGAGACCTGGAGTGCTGCAGTCATGGGGTCGCAAAGTGTTGGATACGACTAAGCGACTAAACTGAACTGACTGGGAATTTCTCCCAGAGAAATGGAAACTTATGTTTACACAAAAACCTGTATATGTTCACAGCAACTCTATTTGTATTAGTCAAAAGAATGAAAACAATCCAAATGTCCTTCAAAAGATGAAAGATATATCCATAAAAGGGAATACTACTTAGCAGTAAAAAGTAATAAAATACTGATATATGCAGCAACTTGGATGGTTTTCAAGGGGAATTAGATGTAACTATATATATATATACACACATACAGTATAGGTTACCTATTACATATAACTTACGTACATATATATATATATTATAGGTTACATACGATTGTATTTACCTACATTCTCAAAATGCCAAAACTATAGAGATGTAGAACAGACTGGGAGTTGCCAGAGATCAAAGATGTTTGATGTGACTCTAAAGGATGGCATAGGAAAAACCTTTGTGGTGATGGAAAAGTCCTATATCTTGACTGTGGCAGTGGTTATACATGGGATAAAATTGCATAGAAGTACACACACACACAAATAAATGAGTTAATGTGAAACTGGTAAAAATGGAATATGTTCTATAGGGGAACTAGCAGTATTACACTGCTATCTATCTCCTGATCATGATACTGCACTACAGTTACATAAGATGTCCTCACTGGGGGAAGATGGATGAAGGGTTCAGCATACTCATGCATCATTTTTCCAATTTTATACCAGTCTCCAATTCTTTCAAAACTGAAAAGTTAAAAAGACTATTTGTGCTTAAAGAAACGTGTATTTCATAAGAGTACATTAGTATACAACAAACCCCACTGGAATAAATTGTTAGCCTTGCATCAGCTAATGATGAGGAGTATGTGCCATAAAAATCAGAATATGATGAACTTCAAAGATGTTAAAATGTATATTGATTTTAACTCTGAATACAAACAAACCTCTTTATAAGAGCCCAAATTACAAGGGCAGACAAACTATGGATGAAATCCTAGCTCTGCCACTTAGCAGTTCTGTAGACTCTGGGCAAGCTACTCTGCTTCAGCCATCTTATCAATAAAAACAAGAACAATGAAACTCATCCCCAGCGTTCTTAGGAGTGTTAAATGGGAATAACACGGATAAAGTAGTTAGCACAATGCCTAGCACATAGTAAGCACTCAATTATTAGCAATTATTAGTATGATTATAAATGTTAAGCACCAAATTGGTTTTTGGTGCTTTCAAAGTCGGCTGACAAAGGATATAAATTTTTATCTTTCCTCCAGAAACTGAAACTCAGCTGGCAAGATCAGAAACTCTTAACATTTTTCATGATTATATTCTGAAGTTTTATACACAAATAAAATACTTATTGAATAAATGAACAATTACAAGGTTTAATTTCATCTCATCAGTAAATCTTTATTAGGTACTTGAAGTTGTGTACCTTCATGGGACTTCCCTGGTGGTCCAGCGGTTAAGACTCTGTACTCCCACTGCAGGGGGTGAGGGTTCAATCCCTGGTCAAGGAACTAGGATCCCACATGCCGCACAGCACGGTCAAAAAAAAAAAAAGTTATGTACCTTCATCCTTCATGTTCCGATCTATCTGTGGACCAGCATTCCTCTCTCGGAACTGTATGCCCTGCATGTGTCTCTGCATAGCTTCTTGTATTACTTCAAACAATGGTTGATCCTGTTTGAAACATGGATGTTACCGCTGTTAGAAATGACATTTTTCTTATCTTCTCCCAAATTCTACAACTGAAGTTTTGTGAAAACATATATTTTCCCTTAAAAGAAGAAATAGGGATCAGGGGTGGGACTGGGGAAAGAAGCAGCTTTTATACATCATATAACACAGCACAGCTTTTCCATGTGAACACTTAACATATTGTAGTTTTAACTATAAATTTCTGTGACATGAAATAATTTGTAATCCTGCTGATACATGAAAAAGAATCTTGTGAGTTGTGATCTGTTAAACAGTTCAGCTAAGAAACAAATCCAGCTTATTATGCAGAAATCTGAGTTTTAAACTGGCATTGTTCCAATTCATCCACATACATAGCAATGGAGACAAATTATATACTAAAATGGTAATATGTTTACGTTAAAAAATTTGGGGGCAAATACTCTTCAAACACTTCATGATATAAACATCGTAGAGCTAGCCTTGAGGTAGCCTAGAAGCTCTCCACCCAAGTAAACTGTAACATAAATGCAGATCAGATGTGGCAAAAGTACAATATCCTGTACATTCTTGACTAGGGAAAAAACACACACAAATGTTTATTCATTCTGCACTGCACATAAGATAAACTCTGAACTCCCTGGATTAGTAGCCAAGGCTCTCCAAAATACAATCCGTTACTATCAGTGTATCCTAAGCT
The DNA here is from genome assembly GCA_006410675.1 of Oreotragus oreotragus. Taxonomy (NCBI): domain Eukaryota; kingdom Metazoa; phylum Chordata; class Mammalia; order Artiodactyla; family Bovidae; genus Oreotragus; species Oreotragus oreotragus. Next base: position 243,071 of record SJYX01015076.1, on the reverse strand, counting down.
GTGCTTCAATCCATCCTGTGCTTTTATTATTCTTTTCATCTTTAATGTCTTCTCATAATTTCCCTCATCTCTGATGAAATCCTACTCACCTTTTGAGGTTAGTTTAGCTGAAATTTTAATTATTTTCTGTAGTCCTCCCTGAGACCCACTAAGAGATCATCTCTCTTTCTTTTATGAGGCTAAAAGAGGCACTTCCCATATATTTCTTTTTGCAATGATTGTATTATTAATATATACAGATCACCTCTTCTACCGTGTTGCAAGCTCATTAGGTAAAGAATAAGTCATCTCTGCAGTCTCTCACAGTAGCAGCAGGTGCTAAATAAATACCAATATCTGAAGAATTGTAAGACTCAGATTCTTAATTACATGTACTTTTATATTAGAAAGTAAACTTATTCAGGGAAAAATTAGTTTAAGAAATGATCTTTACCACTGTGCCGGCAGACAAAGGAACAGAGTCATCTGTAGGATACATTCTGGAAACCGGGCAGTTGAGAATGTCCAGACCATTTGGAACCATTTTACAATAGTCCTGAATACACTGCAGCCACCACCACACAGCATCCCGGCAGTTGTATCTGGCGTGAGTTCCTTCACCCAGGAGATTAGGAATGAGGCCATGTCTCAGGGTACTAGCAAATGCTAAAATGATATTCCTAAAACAACAGAAATAGGTGAATCATTTGACATGAAAATCACTTAAAAAACGAAAGGCAAAAAGTCATTTTGGGTGATCATTATTTTTTATTATTTTCTCTTATTTCTTTGTATTTTTATGCAGAAAGTGGTTGTAATATAGAATAAGCACTGAATTAAAAGTCAAGAACCTTGATCCTCGCCTTGCCATTTTCTCTAACAATCTGTATGACTTATCCTTTGGGAGATTTTTTTTTTCATATGTGGAGTTTGGGACCAGGTGATTTTTAAGGTCCCTCATAACTCTAGATTTTACTTTTGAAATCCCTAGTATTTCAAAAGAACAGGAATTTTATTATCTTAAATGGCAGATACCAAAAATAAAGCAAACATATAAGAAAATTAAAGGTAAAAACTGACCTTGAAAAACATAATTCGTTTTCAAAAACTTGTAGAGAATATTTTATCTTTCAACATATTCTACTATCAAAACCAAATAACAACTTTGTAAGATGGCATGGCATTCTAAAAAGAGCATGAAATTAAGAAGACTGAGATTTAAATCCTAGTGCTGCCATCTGTATAACCTTGGAAAAGTCATTTAAAGTTTTATATTTTTTGCTAAAACCATTTAGAAATTTAATTAATTCTGTGTATCAGGTAATACCTCTCTCTTAAATAATTGTGTAAAGGAGCTTTTTTATTTTCTGCAGTACAAAAGTGTTAGTGTGGAGAGTGACACTTCCAATTAATAAAAGGTCAGAATACTAGCAATCTTAATTATCCAGAACATGTCATACACATGGAAGTTGAATAAAAAGTCCTCTGTCCATGGACATCTCTGCAGAAGGTGAAAGCAGAACTATCTGTGGTAAAGATAGCCATATGTCCACCTTTCAAAGATGTTAAAATGTATATTGATTTTAACTCTGAATACAAACAAACCTCTTTATAAGAGCCCAAATTACAAGGGCAGACAAACTATGGATGAAATCCTAGCTCTGCCACTTAGCAGTTCTGTAGACTCTGGGCAAGCTACTCTGCTTCAGCCATCTTATCAATAAAAACAAGAACAATGAAACTCATCCCCAGCGTTCTTAGGAGTGTTAAATGGGAATAACACGGATAAAGTAGTTAGCACAATGCCTAGCACATAGTAAGCACTCAATTATTAGCAATTATTAGTATGATTATAAATGTTAAGCACCAAATTGGTTTTTGGTGCTTTCAAAGTCGGCTGACAAAGGATATAAATTTTTATCTTTCCTCCAGAAACTGAAACTCAGCTGGCAAGATCAGAAACTCTTAACATTTTTCATGATTATATTCTGAAGTTTTATACACAAATAAAATACTTATTGAATAAATGAACAATTACAAGGTTTAATTTCATCTCATCAGTAAATCTTTATTAGGTACTTGAAGTTGTGTACCTTCATGGGACTTCCCTGGTGGTCCAGCGGTTAAGACTCTGTACTCCCACTGCAGGGGGTGAGGGTTCAATCCCTGGTCAAGGAACTAGGATCCCACATGCCGCACAGCACGGTCAAAAAAAAAAAAAGTTATGTACCTTCATCCTTCATGTTCCGATCTATCTGTGGACCAGCATTCCTCTCTCGGAACTGTATGCCCTGCATGTGTCTCTGCATAGCTTCTTGTATTACTTCAAACAATGGTTGATCCTGTTTGAAACATGGATGTTACCGCTGTTAGAAATGACATTTTTCTTATCTTCTCCCAAATTCTACAACTGAAGTTTTGTGAAAACATATATTTTCCCTTAAAAGAAGAAATAGGGATCAGGGGTGGGACTGGGGAAAGAAGCAGCTTTTATACATCATATAACACAGCACAGCTTTTCCATGTGAACACTTAACATATTGTAGTTTTAACTATAAATTTCTGTGACATGAAATAATTTGTAATCCTGCTGATACATGAAAAAGAATCTTGTGAGTTGTGATCTGTTAAACAGTTCAGCTAAGAAACAAATCCAGCTTATTATGCAGAAATCTGAGTTTTAAACTGGCATTGTTCCAATTCATCCACATACATAGCAATGGAGACAAATTATATACTAAAATGGTAATATGTTTACGTTAAAAAATTTGGGGGCAAATACTCTTCAAACACTTCATGATATAAACATCGTAGAGCTAGCCTTGAGGTAGCCTAGAAGCTCTCCACCCAAGTAAACTGTAACATAAATGCAGATCAGATGTGGCAAAAGTACAATATCCTGTACATTCTTGACTAGGGAAAAAACACACACAAATGTTTATTCATTCTGCACTGCACATAAGATAAACTCTGAACTCCCTGGATTAGTAGCCAAGGCTCTCCAAAATACAATCCGTTACTATCAGTGTATCCTAAGCTGTGCTTCAATCCATCCTGTGCTTTTATTATTCTTTTCATCTTTAATGTCTTCTCATAATTTCCCTCATCTCTGATGAAATCCTACTCACCTTTTGAGGTTAGTTTAGCTGAAATTTTAATTATTTTCTGTAGTCCTCCCTGAGACCCACTAAGAGATCATCTCTCTTTCTTTTATGAGGCTAAAAGAGGCACTTCCCATATATTTCTTTTTGCAATGATTGTATTATTAATATATACAGATCACCTCTTCTACCGTGTTGCAAGCTCATTAGGTAAAGAATAAGTCATCTCTGCAGTCTCTCACAGTAGCAGCAGGTGCTAAATAAATACCAATATCTGAAGAATTGTAAGACTCAGATTCTTAATTACATGTACTTTTATATTAGAAAGTAAACTTATTCAGGGAAAAATTAGTTTAAGAAATGATCTTTACCACTGTGCCGGCAGACAAAGGAACAGAGTCATCTGTAGGATACATTCTGGAAACTGGGCAGTTGAGAATGTCCAGACCATTTGGAACCATTTTACAATAGTCCTGAATACACTGCAGCCACCACCACACAGCATCCCGGCAGTTGTATCTGGCGTGAGTTCCTTCACCCAGGAGATTAGGAATGAGGCCATGTCTCAGGGTACTAGCAAATGCTAAAATGATATTCCTAAAACAACAGAAATAGGTGAATCATTTGACATGAAAATCACTTAAAAAACGAAAGGCAAAAAGTCATTTTGGGTGATCATTATTTTTTATTATTTTCTCTTATTTCTTTGTATTTTCATGCAGAAAGTGGTCGTAATATAGAATAAGCACTGAATTAAAAGTCAAGAACCTTGATCCTCGCCTTGCCATTTTCTCTAACAATCTGTATGACTTATCCTTTGGGAGATTTTTTTTTTCATATGTGGAGTTTGGGACCAGGTGATTTTTAAGGTCCCTCATAACTCTAGATTTTACTTTTGAAATCCCTAGTATTTCAAAAGAACAGGAATTTTATTATCTTAAATGGCAGATACCAAAAATAAAGCAAACATATAAGAAAATTAAAGGTAAAAACTGACCTTGAAAAACATAATTCGTTTTCAAAAACTTGTAGAGAATATTTTATCTTTCAATATACTATTCTACTATCAAAACCAAATAACAACTTTGTAAGATGGCATGGCATTCTAAAAAGAGCATGAAATTAAGAAGACTGAGATTTAAATCCTAGTGCTGCCATCTGTATAACCTTGGAAAAGTCATTTAAAGTTTTATATTTTTTGCTAAAACCATTTAGAAATTTAATTAATTCTGTGTATCAGGTAATACCTCTCTCTTAAATAATTGTGTAAAGGAGCTTTTTTATTTTCTGCAGTACAAAAGTGTTAGTGTGGAGAGTGACACTCCCAATTAATAAAAGGTCAGAATACTAGCAATCTTAATTATCCAGAACATGTCATACACATGGAAGTTGAATAAAAAGTCCTCTGTCCATGGACATCTCTGCAGAAGGTGAAAGCAGAACTATCTGTGGTAAAGATAGCCATATGTCCACCAAAATGGCTTTCCTAAAGGTTCCAGTCAGATGACGGCATTCTCCAGAAAAAAAAAATTAATGGCATGGAACAGGAGTGTTTTCCCCAGGCTCTCTTTCCTCTCTGCCAGCTGACCGGAGAGAACCCAGAGGTCCTGGAAGATTGCATATTATGCAGGTAAAGGAGGCTATATCCCTTAACCACCATGTGGAAAACTGCCTCTTGAACACCCATATAAGATCAGAAGATCATAAATTTTGTTTATGAAAAGCCCTTGAAATTTAATGGCTTATAATTTATAGTAGTTAGCACGACTCTAACAAATGTATTATCTTCTGGGAAATCTTCTAGATCAGGGGTAGGCACACTGTTTTTCTGTAAAAGGCCAGACGTAAATATTTTAGGCTTTGTTGACCTTACATAGTATGATCATGCATTTTCTTCTTTCAATAATTCTTTAAAAAGGTAAAAACCATTCTTAGCTCACAGGTCATACAAAACAGGTGACATCAAAACAAAAATTTAAAAAAATGCTTTTTTTGCTACAGGTTTTAACTTGTAGAGCAGTGATTTCAAACTTCAGTCTTAGGCCACTGAAAATCACCTGAAGCCCCTGCAAAAACACAGATTTCCATCTGTCAACTCTGCCTTTCCACCTGCAGGTTTGGACTTAGGGAGTTTGGCGCAGGGACCAAAAATTTGCTTTTCCAACAAGTTGTCAGATGATGGTAATACTGATTTATCGAACACTATACAACACTGCTGTAGAGCCTTTCTTTTCTACCTTTGATAAATTTATGTATAGTATTGTGACATAGAGAATACCATTTTAAGTCTAGAAAACACAAAACTGGAGGTTATGAGGTCTGCACTAAAAAGAAGGAAACCTGATATTATAATTCTCTTTATAGGACTCTGTCATTAGGGAAGAACAGAAAATGGAAGACTTTCCAATTTTACCTAAAAGTCATCTGCATTCTTATACTTAATTTGGGCAGAGACATTTTACTCTTTAGTGAGCGATGTTTGTAATATGGTTACACAATTCTTAAGTTTTTCCTGAAATAAAGTAGCAAATGCTGAAGATAACCTGATCTGTAATGTGAAGTATTAGAATTTGGTAACTTTAAAGACTGTCACACCTTTGAAATTCTATGATCCTATTAAATGAACACACAACAAATAAAATAAAAATCACCTCAGGGAAACATGCCTACCTACCAAATGTTGAGAATAAATGAATAAGAAAGGTCTGAAGAGCACTGAAAAACACTAAGACATAAACTTGCATTGCAACTTTTTAAAGATTTCCTACCTGGCCTCCAAATAGCGTCCAGTAATCAGCAGTAGACCTCTAAGGGCAATGAAAGTATCCCTTCCCCAGCAGCGGAAAATACCAGCAGAGAAGTGAGGTAAGCCTAACAGAAAACACAGCAGAGTAATCTATTAACCTCAGTATACACAAGCCTACGAACTCCCCGACTATAGACTGAGCTGCTCTAAACTTTGGGGTTGAGGAGGAGGTGAAAAGAGTCTTCAAACTCTCTTAAAATTATCTCAGAATGTATGGTTATTCTTATGTCTACTTTTGTGTGATGAGGTTCCATAATCATATCTGATTCTTAAAGGAACCTGTCACTCAAAATAGACTAAGAATCAGTGCTATAGAGTGATGCTTATTTGAACTGGTTAGAATGTGTGAGTTTTTAAACACAGACTTTCTTTTAGCAAATTAAAGATTAAAATCAGAGGTCAAATATTTAACACATGAAGAAACACTCAATATAGTAATAATGATATATTTTAAAAGGTTCTACCTGCAGTTTGAAGGCAACAAATTAATCTAAATATGGGGTGATTACCTTAATGACAAATAATTGCATGTTTATTGATCTATCACTCTAGGGTTATTACTTCATTATCAAATTTCCCATTAACTTAAAACCAATTAAAAGTGTCACAGTTTGTTAGAAACAACTTTTACAGGTGAAAACAAGAATTTCAGATGTTAAATCACTTGAAAACTTTAGGTATCTGCAGCCTTTATGTAGGAAGTAAAACAGAATGACCATAGATAAAATCTAAAATTTTACTTTTATATTGAGTTTGGTTTCTTATGAAATGTGAAAAGAAATACAATTGTTATATGTAACAATCAGCAAGAAAGTAAAGCAAAGGAAATTAGCATTTCACTAAAAAAAAAAAACTGCATAAGTATACATGTAACAGAAATTTCAGGGAAGAATAACTCAGGTCATAAATAAAACGTTCACAGCATTCATTTATAACTATTTTCTAAACACTTAACACTATCTGACATTATTTTGTTTGTCTTCTGGTTTGTTGAATGAATGTCCCTCCTCAGTAGAAAATATGACCCATGATAACAGAAACCTTGTTAACCTTATTTGCCAAGTTATATCACTGAAAACTGTAACTGGTATATATCACTATGAAAATGTATTGGATGAATGAAATAGAAGATTAATTATAAAACATAAATTGAGATGTGACAGAATTTGACTAAGGAAAAATACTGGCAATACTTCACAATTAAAGTTTCTGTTTGTTAGGTCTTGACCTTGGAGAAAGACATTATTTTCTTTGGTAGGAAAAGATCAGAACTAAAGATAACATCAGACATTTCTTTCTATATTTTCTCCCAAATAGTGGTATAAAATTTCCCTAAACACTTTTATATTGTTTACACACAGTTAGACTTCCCAGGTGGTGTTGTGGTAAAAATCTGCCTGCCAAGCAGGAGATGCAGGTTTGACCCCTGGTCAGGAAGATGCCCTGGAGAAAGAAATGGCAACCCATTCCAGTATTTTTGGTGGGAAAATTCCATGGACAGAGGAGCCTAGTGGGCTACAGTCCATGTGGTGGCAAGGAGTCAGACACTACTGAGCAACTGAGCACCAACATACATGGTTGACATACAGTTTATATATATGGTTGATGATAGTACTGATGACAGCAGCGAATATATATATATAGTACTCCGTATTGTACAGATTTCCTGGTACTTTAACCCACTTAACACTTGGCATTAAATATAAGTATAGACAGATCCAAGGGTAAGTTTGAGTTGGTATGCCCTGAATACAGGCACTCTTGTTAAAAAGTCAAAACTAAAACCTCTAGCATGGATGTGTGGAAATATTTGTATTCACTAAAACATTTTTAAATTAATTGATTGATTTTATTTTTGGCTGTGCCGCGTCTTCAGTTGCTGCAAGGCTTTTCTCTAGTTGCGAGGAGCAGAGACTATTCTCCAGTTGCAAGGAGCAGGGACTATTCTCCAGTTGCGAGGAGCAGGGACTATTCTCCAGTTGCGAGGAGCAGGGACTATTCTCCAGTTGCGAGGAGCAGGGACTATTCTCCAGTTGCGAGGAGCAGGGACTATTCTCCAGTTGCGAGGAGCAGGGACTATTCTCCAGTTGCGAGGAGCAGGGACTATTCTCCAGTTGCGAGGAGCAGGGACTATTCTCCAGTTGCGAGGAGCAGGGACTATTCTCCAGTTGCGAGGAGCAGGGACTATTCTCCAGTTGCGAGGAGCAGGGACTATTCTCCAGTTGCGAGGAGCAGGGACTATTCTCCAGTTGCGAGGAGCAGGGACTATTCTCCAGTTGCGAGGAGCAGGGACTATTCTCCAGTTGCGAGGAGCAGGGACTATTCTCCAGTTGCGAGGAGCAGGGACTATTCTCCAGTTGCGAGGAGCAGGGACTATTCTCCAGTTGCGAGGAGCAGGGACTATTCTCCAGTTGCGAGGAGCAGGGACTATTCTCCAGTTGCGAGGAGCAGGGACTATTCTCCAGTTGCGAGGAGCAGGGACTATTCTCCAGTTGCGAGGAGCAGGGACTATTCTCCAGTTGCGAGGAGCAGGGACTATTCTCCAGTTGCGAGGAGCAGGGACTATTCTCCAGTTGCGAGGAGCAGGGACTATTCTCCAGTTGCGAGGAGCAGGGACTATTCTCCAGTTGCGAGGAGCAGGGACTATTCTCCAGTTGCGAGGAGCAGGGACTATTCTCCAGTTGCGAGGAGCAGGGACTATTCTCCAGTTGCGAGGAGCAGGGACTATTCTCCAGTTGCGAGGAGCAGGGACTATTCTCCAGTTGCGAGGAGCAGGGACTATTCTCCAGTTGCGAGGAGCAGGGACTATTCTCCAGTTGCGAGGAGCAGGGACTATTCTCCAGTTGCGAGGAGCAGGGACTATTCTCCAGTTGCGAGGAGCAGGGACTATTCTCCAGTTGCGAGGAGCAGGGACTATTCTCCAGTTGCGAGGAGCAGGGACTATTCTCCAGTTGCGAGGAGCAGGGACTATTCTCCAGTTGCGAGGAGCAGGGACTATTCTCCAGTTGCGAGGAGCAGGGACTATTCTCCAGTTGCGAGGAGCAGGGACTTTTCTCCAGTTGCGAGGAGCAGGGACTTTTCTCCAGCGGCGAGGAGCAGGGACTTTTCTCCAGTTGCGATGCAAGGGCTTTTCACTGCAGTGGCTTCTCTTGTTGCAGATCATGGGCTCCAGGGCACGTGGGCTTCAGCAGTTGCGGCTCATGGGCTCTAGAGCATAGGCTAGATCTTATGGGATCTTCCTGGACCACGGATTGAATCTGTGTCTCCTGCATTGGCTGGCAGATTCCCAGGGAAGCCCTACATTAACTTTTTGACCTTTCAGAATATATGATTTACAGATCACATATCTTCTGAATAATTTCTACCTTGTCAATTAATGTAAAAGTTTAAAATTATATACATATTTTATATCATTGTCAGAAAAGGAAGGTATTCCTGGCCTTTGTATCATTTAAAAATGAAACCAAGAAACCTATCTGCAAATCTGTATACAGTCCTATATATTGTTAATATGGAAAACTCTCCTTTAGGATGCTAGAAAGAAATATCAGAACTTTTATCCATATTTATAAACTATATTTTTAGTTTTCCTTTTTGTTTTATACTGTACATGATATGTAAACATACCAAGTATAATAGCATATGAGTATATCATTTATGATCTCAATATTCAATATATTTATTTTGGGAGTATTTAACAACAGAAGTGGATAATCAAAAATGTTGAGATCACTATTTTATATAATAGGCTTCTACACAACAGGCTTTAAAATCAACTTCTGCATTTTTTCCACAATGTTTTTGTTCAGTTTTATGACTATCTGCTATGGATTCACAGGGGAAAGTACCAGAAGGATATCAAATAGTTGAGTGAAAAATCTAAAACACAATTATATAATTAAAACATTCAGAAGATTCATATACTCCTTCTAAGTGAAATGTTAATTTCTTTTTTAGTTGTTGGGTCCTAGTAGGTCATTTTTATTGGTTTGGCCACCTCATGAGAAGAGTTGACTCACTGGAAAAGACTCTGATGCTGGGAGGGATTGGGGGCAGGAGGAAAAGGGGACGACCGAGGATGAGATGGCTGGATGGCATCACTGACTCGATGGATGTGAGTTTGAGTGAACTCCGGGAGTTGGTGATGGACAGGGAGGTCTGGTGTGCTGCGATTCATGGGGTCGCAAAGAGTTGGACACAACTGAGTGACTGAACTGAACTGAAGTGAATGTAAATTTAAGGGTAAACAGAGGCATTCACATAGACAATACTGTTCCTTTCATCCTGCAATTGGTATTTCTCAGTTTAGTTTGGAAGTTCTAAACTTCAGTGGGCTCAAATATTAAATACTTTTTAGAAATAGCTTGAAATTTATTAAAAAGAAACCATAAGCCTATTTTGCTGAGACTTATACCTGTTACTTGATTTGGGTTTTAATTATACTTTCAGGAAAGATGCTAATGGAGTTGGAAGCATTTAATTGCAATTAGACACATGATAAAAATTATTTAGCATTTGTTTTGTGTTTCATAACTTGTAGAGGATCTTTACATGATCTCTTGATAATTACAAGGTTGGGTAAATTTTTTATATTGGGGGAAAAAAGTATAATGTAATGGGAAAGGTAGTAAAACAGATTTGATTGAAAAATGCAAAATGTTATGAGTTGGAAAAAATACACATGCAGAAGAAAGGGATTAACTGGCCACAATAAAAAATGCACATAAATAAATGTCTGGTGCACAGTGATACTTAAATAGCACTGTTATTACTTTTATAAATGTATGCCTGTGAAATTTTACTAACCAGTAACATAAAATCTTGGAAAACATCATGAGTTTTTAAACATAATCATTTCTTTATAATTTTCCTAATACTGACTTACACATTTTAATCTTGTACATAATTTCTTACCTGCAGCTAGAGACACACAACACTGCTCCTTCTCTCTTGTGATCTCATTCAGCCTGCATGGTACATCCGTAAGGGAAGGTGAAAGCAGTGGCAGAGAAGAGAATCTCCCTACTCCACACATTTGCACCGAACCCAAGGAAAGGTGTTTCACAAAGGTAGAACCATTCTGAACAAAGCTGCAACAAAGTTATAGAGTTCAGAGTGTTATGGGTAGAAACATAAAGTTTTATTACTTATTCAAAAAAATTTATTAGGGTAAGAACACCTAATTTGAGAATCTACTTTTTTACACAGATTTTTAAGGGCACAATCCAAATTGCTATTTACAGCCACAACGTTGTACATTAGATCTCAAAACTTACTCATCTTGCATACCTGAAATTTTATGCGTTATTGATTCAAAAAATTTTAGCAGTATTTAGTTCTTTTTTTCTCTTCAAAAAGTTTCTCTATTCAAATGTATAGCAATGCTAAAATCAGTTAAACAGAATTTTAAATTTGGTAAAGGTTTCAGAAGTGCTTTCATTTCACCCAGTATTCTATCTAGCTGGCTTTAAAATGTTTATTGCAAAACAAATGGTAGAGTTGAAGTTTTACCCTTTCTGGAGTTATGCCCAAATTGCCTTGGCTGCTCTTCACTGGCACATTCCAGCCTGTGGTTTCACCTCAGGGAAATTCACTAATAAAGGCATATTTCATTTATAATAATAGCAGAATACTTTTTCTCTTAATAAAAAAATTGGAAAAAAATAGTATGTGTAGATTTAAAAATTTTTATCTATTAACTTAACAACTCGAGGTATAGAGATAACACCAAGCAATTAAAATTTCCCATCAACATGTTTTTTAGCTTTACAGAATAGATTTTAATATCTAAGTCTGTTTCTGTGTGTTCCAGATTAAAGGATGTTATACATTTTATTCCCACTTACTAACTTTTTCAGCTGTATGCATGCATGACAATTCTTGATGTTTTGGTCTTTTTAAGAGTGTATACACTGACTTGTATGTGGCTTCTACACCAACATGCCTATCTACTCAAGCTTTGCTGGGTATACCTTGACATTTGCTTCCATGCTACATCCAGAAGAGTGGTGTATGCACCGATTAATATAGCATCAAAGTAACACGGGATAAGGTAACGTGGGATCTGCTTCAGGTAGAAGAACATAGCCTGCAACCATTTACCAACCTGTTATAAAAATAATTTAAAAAGTTAACTTGGTGTGCTTATAGGCTTGGATTTAAAAGCTAAATCCAAACATGCCACTGTACTATCTAGCAATCTATTCACCAGATTTTCACTGATAAGAACTGAAAGATGATGGAGAAGAAAATGTTTCAGGTTAGAAAACAACATAAACATAAATGTTGATATATATTTCTTACTGTGCTCCTCACCCTTTATTTTTTTGGACAATATAGCTTTACTTACTTCAGCAATAGTTCCTGACCGTGAAATAAGTCGGTTACTGACATAGTCAATCATCCAGTCTCCAGATCTCAAATTATCACAGAAGGGATGCCCCAAGTCATTCTTTGGTCTTATTTCTGCCAATACGGACATTAATCCTGAAAATTCAGAGAAATATCATACCAATTTAATCACTGGCAGAGGTAGTTTGCTCTCACAGCCCGGTGCCCTGCTGCTAGTCTCCAGTGATTGATGGTGAGTATACATACAGCTAGATACAAGAGCAGCATAATCCTCAGTGGCGCTTCCCATGACTGGAGTTAAGTGTGGCAACACTGTCTTGAACCATGATGTAAAGGCAGGCTGACGGGGACTGTGGTCAGTCACATGAGCTATGTAGAGCTTTCCAAGATTCCTGTTTTCTGGGTTGGTCCTGCTCTTTTGAATTTTANATAATTGGTTCCAGTTTCATCCATCTTATTAGAACTGATTCAAATGTATTCTTTTTAATGGCTGAGTAATACTCCATTGTGTATATATACCACAGCTTTCTTATCCATTCATCCGCTGATGGACATCTAGGTTGTTTCCATGTCCTGGCTATTATAAACAGTGCTGCAATGAACATTGGGGTACATGTGTCTAATATTACAATATTCAAAGGCAGTTGGCGCAGCTTCCCTATCCTAAGCCATCTAGGGGCAGAAAACTGGTAAGTTTGTCTTTTCACAGTTCAAAGTGGTAGATTCATGAATATTCAAGCAAGATTTAAGAAAAATCATAGAACTGGCTTCAGAGACAGCAAGATCACCTATTGTGATACTAAGAATAAAGTCTATTCTGGAGAGAATCTTTGAAATATAACAGGAGTTTGTGTTGTTGTTTAGTTGCTAAGTTGTCTGACTCTTTTGCAACCTCATGGATTGGATCCTGCCACCAGGTTCTTCTGTCCATGGAATTTTCCAGGCAAGAATACTGGAGTGGGTCACCATTTCCTTCTGCAGGGGATCTTCCCGACCCAGAGATAGAACCCTGTCTCCTGCTTTGGCAGGTGGGTTCTTTATTGCTGAGCCATCAAGGAAGACCATAACAGGAGGTACTTGGAACTAAATGAAGTATGAAAATGAAGTATACAGACATATCCTCAAGTGCCACTCAATTAGAAATATTAGAATTTCTATGTACGTGTGTGTGTGTGTATGTGTGTGCTCAGTTGTGTCCAATTCTTTGTGACTCCATGTACTGTAGCCCATCAGGCTTCTCTGTTCATGGAATTTTCCAGGCAAGAATACTGGAGTGGGTTGTCATTTCTTACTACAGGGCATCTTCCTGACCCAGGGATGGAACCTGCATCTCTTAAGTCATCTGCATTGGCAGGCAGATTCTTTACCACTGTGCCACAGAAATTTTGGGGCTTCCCAGGTGGCTCAGTGGTAAGAGGATCCACTTGCCAGTGCAGGAGATGTAGTATGTTCAATCCCTGGGTCAGGAAGATCCCCTGGAAGAAATGGCAACTCACTCCAGTATTCTTGCCTGGAGAATCCCATGGACAGAGGAGCCTGGCAGGCTGTAATTCATAGGGTTGCAAAGAATTTCTATGTATATATAACATATTGTTATTTCAGTGACAGATAGCTAGAACAATAATACTTCTTTCCATCACTTAATAGGGTAGTAATTTAAAATTATATTGGCTTCACTGACTTCATCCCAAATAAATTTATTTAGTTAGAATTTAATTAATTTTATTGTGTATAAGCAGCATGTTTTGAAAATTTAAAATTAAATTTATAAATTTAAGATATTGTTGTTTCAAGAAGTAGGGAAGGGGAATTCAGGTTAGAGAAGAGAAAGGTCAGTGAAATGGGTAAGTGTGATTTGAGTAATATTCTGGGTGTTCATTGGAAGGACTGATGCTGAAGCTGAAACTCCAATACTTTGGCTACCTGATGTGAAGAGCTGACTCATTTGAAAAGACCCTGATCCTGGGAAAGACTGAGGGCAGGAGGAGAAGGGGATGACGGAGGATAAGACGGTTGTATGGTATCACTGACTCGATGGACATGGGTTTTGGTGGACTCTGAGAGCTGGTGATAGACAGGGAGGCCTGGCGTTCTGCGGTTCATGGGGTTGCAGAGTCAGACAAGACTGAGCGACTGAACTGAACTGAGGTTGTTACTAAAAGCCTACTGGAAATACAAGGTGATTGTTGGAAATAATAAGGAAAATTATATTTAGAATGAATGAGAAAAATCATTTCATGAAGAAGTAGGAGGAAAGTAGAAAGTGTAGTTATGTCTATAACTATACTTAATTAATTATAAGGAACATAAAGGCGACAAAAGAAGTTCATAAAAGTACAGTCTTTTCAGGCAAGTAGAAAAAGGAGTTTAACATCTCAGAATGAAAATGGAGTAGATATCTGCTTATGGCTGGTAACACGTTCATTTCTTTATTACAGCACAAAATGAAAAATTAGAATATTTCAGAAAGAATGTCATAAGCATAAAAAGTCTTAAAATTTTTTATTGAAAGCTTCTTACATGCTTGATTTTGCAGAAGGTATGAAAGCTAAAAACAAGAATCCTTCAAAAGGCAAAGGTTATTCTTCTAAGGGTACAGTCCACTTAGTGGAGTTTGATAGCTAGTTATCACTGAATACTTACTATGAACTAACCACTTACTGTCTAAGTACTTTATACATATTAAGTCATTTAATCCCAACAGTAAGCCCTTGTGGTAAACACTGTTTTTATTTCCATTTTACAGATGAAAAAATTGAGCTACAATTTACCATATTATTAAAGCTAGTTAGTGAAACCCATAAAGTTTGGTTCTAAAGCCTATGATAGCTAGTTATCACTGAATACTTACTATGAACTAACCACTTACTGTCTAAGTACTTTATACATATTAAGTCATTTAATCCCAACAGTAAGCCCTTGTGGTAAACACTGTTTTTATTTCCATTTTACAGATGAAAAAATTGAGCTACAATTTACCATATTATTAAAGCTAGTTAGTGAAACCCATAAAGTTTGGTTCTAAAGCCTATTTCTTGACCATGATCAAACATTCACAAAAAATAGTATATTAATTATTAAAATAAAGCAATAAATTCCAAGGGCTAATAAGAGATATAATAAATACAATGGGTGTCTGGAAGACAAAGAAGTTACTGTGAAATCAATAATTAAGGAAGGATTTGTAGAAGATGTAAGAACTGAATTGGCCCTTAAAGACGGGAGATGTACAAAGAAATTAGGAGTTGAAAAGGAGGCTTGTTAAGTTGTAAACTTCAAAAACCAGGAATATATGTGCAGTAAACCAAATTTCCTAAATAAAAATCTAAGAAAATATGGTTAACCAAATGAATTAAGCTGACAGTTAAATATTTAGTTCCTTTATCTCAGTTTACAACTACTCTAACTACAAAATATTTAACTAAAAGTTCTCTTTGTAGGATAAAGCAAATAGGCAATAAAAAACATTTCCAATTATATGGAAAAAGATGATTATACTTACAACCTAGTCCCATTTGGGGCCCAAATGAATAATCTCATTTAATCCTCACAAAAGTCTATGAATTAGATAATACTATTCACATTTTAGAACTGGACATGGAACAACAGACTGGTTCCAAATAGGAAAAGGAGTACATCAAGGNGATCGCCAGGAGAAATATCAATGACCTCAGATATGCACCGGAGATGGCAATGGCACCCCACTCTAGTATTCTTGCCTGGAAAATCCTGGCAGAGTCTGGTAGGCTGTTGTCCATGGGGTTGCTAAGAGTCGGACACGACTGAGCAACTTCACTTTCACTTTTCACTTTCATGCATTGGAGAAGGAAATGGCAACCCACTCCAGTGTTCTTGCCTGGAGAATCCCAGGGGCAGGAGAGTCTGGTGGGCTGACGTCTATGGGGTTGCACAGAGTCGGACACGACTGAAGTGACTTAGCAACAGCAGCAGCAGATATGCACATGACCACCACCCTTATGGCAGAAAGTGAAGAGGAACTAAAAAGCCTCTTGATCAAAGTGAAAGAAGGGAGTGAAAAAGTTGGCTTAAAGCTCAACATTCAGAAAATGAAGGTCATGGCATCTGGTCTCATCCCTTCATGGGAAATAGATGGGGAAACAGTGGAAACAGTGTCAGACTTTATTTTTTTGGGCTCCAAAAATCACTGCAGATGGTGACTGCAGCCATGAAATTAAAAGACTCTTGCTCCTTGGAAGAAAAGTTATGACCAACCTAGATAGCTATTTAAAAGCAGAGACATTACTTTTCCAACAAAGGTCCGTCTAGTCAAGGCTATGGTTTTTCCAGTGGTCATGTATGGATGTGAGAGTTGGACTGTGAAGAAAGCTGAGTGCCGAAGA
Organism: Oreotragus oreotragus; assembly: GCA_006410675.1. NCBI lineage: Eukaryota > Metazoa > Chordata > Mammalia > Artiodactyla > Bovidae > Oreotragus > Oreotragus oreotragus. The sequence continues at coordinate 226,473 of SJYX01015076.1, read as the reverse complement.
ATTGATGCTTTTGAACTGGTGTTGGAGAAGATGAGATCCAACCAGTCCATTCTAAAGGAGATCAACCCTGAGACTTCTTTGGAAGGAATGGTGCTAAAGCTGAAACTCCAGTACTTTGGCCACCTCATGCGAAGAGTTGACTCATTGGAAAAGACTCTGATGCTGGGAGGGATTGGGGGCTGGAGGAAAAGGGGATGACCGAGGATGAGATGGCTGGATGGCATCACCGACTCGATGGATGTGAGCTTGAGTGAACTCCGGGAGTTGGTGATGGACAGGGAGGCCTGGCGTGCTGCGATTCATGGGGTCACAGAGACGGACACGACTGAGCAACTGAACTGAACTGATTCACACTTTATGGAGGCAGAAGTTGGGGCACAGAGAATTTAAGTTACTTGTCAGAGGTCAATCAATGAGTAGGTGGCGGAGCCGTGATGTGAACCCAAGCAGTTGAACTCTGAGCCCATACTCTTGTTTCTATAAGGAAGATACCACCTGACCCTAAAAACACACCGCTGAAAAGCTTCACCATCTTTATATTTGCTTACCTTGAAGACCTGCATATTTAAGAGGTAACCAGTTTGGTATGTTATAACATCCTCCACCATCTTCTTGTTCTTCTGATTCACATCGGTAAAGTACCTGATTTAGCTCAGCCAAAGTTAATCTAGAGGCAATACTAAAAATTGGAAAATAAAGAAAACTGGTTAAATATAATGAAATTCCATTTGCTCTCAATAAAAATAAAGAAGAAAATCTGAACCATAACCATAAAATGTCTTAGAAATGTATGTTTTAGGAACTCAGCATTATACTATACATTGTAAGCAGTACACATTATAAACAACAATTAAAGAACAAACATGCTAAAAACTCAAACAGAAGTAACATTTCTTCCAAGACAAGGAATTAATTAAGTGCTAAATCTTATTAATTAGAAGTACACTGAAAAACTCTTTTGGCTGTTATACCCTTTATCTTTTAAATCTGTGTTTTTAATCTTTCTATTTCTTAATCTTTCTTCTCCTTTATATTCTCTTATGTGTGACAAGCACTTTTATGCTAAATTATCTTAAACTCAAAATAATTATCAAAGGACCAGAAGGAGGATAATCAAAAGTCACAGTTAACTTCCTTAGAAATCATGTGTTATTCTGCTATTGCCTATCTCTCCTTTTCCTTTCTGCCCTTTCCTAAAGTTGCACTACCTTTCAGATTTGTTGTTCAAAGAACTAAGATTTTCTTAAAGTTGTTTCTTGATAATGAACAGAATGCAGAAACTAACTCTCATGGCCTTAGTTTCAACAAAGGTTCAGTTAGCAGTGAGACTGTGTAAGGGACTACATCTACTTGAATGCAACTGAAACCCTACTTTCTTGCACTTCTAATTACTCAGGTAAATTCACCTTATAAAACTGAATACATATCCTTGTGAATATTATGTGAACACATATTTTCTTTTTTCTCATTTACTTCTGTCTCAACTTAGAACATGACTTAGTGACTAAACCACCACCATCAACTTAGAAAACCGTCAGCTGTGCTTTGTTTCCTCTGTCCCTGCTAGCTTCCCTCCTCTCTCCTGGGTCTGACCCTTTGTAATTTGTGAGTCAAGAGTGAGTCAAATCATCAGCCTCAGTACCAACTCCATTCTACTGCAGTATTTACCAACATAGCCAGTGAACTCCTTGCAGAAAGCCCAGAGGTATATCCACGCACCTATGGACACCTTATCTTTGACAAAGGAGGCAAGGATATATCACGGAGAAAAGACAATCTCTTTAACAAGTGGTGCTGGGAAAACTGGTCAGCTACTTGTAAAAGAATGAATCTAGAAGACTTTCTAACACCATACACAGAGATAAACTAAAAATGGATTAAAGATCTAAACGTAAGACCAGAAACTATAAAACTCCTAGAGGAAAACATAGGCAAAACACTCTCCGACATAAACCACAGCAGGATCCTCTGTGATCCACTTCCCAGAATATTGGAAATAAAAGCAAAAATAAACAAATGGGACATAATTAAAACTAAAAGCTTCTGCACAACAAAGGAAACTATAAGCAAGGTAAAAAGACAGGCTTCAGAATGGGAGAAAATAATATCAAACAAAGCAACAGACAAAGAACTAATCTCAAAAATATACAAGCAACTCTTGCAGCTCAATTCCAGAAAAATAAACGACCCAATCAAAAAAATGGGCCAAAGAACTAAATAGACATTTCTCCAAAGAAGACCTACAGATGGCTAACAAACATATGCATAGATGCTCAACATCACTCATTATCAGAGAAATGCAAATCAAAACCACAATGTGGTACCATTTCATGCCAGTCAGAATGGCTGCTATCCAAAAGTCTACAAGCAATAAATGCTGGAGAGGGTGTGGAGAAAAGGGAACCCTCTTACACTGTTGGTGGGAATGCAAACTAGTACAGCCACTATGGAGAACAGTGTGGAGATTCCTTAAAAAACTGGAAATAGAACTACCTTATGACCCAGCAATCCTACTGCTGGGCATACACACCAAGGAAACCAGAATTGAAAGAGACACGTGTACCCCAATGTTCATCACAGCACTGTTTATAATAGCCAGGACATGGAAGCAACCTAGATGTCCATCAGCAAATGAATGGATATGTGGTACACATATACAATGGAATATTACTCAGCCATTAAAAAGAATACATTTGAATCAGTTCTAATGAGGTGGATGAAACTGGAGCCTATTATACAGAGTGAAGAAAGAAAGAAAGAAAAATACAAATACAGTACACTAATGCATATACATGGAATTTAGAAAGATGGTAACAATAACCCTATATGCAAAGATAGCAAGAGACACAGATGTATAGAACAGTACTTCGGACTGTGGAAGAGGGCAAGGGCAGGATGATATGGTAGGAAACCAGAATTGAAAGAGACACGTGTACCCCAATATTCATCACAGCACTGTTTATAATAGCCAGGACATGGAAGCAACCTAGATGTCCATCAGCAGATGAATGGATAAAAAAGCTGTGGTATATATACACAATGGAGTATTACTCAGCCATTAAAAAAAATACAACTGAATCAGTTCTAATGAGGTGGATGAAACTGGAGCCGATTATACAGAGTGAAGAAAGCCAGAAAGAAAAACACCAATACAGTATACTAACGCATATATATGGAATTTGGAAAGATGATAACGATAACCCTGTATGTGAGACAGCAAAGGAAACACAGATGTATAGACAGTCTTTTGGGCTCTGTGGGAGAGGGAGAGGGTGGGATGATTTGGGAGAATGGCATTGAAACATGTATAATATCATATGTGAAACGAATCGCCAGTCCAGGTTCAATGCAGGGTGCAGGATGCTTGGGGCTGGTGCACTGTGAAGCCCTGGAGGGATGGTATGTGGAGGGAGGTGGGAGAGAGGTTCAGGATGGGGAACATATGTACACCCATGGCGGATTCATGTTGATGTGTGGCAGAACCAATACAATATTGTAAAGTAATTAGTCTCCAATTAAAATAAATAAATTTAAATTTAAAAAAATTTTGAAAAACAGGTCGTTAGTCATTCTGTCACATACAAGATTTTTTAAATTGTGACTTCTCAGCTCTTCTAAAATTTTCACTGACTACTGTAATATTGAATTTCGTTAAATTTCATTTTGAATTATTACAGAAATGATACTGTTACCATGACAAAAAACACAAACTGAATTATTCTCTCAAACATACAGGTCACCCAAGTGAGCACAATGGAAAACTATGATAATTGTAAATTTAAGCAAGAAGAGAAAACAGATCAATTTTGAGCAAAGGGCATGACTAATCTAAAAGTCACCTTTAAACTATGGAGCATTATGTAAAACATTAAAGGATTTTATAAAGGGTAAAAAAATAATTATTAAAACAAAAATTAAAATGTTTCAGCTTTAGCTATAGACATAAGAAAGACACATTAAAGAAGAAAACCCATCAGTTAATTGGTAAAGTTATTTACCTAGAAGACTTCATCATTGTATATTGTTATGATCAGAGGAGAGGATATTGGAGGCAACACGTGTCAACCAATGGGAAAGTAGATGAGTCACATGTATGTTGGATGCACAATGTGGATTACCATGTGGCAGTTAGAAACAACAGATGAGATTGAGTCACAGTGAGGCGGATGGATCCAAAACCAAAAGAGAAAAAAGAAACAAAAGGAGATTTAAATCATCTGCTATCCTTGACATAAATTAAAAATGTCAAAACACACTATGAAACAAAAAGATGCATGTCACAATTGTTGCCAGTGGTTTTTCTCTATTGTTGCCTATACTTTTCAATAACATATCTGAATGGCACAAGAAAACTTACTCTGTCCCTAACAAGGCCTTAACAATTACATATTAAGCTTCTATGTGTATGCTCTGCTTTTCAGACTATCCTGTGTGGTATTTTTGATGGTCCAGAACCTGAAGAGTAAGCTTTCCTAACTAAGGCTCTGGAAATGCTTCCATTCTGGCTGCTCTACTCTGAGGGGAATAGGTGGAGGAAAGATAAAAGCAGATGAAATTGAAGCAAACAAATAAGCAAGTCTCCACACCAGGCAGATGCTAATTTATCTACCAGGAACCAAAGAGCATGATTGCACAGCATCTGAGATTCTATAGAGACACAGAGAGAGCGAGTGCCGGAGAGAGAGAGAGCACTCTCTGAACATGATGACACGTTTAACTAGACCGTATGTTAGTTTATGTGGAGGATTTTGTTTTCTTTTGTCTATAATAATGGTCCACCTGACCGTCAGCAACTTGAAGAGAATGCAGATACAATACATAGGAAAAGTATTACAGTTAAGACTCAAACCTTAGCAGCCACTCAATTAATTGTTTAACCCTCAGCACAAATCAATTGAAAAGCAATAAACTCAAAACTATATAGAGGTGCGGATTAATCATCTACCATACATCCATCACTCGGTTAGGTTTGGGAAACTGTGAGCCACGAATATTATGTTCCAACAAGTAGGATGTGACAGGCAGGCAGGAAAATAAAAGGCAGTCATGGTTCTGAGTATTACAGGTAATCAGAAGTCAGGTCCCAAACGGTCACACGATCGAAAATGATTAGAGAGTATTCCCTCTGATAGAGTTTCAGGGCACCAGATGTGACTGAATCTAGCAAAGGCAACTTTTTCTATAATAGCTAAGAGAAAGTTAGAAGGACCTAAGTAATAGAAAATAGCCAACACTGATTTGGAAGCTTCCAATCACATGTAACAAAGCACAGTCTTTTTCCTGGGGACTGTGGTCAGGTGGGGGATAAGCTTATGAAGGCAGTCTCTACTTGACATAATTTATTCGGAGACCCACAAACTCACTGACATGACTCTACATGATGGCAAGCTGGATAAGTTATATGGCTTTCCAAAGGAGATGCATAGTGGATGAGAAATGGAAATGAGATTTTATGATTTAGGAAACAAATCACAGCCTTCCTGCAGTCACATGTCCAACATTTAATCTCTAAATTATTATGACCAGAGAAACCAACATTTTCATTCCTGCAGAATGAGTGACACATGGTTTAATGTTCCTCTCCCCTCCTGGGAATGTACTTTCCCCAGGAGCCCAGTGAAAGGAGGCTTGTCTGGTCGTATCTCTGGAAAGGGATCATTGACTATGCTAGCTTTGATGTTTATTACCTTCCTACAGTGAAGCTGGAAAAATTATGAAAAAAAAAATTAGGAGTGAAACAAAGACTTTGTATGTCTCAATATATCCTCATAGAACTAGTTCTGTTTTGGCAACATTTTTCCTCTCCTAAGGCCAGGGTGACATTTACCATATGAAACAGACAATGTCTCACAGGTACAGACCAAACAAACTGCATAAAAATCAACTCAGTCATACTGGTGTCTATTGGCACAGCACAGCCTGAAGCCCCTTGGCGGTACCTCCCAAATGCAGTGTGCTGTGATGTGTGCTGAATCGCTTCAGTCCTGTCCGACTCTTTACTACACTATGGACTATGGCCGGCCAGGCTCCTCTGTCCATGGGATTCTTCACACAAGAGTACTGGATGGGTTGCCAAGTTCTCCTCTAGGGGGATCTTTCAGACCCAGGGATCAAACCCACATCTCTTATGTCTCCTGCATTCGCAGGTGGGTTCTTTACCACTAGTGCCAGCCACCTGGGAAGCCCAAACCCCAAATACTAGAGACCAATTTTCTACTCTGTTACTGGAGCAGAGCAGTCCCTCAGAATGACCATCTGCCTCTGAATTTATTCAGGGACCAAGGGATTCACCCCACTCTGCAAGTACTCTCTTCAGGACAAAAGAAGTCACAAGATCCAAATGCCCACCTACCAGGTGTCCCTCTCCACTCCTGAATTTCTGAAAGGGATTGGTTTAGCGAAAGTTACCAGCACTGTGGTTCCACCTTCAATGGTTCAATCTTCCCCAAAGGACCCACCTGATGGGCTCTTCCCAGAATCATGGCAGTATAGGAACCCAGGGCCACTTTCTAGGCCTGAGTGTCACTAAAGGGACTATAGGAGAGGGCCCCATGCCCCTGTGTGATCTCACCAGGACTTATGACAAGTCCCTAGTAGTACTGTTTTATTATTGTTTTAAATTTAACATAGATACCACCATTTTCACATTGCTGGGGAGATCTCACCATTTACTGGAACCCTCCCCCAATGTATGCACATGTATGAAATCATATGCACTGTTCAGGGGAATTCTCTCCTATCACTGCTTACTAATACACATTTTTCTGACCACTTGCATATAAGGATGCTCTTGAATGTATTTAGAGACAGTTAGAGTAGCTACGAACATGGCTTGCCACAAAGGAGATGCAGGTTTGATCCCTGGGCCAGGAGGATCTCCTGGAGAAGAAAGTGACAACCCACTCTAGTATTCTTGCTGGGGAAATCCCATGGACAGAGGAGCCTGTTAGGCTACAGTCCATGGGGTCGCAAAGAGTTGAATGTGACTTATTAACTAAACAGGAACAACAGCAGCCGAGAACACAGGCTAGAGCTAGACTCTTATCTTGGCTGGTCCTCTTGATAGCTATGAACATTGGATCAGTTTCTTAACTGCTTCAAGTTTCAGTCTCCTCATCGATAAATGAGGGCAACAAGATCAGCATCATAGGATCCTTGGGAGTATTAAAGGATTTCTACATGAAAGGTGCTTATACTAATGCACATAGTAGGTATTCCACAATTTTAATAAATGGGATATGACTCCACATCACGTCCAAAATGCTCAGTTGATTCTGATCATTCAATTTAAGAATCATCAGATTTTCTAGAATCCTACAGACACCCTACCACCATAAATAGCCCCACTGGTAGCTCAGATGATAAAGAATCTGTCTGCAGTACAGGAAACCTGGGTTTGATCCCTGGGTTGAGAAGATTGCCTGGAGAAGAATATGGCAACCCACTCCAGTATTCTTACCTGGAGAATTTCATGGACAAAGCAACTTGGTAGGCTACAGTCTATAGGGTCACAAAGAGGCAGACATGACTGAGCAACTAACATACACACACCATCATAAAACTTGCAGTCAAGTAGGGGAGACAGACACGTACACACATAATGCAATACAGAGAATGATTTCAGATGGAAAACAAAAGGTATTAAACCAAGTTGATATATGTTTCACACACACCTCTGAATAGTGGTATTATGGGGTCCAAACTTATATTTGATACAGAATCAGACTCATAATTGTGAGCCTTCATTTCCACTGATGGTGGAAGTAAAAACTGTATCTTCTTTATTTTTTTCCAGGTAATTTAGACACTTATTTTTTAAGCTTAATCTCCTTTGCACCAATTCCAGATTTCCCCCCAACATCATTCTCCTATCCCTGAGGAGTTTACAAACTGTCCTGTCATTAGAGAAAGGACATCTGGTTCTCACTTGGTGTCTGGACAACAACCAGCTTCCATCCCTGAACTAAACTGTGTGATGTTAGTATCTGTGGTCTGATTCTTCAGCATGGAGGTAGTGGCTTTTAGGTGTCTCAATGACCTCTGCCTATATCCTCAAGTTTCTTCCTATACACTAACATGCACAGCATTCTGAGACCCTGAGGTTCAGCCACATCCACATATGGCCCTGCTTCGGGCTGCTCAATCTGTACTTTCCAGTTTAAGCTGTGATAGGCTCCTGGCAGATGTGCCGCTTTCTAATTCTCAAATACTATTCCATGCTCCAATTATAAGAATTTTAGGAATTTTCCTAGGTCTTCTCTCTGGATTCAAAGAGACTTGGGGGCCAGGCTGGGCAGTGGGTGGGTGGGGTGGAGGATGGGTGTTCAGGCCTGGTGATCCTATACACATAAGGTCATAATTTCTGCTCTACTAAGGATGCCTTTTTTTTTTTTTTTTTTTTTTGAGGAAATCATCTCTATCAAGAGTTCTAAGCAAGATGTGAGAACCGAGTTCCCCCCAGTCAATGATTTCTAAAACTATGTGGGGGTCTCAATCCCACCCAGGGCCAAGAACCACTCCCAATTCAGAACTCAGTTATCTTGCTCTCCTCTTGTTTTTGTCTCCAGGCTCCTCCCCACTAGTTTTCTTCTATCCTGTGCATTGGAAAATTATTTTTGTGTAACACTTTGCATATTCTGTGTTCAGTGACTTCTAGTAAATCTTTCTTCCTCAATCCTCTAACTTCTTAATATTTTAAGGGAATAGTTAATATTTAAAACAAAGCTTCTGATTTCTCTTTCAACATACTTAAGGTATTACAAGTGAATGCCTTGGCTTTTCAGAACTATTGTTTCTGAAATTTAGCTTCAAGAGCATGTTTTGGAATTTAAAAACTGAACATTATCTCCTTTGTTCCTGGCTGGGTTCTGCCCTCCCCCTGAAGCCATGGATATCATGACTCAGTGGGTGGGACTCTGGAGCCCGTGAACTAATGAGAATTAAAAAATACAAAAGCGGAAGCTTAAAAAGCGTGCCTTCTTTGCACCAAATTTTTAAAAAGAAATCAATTCCCAAAGATTGGATAACAAAATAATATTGAGCATATCTGTTCATCTGTTCTCTAACATACTTTTGCTATCCAGTGGCCTAGAGCATGTCATGAGAAGATGAAAGAACGGCCCACAAATAGATGAAGCTGTATCATTACCCTGATTCACAGAGTGAGTGAACATTCCTGCTTCAGCAAAAAGGAAGCTTTGACACTGTCTGCCATAAGCAAGGTTGTTCTAGAGAGGTGAGGGAAAGGACAATGGAGGAGCTGTGATATAAATGACAGAAGTCATGGATACATATATATATATATTTAATCTCTATATGACCACCTATGAGTAAATCATCCCAAATTACCTACAGTTTCCAATATTAACCTTTTAGGTATTAAGAATCATTGTTCTGGGGTTCTACAATTAACCAAGTACATTCCTGACAGTTATCATATTTGATTCCTTCTGTGAAAGAGTTATAGTAACTCAATTTCCATTTGAAGTACCTGAGGCTTACTGACTTTCTTAAAGCCAAGTAATGGTAGAATTAGTAAAATCAGACACCCTCATTCAGAGAGGCTATTTACCTTCTTCATCCTTATAGGCATTTCTCCTTAATTGTTTTCTTAAAATCACCTCTAATTTTTATTCCATGACTTATAGTTATTTGTTTATGATGTTTATCCTTCCCAAATATTGATAGAGTACAGTTATCACTAATTAATGCAGGCTTCTCCCAGGGTTGTGTATGGCATACTTTGTTCAGTCTTTCAGTCGTGTCTGACGCGTTGCAACTCAATAGACTGCAGCAAGCCAGGCTTCCCTGTCCTTTACTGTCTGCTGGAGCTTGCTCAAACTCATATCCATTGAGTCAGTGATGACATTCAACCATCTCAACCTCTGTCGTTCCCTTCTCCTCCTGCCTTCAATCTTTCCTGCATCAAGGTAAGCATGGCCTACCTTGCTTACCCTGAATCAAGCTGCTTACCCTGAATCATGAACCAGTTATCATGTCATCTCAATTTATGTCCTCTGAAATCACCTTTAATGTTGAAGAAGCTTGCACTCTTTATGAGATGCTTCATGGGGTCTGCCTATTTATTCTTTGATGTTTATTCCCTAAAGAAGATATTCTCCTATGTAATTTTCCAACTCCCACTCAAGGTATATAATGTCTCAAGTTTTCTACTACTGATTCATCCTCTCTAGGGTTCTCCTTTCCAAGTTACCCTCTATACATGGATCAGATCTCATTATCCATCTTCTTAAAAAAATATAGTATCAGCTCTTTGAATTTAGCCTATTAAAATTAGTATAGCTAAAATAATTAACTTCTGCTGCATAGCAACCCCAAAATGTAATGATTTAAAACAGCAATCATTTATTTAGCTCAAAATTCTGCACTTCATCAAGGTGAGCAGTTCTGGTCTTAGCTGGGTTCAATCAATGCATCTGTGGTCAGCTGGGAACCAGTTGGCCTAGGATGACCTCAGCTAGAATAGCTGTCTAGACTTGTTCATAATGCATGCAAGAGTTTCAAGAGAGCAGAGAGAAAATAAAGGCATAGACATGCCACAACATCATTTCTGTCACATTCTATTGGCCAAAGCAAATTCTCAGACTAGCCAAGACTCAGTTATTGGGTAAAGACTCTCCATTTCTTGATGAGAGATGCTGCAAAGTCACAGTACAGAAATGAGGTGATTTTCATATCAATCTGTCTAAGTATCTATGACTAAAATTGTCAGACCACAAACTTTATTGTTTAGCTACATGACCTACTCTGCTAGGCTCCCTCACTTGAACATATATTTAACCATTTCCCAACCTACGTATTAACTTGGTAAAGGGAAATATTTAAATAAAATGAACTTAACTTCATCAAGTTTGCAAAATATTACTTTTGTGTCTAATTCTAAGCATTTAGCCATTCAGGGGAATATACACAAATGAAATTAAATGCCATTAAAAAGCCTCTAGCCTAGGACAGGAAATAAATAGGTAACTATATGCAATAATAGATGTACAGGGCACTATAGGGTTACAAGGAAAGGGTACACAATGCAAAGAAAGTTTGCTGAATAATGTTGTGGAATGTGGAAGGTATCAGAGGAATCCAGAAGGATAAGAAATAGTGCATTCTGTGTGTGTGGACAAGTAGCACTCAATCCATAGCTCCCAATCTTTTCAGAAGGTTAAAAATTACTTCAGGATAGACTTGGGTTATCCTGAATAGCATGTTTAATACCAGGGTCTTTCAGTTAGATAGCAATAAACTGGTTTAGCCTACCAGACCCCTTCCATTAACTATCAGGTAATCACCCCAGGGAAACCTTGGTTTTTGCTCTGCTTAAGTATCAGAAATCAACATTGTTTGTTTCTGTCTTCCTAAAACTCCTCATCACTCAGTATGTGTTTGACGCTTGCTCCTCTATTTTTGGTTTTTCACTTCCTAGGTTAGTTCATTCGCAAAACTGAGATGTAACTCCTATATCGGTTACTTTGAACAGCTCAGTATTAATCCTCTTTTTGAAGTCTAATACCATTCATACATTCATTTGTTAAGGAGTGGCTATCGCATAAAATTACTATTTAATTGTAAACAAGGTAATTATAGCCTCTATCCTCATGACTCTTATAATCTATAAGGAGAGATTGATTTTAAAGCAGAAATTACACAAATGATTTTCAATTATGTTTATATGTCCTATAAAGAAAAGTATAAGTTGGTATGAGAACAACACAAGAAACATTTTAATTAATCATCTGACAGATGAGCAGAAGCTTACTGCAAAAGGGAATTGGACGGATCCAGGAAAAATATCTTTAGCTGAATACATGGTATCTGCCAGGGTTGGGTGTGAAAGAGCCTGGCAAGGTGGAGGAACAGAAAGATGGCCAGTGTGGCTACAGCCTGGTAAGGAGACTCATAGTGATGGTGCTAGAAAAAAGGACAAGAAAATAGTTTGCACGAAAGGAGTCACTACTCTGTTTAAAACACTTTTATCCAAAGCCATGCCAAACATAGAATGCATGTGACTTGACTTCAAAATTAACTCAAGCTTTATAATTTTCTATTTCACTTGCAGTTTAGCATTCTAAGAGTATCTTAATTTCTCAATTTACAAGTTCACCTCTAATTCTAAATAATTTCAGTTTCTTCAATATTTCTTTAAAATAAGATTGGGTTAACTTGATACAACCAGCTAGGAACTAAGAGAAATTTCTAGGATATAAAAATGTTTTACATGATTCTAGGGATTGAAACCATTTCTCTGGGCATTGAAAAAAGGGTGGCAGAGAAATAGACTAAAATCTGCTTCACTCTGCTTTCTCTCTCTTTGAGGATGTTCAGGCTAAAAGTTTTGCCCTACCTCATCATCCTTAGAACCTAAGGAAGGTAGGCTAATCCCCAGGGCATTCTCCAATCCTCTTTTCTCTGCTACTCTCCAAAGCCTTTCTTTCTCTCTAATGTTCTGTTTTTAAATGTTTGAAATTAGAACTTGGAGAAAATATGCAAATACTTGACTATGTGTGTGAAATATAGTTGAAAATCAAAGCTATAAAAACAAAAACAGAAAACCTTAAAAACGTAAACTCTGTACACACATTGGTCAGGAGTGTGTACATGATTGTATGTTCAGAGGTGGCAAGAAGTTATTGGCAGAAAGCAAATTTGGAAGAGGAATTAAAGTATTCTTACTACTCAGAGTCTCACATATTTAATCAGATTGAGATTCCCCTCTTGTACTTCTCCCCAATCTTCTGTCTAGCCAAAGAATAAATGTGAAATCATTATTATTTTCCCCATCCCTTCTGTGCTGCTCCTTCTCCAAACCAGCAGTACAGTATGTGGTGTGTGTGCTCAGTCACTCCAGTCGTGTCCAACTTTTTGCAACCCTATGGACTGTAGCCCACCAGGCTCCTCTGTCCACGGGATTTTCCAGGCAAGAATACCGGAATGGGTTGCCATGCACTGCTCCAGGGGATCTTCTAACCCAGGGATGGAACCCAGGTCTTCCACATCTCCTGCACTGCAGGTGGATTCTTTATGGTCGGACAACAAGGAAGCCCCCAAACCAGCAGTGTGCCTGTCCTGTGCTTAGCCACTCAGTTGTGTCTGACTCTTTGCAACCCCATGAACTCTACCCATCCAGGCTCTTCTGTCTGTGGTGATTCTCCAGGCAATAATTCTGGAGTGGGTTGCCATGCTCTTCTCCAGAGGATCTTCCCAACCCAGGGATTGAACCCAGGTCTCTCACATTGCAGGCAGATTCTTTACCATCTGAGCCATCAGGCAAACCCAAGAATACTGGAGTAAATAGCCTATCCATTCTCCAGTGGATCTTCCCAACCCAGGAATCGAACCGGGGTCTCCCTCACTGCAGGTAGATTCCCAAACCAGTAGTACAACCACCCTATTCTAGATTCATTCCTATAGTGGGTTTCCCACCCATAACACACACTTTAATTCTTTACTTAATTCAACATCATTTTTCCTGCACTCACTCACTATATGATACTTCAATCTACAGTGTTCAATTCACCTGAGTTCAAAGAAAACTTGTGCAAACTTTGTGGTCAAATGTTTATAGATAAGTTTTTTTTCCCCAAGAAGTTGCTTTAACTGGGACTGTGATGCCACTATCAATTTTCAGAATTGAAAACATAACGTCATATTAAAACCCTCTGCATTTAGGAGCTCAGTTCCTACGCTGGAACAGTTATTTTCAAACTTCAGTTACAATTTTCCCTGAGGTGACTGAGTTTTCCTCAGTCCCTGGGGGAAGCTGGTGTGAATGATTTTCCAAAAAGCTTTAAGAGTCAGAGTTCACTTTTTGCAACCTACGTGTTATAGGCTTAAATGCTTGCCAGGGGCATTCACATTGAAGGAATGAATGAACATTCTAAATGGAAAGTTTTAAAATGAGTACAGAAACAGGGAAGACTTAACTTAGAGAGGTAATAAAGTAGAAACAAAGCTTAGAGTTCCAATCTCACCCTGAGCAGCAGGACCCCAATCAAGCTACTCTGGTTGTCCGTTCAATAGCCTGGACATCAGGACATTCTTTCAGAGATGAAATGAATTAACAAATGTAATCCACTTCTTGCCTTTAGCTTTCCTGATATCTAACTAGCCTGCATGATAAGACAAGGAGTAACTAATGTTCTGTTTTTTCAATAATTTAATGGAGGTTCATTGATTTATGCAGCCAATTATAAATGTGGGCAACAGCCAAATAGGCAAGTTACTTGAAGGGAAAAAGAAAAAAATCCTCAGGTCACTGAAGCAGCAATTAGCAAGTATTATGGGGAAAAGGAGGGGAAGAGAGAAAAGAAGGAGGAAAAAGGCCTGATGAGGCAAATTGCTTTTAATTATCCTTAAACATTTTCTCATCTTCTTTTGATGTCATAAGACCCCCTGCAGTTGCAAAATAAAATAAGCTTGAGTTTTGTTTTGCTCTTTTAAATAGGAACATAATAGCCACTGTGGAAACATGTTCTTAATCAAAGGTATTAAACTCCTGGCTGCTCTCCTTCATTTGAAATTGTCTGGGTTCATTATTATCAAGGGGAAGAGAAGTCTATTCACCATTTAGCTCCCTTCTTAGTAAATTAAAATATTAATTACAAAATACGTTATTTTTATCTTATATCTTAAGCTATTAGTTACTGCGGCTGGGAAAAAAAAAAAAAAAGAGGACTCATTTTTTGTTGAAGTAATTTTCCTAACAAAGCATTCATCATTACTTCTAGTTCTTGGAAATCAAATCCATACATGAAATGCTATATTTTGAGGGCCATCTGAATAAATTAGATAGCAACTTCATTTATTTTTTTGTCTCAGAGATAAGTGTGCAATTATATTTGCCGTGTCCACGTGTTTGGGACATGTGACCACTCAGAAAGGCCGTTTGCTGCAGCCAAAGCCAGGCAGAGCCAGAGAGGAAAGAAAGAATGTTTCCTTTTCATTTCCGCTGCACAATGCAGTAATCGATCTTATGCCCATAGACACAAATGCTCAATCTCTGGGAAAGAGACAAATAAAGCCACAGAATAGACATCAAAGCCAACTAAAACCCTTACTGTCCACCTCTTCAAAGACTCAAATTACCAGCAAGGTATTGAGGTGACAGGAGAAAGTCTTAAAAAAAAAAAAAAAAAACACAGACCAATGGCCAGCAAACCTACTGAGCATATGCAAATTACCTGAGCCTGTGGTGCCTGTGGTGCCACATATCAACACAAAATAAACCAAAGTTGGGGTGTCTTTTACAGTTGAGAACTATATGCAGTAATCATGCACTTAAGGAGGTTATTTGGAGATAGTCTAAAAGGCACCATGCCCTTTCTTCCTTTTCCTACTACCTGCATGGTGCCTGAAATGAGATATTTTCCCCCTTACATTGGGAGAATATTCTGTTTAAGGGGTCATACTTAATTTCAGGAACAACTAGAGAGATAAGACTTAACAGCCAACACCATTTATTATGTGCCCACTCCTTACTAAGTACTTTACATATATTATATTCATGAATCATTACAATAATCTTGTAGACATTTTTTTATAGCAAGATGTTACTCAAATGAAAACCAAGGCTTAGAAAGATGAAGCAACTTGAACAATTGGCAAGTGATACAGGGAAGATCTCAGTTCAGGTGTCTGATTGCAAAGCGCTGGTTCTTACTGTATCTATATCTGATAGTATGTGTTGGAGTGCAAGGGACAGTACTGGACATGAAAAAAATGGAAAAGTGTGCAAAACAAGGAGGAGAAGGGGCATCAGAGAGAACTGAGAATCAGCCCTTGGTGTGGTGAATCTCAGAGGGAGATCCCAGACCGCCAGACAAAAGCATTAATGCCCAGCCTCTCCTCCTTCCCACTAAGCTTTACCCAAGCCAGCATCCTTTTCAAGTCTTTGTACATATGTCTTACTGAATTGGACAATACCCAGAGTCCCTGTGGAAGAGCAAGGCAGATGTAATGTGTTCACATATACTTTTCTGTGTTCTTGGTGAATTTTAGTCATATATCCCTTGCTCTCTGAAAGAGGCAGCTTCACTGGTTTCAACACATTAAAAACATGGGAGGCAGGAGAGTACAAATCATAGGGCAGGGCATGGTCTTGCTGTCCATCTGTGCAGCTTAGGGCAAGTTACTTAATGCCACCTCAGATTTCTCATCTGAAAAATAGGATCATTAATAGTGCATTACAGTGAATAGAAGATAGAAAGCATCAGACATATGTTAGCTATTGCTTGTAGTAATATACCACCAATTGATTTAATTGGGTAGGATAGCATTCCTAAAGGAGTACTGTAAAACAATTCCCAAGCCTAGGAAGTTTAGAAAACATAACTACTTGTCGTGTTCTTGCAAATGCACAATACACCTTAACATATAAAAGAATCTTCCAAACTACAAAAAAAAAACCCTATTTTAATATATTTGACATGTTCAATCCCTGAAGTACACCTGAGGGATTCATGTTCGAAAGAGTTCTCTAGGCGAACATGAACTAGGACAAAGTAATGTGAATACTAGTACATGTAACTGTACTGGCTTCAGATTCATATTTTGTATGAAGACTCATTTTTTTGGATTCAAAACTCAGCTGGTCACTTAGGAAAACAGTCTTGAACAAGTTGCTCATATTTAAATTCATTGGTGTTCAGGATGTTTGTAGATGACAGAATGAAGGCTCAGCTTAGAAGTTGATAACGTGAAATGATTGATCCAGTGGAAAACTTGTCACCCACTTGATTCAATCCCATGAAGTTTTGCTGAGTCCATGCAAATCCTTCTGGAAGCAGACAATGAAACTTCATTAGGACTGAAAGAGGTTAAGTGAAAGGTATGGTCTATGAAAGACATAGGAGGAGGATGTAGGATTGGACAGGAGAGTCTCAGACTGCAAATGTGTATCTAATGCTCAACCAACCTATGAGGAGCTCCAGAGCAAATATTGCCCTTAAGAGGTAACCTGCAAACAGCAGAAATTGTCAAGCCCTGGTCTCCCAGACCATCTACCTTCAACATACTCAGTTGATCGGGATTGCCCAGAAGAGTTTGGCTTTGGCTAAAATGGTGCAGTGATGGCAGATCCTTAAATCACTGCAACTAGGGTCTACCAGTTAACTGCTTCCTCACAACTGAAAGCAAATATTTTCATTGCAGGGAGATTCAGCAGTGCACCTCTGTTATCACCCGACAAGCCCCTTCTAGGTGCCTAACTCAGGAGGGTCAGAGATAAATACAGCTTAACTTTTAGACCAACTGTAGTGTAACAGGAAAATAAGCCAAAAATTTATAATTAATTTAAAAAGCAGTACGTAGGTTAGTTCTCTAAGGACACCAAAGTCTGCTCTTCATTGGTTGATTAACAATGTCTGCCACAGACAAAGGAGAAGACAGTAAGCACACAGACCCAGGGACTTGCTGTCCCTGGACTAACCCCTCTCCTGGGCCAACTGAAATCTTACCCAAGGTTCAGCTGAAGTACCTTATTTTTCAGAATTCTCTTGACTATTCCTACACATGACTGAGTGACTAAGCATGTGCACCAATGCAACCCTTACACTGCAGAGAAAATAGTAGCTGGTCGGTTTGGTTACATAGACCAGTGGGAAAACCTTGTTGGAGAAATTTGATGTATTCTTTATTTCCTTTAGCATTAATGTTTTAAAAAAAAATAGTGGACATCATTCTCAGTTGGGATGTGTCTGTGTAACTGTTGCTTATATCCCTTTTATTGGTCCCAGTACACACTGGCAGCTTGTAGGGTACCTAAGAGGGAAACTGGAGGCTGTAGAAACATTTCCATAATCTCCGTCAAACTGAAGCATCAAACTGCTCACCATCCTCTAAAGTATTTAATTTTAATTTTGATGTAAATTTCTCCATGAGCAAACTTGAAGCATCCTTGCCACCAGTACCCTGTCCAATGACACTACCATCACTAAAATACACAGAAATTCTGGAGTTTCTTCCATTGCTCTCCTCTGAAATTCATGCAGATAATAGAATGTAGCTTCTAGTTCTATTTTCTCCAACAAAATCCTCCAGGGACTGGTGTAGTCAACTCTACTTTCCTTAACTCTTTACTTCTGCTACTTTCATTCCCATCCAGCCTCTCTCCTAGGATCAACTTTCCAGTTAAATCTATATAGAAAGAAATGAGATGTACCAAGGAGGGGGAAAAAAACAAGGTTAAGATGAATCTTTTTTTTTTTTTTTTTTTCCTATAAAGCAGTTTGTCTTCTATATATCTGGCTTTATTTACCAGAGGAAAAAAGACATTTGCTTCTAAACTTACTGAAGTTGACTCTACTTATTCAAATGAGTTTACCTGTTTTTTTTTTCTGTCTTAGTTAAGACCAGTTTGCCAATTCATAACCCTCACAACATTTAAAGTAAGTAAGAGATTTCAAGAAAATCTCTTTAAACTCTATCCTAAAAATTAATCCCCATCACATTCCACATGTTAACATGCCCATAATTGCCACCCTTACTTTAAAGCTCACTTAAAAGAGCGTCAGAAAGTAAATGATTTGCCGGAGGTCACGGTGAATCTGGACTGAGTCGGGAATAGAAGCCAACTGTTTGGATTAGTTGCCCCATACTCTAATCACCTCAAGAGCATTCATTCCCACACACTCCATTATTAGAGACACTTGTCCCAGACGCCTACCAGATTCACCTTCTGTAAAAGGGACTGTGAACATGTTCAGTTCTCTCAATTCTCAATTCTCTCCAACCCTTCTCAGTTCTCACATTTGATTCTGATTCATTGCGAAGTCTCATGACCAAAGAAGCCATTTGGTATCCACTTGGTCATTTTTAGGGCAAATAATCTATTTAATTAATTGAGAGGCAGTATTCTTAATTAATATAAAACTTCACTGCAAATACTAAACATTTTGCAAAACCAAAGGTATGGAATTTTTTCCCACTTCGTATCTTGCTGATGTGAGTTCATTAAGTGCTCTCAGTGTGCCAGACGCTGTGCTAACTAATAGGGATACAAAACACAGTCCTTGGCAACTTACCACTTATTGTAAGCTTACCAGAAACAATGAAGGAGGTGACACAGTATATTAAGCCCATCATAGGGGGAAATTCCAAGTACATAAAAAGGATATTTCAGTTCAGCTTGGGGATCACCAAGACTGCTCCAAGTTGAGTTCTCAGAGAAGATACTAGCCAGGAATTATTAGTTGAATTCTGTTCTCCTAAAAAAAGACATGTTGAAATCCCAGCTCACAATATTTCAGAATTTGACCTTATTTGGTAGTACAGTCTTCACAGAGATACTCAAGTTAAAATGAAGTCATTAGAGTGGACCCTTATGCATTGTGACTGGAATCTTTATCAAAAGGGAAAATTTGGGGCACAAAGACAGTCAGGCACAGAAGGGAGATGATATAAAGATGCACAGAGAAAACACCAAATGCAGTGATGCATCTATAAGCAGAAGAGCACCAAAGATTGACAACAAACCACCATAAGCTAGGAAGAGGCAAAGACTTCCCCCATAGGTTTCAGCAGGAGCAGAGCCCTGCCAAAACCTTGATCCCAGACTTCTAGCTTCAAGACTATGAGATAATCTATTTCTGGGGCAGCATTTCGTTAAAGCAGCCTATGGAAACAAATACACCAGTAAAAGAAAAAAAAAAAAGGAGAATTCAAGGCAAGAAAGATCGAAGGCAGAAATGCTTGAGACTAAATGTCTCCCTATGGCTGATGGTTTGAGTTCACTTACAGTGAAAACCAGCAAGTGAGGCCAGAAACCGAAGGAAGCTGGGGCATGGCAGGAGTCAGACATCAGCTCTTGAATGCTCTGTGTAATATATTTAGTCTGTCCTGTGCTATCATGGAAGCTGTGGAATCCCCAGTATTTCTACTGTGGGGGGAAAAGTTTCTGGATATTGTATGTTCTGTACATCTGCTGATAATCTGTAAAACCCTGCGTTTCCTCTGCAGTCAGCAGCTTGAAGATTCAAAGTTTGTTTCAGCACCACATCAAAACTCAGGAAGCTTTAAAGTTCATCCAAACACCCAGCTTTTGTTGAAAGAAAGCACTGGGACTCTGGAGACAACCAATGAACTATCTCAAGGATCCCTCTGAAATATATCCAATAAATGGATCTTTATTACGCCAGGATTCTTGACTGGGAAATCCCAAGGACAGAGGAGCCTGACGGGCTACAGTCCATGGAGATTCAAAGAGTCAGACACGACAGCAACTAAACAACAACAAAATTTACATCCTGGAATATCCTTTCCTGGTCCAGGTCTACTCCAGGCAGAAATACGAAACACTGTGTCAATTTCATCTAAGGGCGAGGAGAACCCATGGCAGCCGCAGGATGGGGTTTGGGGGACGAGCCTGACAATCAGCCCACAGACAAGCCCCACTGCCTTCTGCTTTGTAAAGAGACATGTGAGGCCATCAGCCCGGACCATACACACATGTTCTCTTGGAAATGGGCTAAAATTAGCAGCTTCAATTCTTCTTTGAAATATCCCCACACTAAAGAAGATATTTTTAGCAGACTTCCCATAAAGTCCAGCTTTGTGCATTTCCTGCTAGACACATGAATGTAGAAAAGCTGCTGTGATCTACCAAATAAGGAAGTCTGGTAAGTGAGGCAAAGCTTCACAGTACCATAGCTCAGCAAAACTGAGAAAAGCATTGGAAAGGAGGAGACACCCTTCATGAAGGTGTGTGAACATTCAAGGGCTTTCTTTTTTCCTTTGATGTGGGTGGATGTCACCTTAATGAGAGGAGCTGCCTTGTGAAAACACAACATGCCAATAAAGAATCAAATGCCTGCAATGTTTTGCTTTATAGTTTGGTGACAGTCTGTTCCGAATGAAAGTGTCACGTTTCAACTTTATTCAGATTAAACTCCTACTTGAGACAATGAAGCCTGGAGGAGAAAGGAATGGGGACAGAAACCTGAATGTTTCCCCTTCCTTTACACATGCTCTTAGTCACGTCTGACTCTTTACAACCCTATGGACTGTAGCCCTCCAGACTCCTCTGTCTAAGGGATTATTGAGGCAAGAATACTGGAATGGGTTGCCATTATCTCCTCTGGGGGATCTTCCTGACCCAGGGATCAAACCCTCATCTCCTGTGTCTCCTGCATAGTAGGTGGATTCTTTACTGTTTGAGCCATTGGGAAGCCCATCTACATACACAAAAGGTGTGAATTTTCACGGGTTTTGGTTGTAGTTGTTTTTCTTGCTTTGTTATCTCTGAATTGAAGCTAAAGAAACAAATATGAGTTGAGTGCTGGTGGCAGCATCCAACTGCACAGAATCTTACCAGCAGTGAACTTTATTTTATTTTAGTTTTACAGCCATTTTTACTCATAGTTATCTGTATTCACTTTCCCTAATACTCATGAATAGACTTTTCCCATGAGTCTTTGTCGATAGTTTAGTGAAGAGCTCACCACACTGTATGGTAACTTGTTGTCATATCTCTCCCAAGGCAACAATAGCATCTTAATCATTTTGAATCTCCAGCTCCCAACACAGAATAGATATACCATTAATCCTTTCTAGATTAATAAATAGTACACGTCTTGGACAACCACAACACTGCCGAGATAAATTTGCTGTTTCACTGCTTGACCCGACAGTTGCAGTGATCCTCTTGCATGTGATTGTTGATAACACAAAGGGGCACAGGTGTGGCCACCCAGAGAATGCTCTGTAGCTCACCACACTGTATGGTAACTTGTTGTCATCTCTCTCCCAAGGCAACAATAGCATCTTAATCATTTTGAATCTCCAGCTCCCAACACAGAATAGATATACCATTAATCCTTTCTAGATTAATAAATAGTACGCATCTTGGACAACCACAACACTGCCGAGATAAATTTGCTGTTTCACTGCTTGACCCGACAGTTGCAGTGATCCTCTTGCATGTGATTGTTGATAACACAAAGGGGCACAGGTGTGGCCACCCAGAGAATGCTCTGTCACTCAATCCCAGTCTTTCTCAAGCAGAACTACTCCCTAGTACACAGAAAATAGCTAATTAGGTAAGCCGCTTAGAAGAGGTTATTTTAAAACACAGAAGCTGCAACCTTATAGTATTTTATATTATACAGTTGTTCCTATGGGCATAGTTTTATACCTCATTTATATAAACTGCGTGTTAACCATAATTTCTACTCCTTATTTAAATATGTTTTTTGAAAAATGCAATAAACTTCTCAATAATTATGGTAGCTTAACTTAGAATAGTTTGTCTTAGGAAGTCAACGCACTTAATTGGCTTTTCCATCTACTCATTTAATACTCTCATCATCAACTGGACATGAGAGGCCAGGCATTGTCCTCATTTGCCTGAGGGAGAAAAGAGTCTGAGTAAATGACTGAGTTTTAAAAGCAGTGATCTGGAAGCCCTCTGGAGTGAATATAGTAGATTTCAGTACAAGGCTGGTCCATCTTGGCTTTCATCCAAAGGGGTTTTGTTAGGGAAGTAGAGTTAATACATCTGTTAGCATATTTTACTGCCAGAAACTTTACTACCAGAGTTCAATATGTATGAGGCATTAAGGAAATATTCTGTACATCAGTAAAGGAGACAATTATGGTCTGATTATATCATCAACATTAACTGAAATAATATCAGCTATTTCAAAGAATAAAATTGTAATTCAGAGACTCTTATGGAAAAAAGGAAGGGCAAAATTTGGGTTTGGAGAGTCTGAAAACAGAACAGTTATTGGATAGGCTTCTAGATATTGGAAGAAATATATGTAAGAAGTCAGTATATATAGGGCCCAATATCTCCATCTTAAGGCATCCAGTTTCCATCCAGAATCTGAAAATAAGTCACCCAGAAACACAGCTATAATTAAGCCTTCTCATTTTCTTCCATAGTTAGTAGTCATCCAAGAAGAAAGGTCATGAAGCAGTTTTTAAGTCCAGCTACTAAAGAAAAAGACTATGGAAAGGAGAATACAGGTTTTGTGACCAAACAGACATAGTAGACTCCCAATAACTATATAAATTTGGCTAAATTGCCTCACCCACTGGAGCCTCAGTCTTCCTCATCAATCAATTAAAGGCAATAGTATTTACCTTACTGGGTGTTTTTTTGAGATTATGTAGATAAAGCACTTAGCATAGTGCCTAATAAATACCAAGTTTTCAACAGAAGAGAGCTATTAATACAGCTAAAATATTAAATTACATTTACCATCAGCTCAGACTTGAAGGAAAATGAAATTCAGTAGAATTTATGCCCCTAAGTGATTGGTCCTGTATTAAAAGGATTTCAAATGTTAGCAAACAACGGGGAAGGAAAATACTCTTTCTCTATAATAAAAAAACAGAAAATGATGTGTAAAAAATAACTGACTGAAAGACTAAAACTACATTAAAATGTAATAAATCAATCTTTCATTAAGTGTAAATCATTGATACTTGACTCTTTTCAATTTTTATTTTACCAAGGAAGAGAAAGGACAGTTAAAAGCAGGGAAATAGAAGGAAGGAAAAAAGGAAAAACAAACTGAAGAACAAAGGGTACCAAAATAAGAAAATGAGGATGCTTAAATTAAGTTTAAAGGATTTAAAGGATTTGAAGATAAGTTTAGAGAGAAAAATGGGAGGCAACATTGCAACATTAAAAAAGACTATCTTTCTGTTTCTTAAATTTTCCTGATTGAAACTATTAAGATGCTAGATAAAATATAAAATAATTTTTAAATGTATTAAAAGCTAGTCTGATTACATTAAGAAATTCATAGGACTATGAACAAAGTAACAAGATCCTGGAGTGAAGTGGATTCCAAATTTGGATTTTGCATGAAGAGTTTCTTCCAGCTTTGGAAATCTTGGGCTTCATCCTTGACAGATACAGTGTGAGCAGCAGACAGAAGTTAAAATCAATTGAGAGATTCGATATGTAGGATCTAATAGAAGATGTCTGCATTGAATAAAATCTCAAAGGGATCTATTCTCAATGTAAGAGTAAACTTGAAATAAAATATTCCATATTCTAGTGATTAGCATGGAAATTTTCTTGCCTAATTTTCATTCATGGTGTAGGAAATTAAAAAAAAAAAAAGTCTAATAGATTGTAAATGCAACTGGGCCACATAAAGATTAGTGATCCAAATTCGTGTCACTTAAATGATCGTAAAATAAAGAAGTGGGTAATTCGTACAATATAAAGTGATTCAGAGTTGGTAGTGCCAACAGAAACAGATAACTGCCAGAAGGAAGTAGAAATCTTCTTTAAAAGAATTAAAATTCACCTGGTTCTCAGAGAAGAGCACTGAATAAATCAGGTTTAAAGAAAACAGACACAGAGGAATAAAAGGAAAGAGAAAAAACAACAACAACTACAAACAAATCTGAAGAGAAGGAACTATGAATAAGAATCAGGAGAAACAACAGAAAGAAGATATAAGCCTCTAAGGACTTCAGAAATTGACAGTAATGAAAAGAATATAAAATAAGTAACATTGATCTGTTTACATTTTAAAGCAAAGCATGAAAATTGACCAGTGAATGAGAAATTTAAAAGAATGCCCAAACATATTTGAAAAAGAATCAAAACAGAACTCATATAACCGAAAAAATATAATGATTCAAGTTAAAGGAGCCATTGAATGCTTTACAAAATAGACAGCACTGGAGACAGAATTAGTGAAACAGAAGATAAGAAACGTACAGAATGTACTCTAGAAAAACAAAGAAATCTAAAATGGACACAGGTTGACAGAAGTAAAAAGGAGACAACCTAACCAAAGTTACAGTTGGAATTGTTAGAGAAAATAGGGAAGAGGCAATATTCAAAGGAATAATGGCTGAGAAATTCCCAGGATTAATGAAATAACTCTAATGATCATATACTGGAAGCCCAAAAAATCCCCAACAAGCAGTTATAAGGATAGCATACCTAGGTAAAAAAAAAAAAGAAAGAAAAGAAATTGTAGGGCACACACACACAGAAACAAAGAAAAACAACATCTCCTCTACAAAAGAACAAGGCAATTAAAATGTTGGCTGGCTTCTCCATACCGCCAACAGAAGGCAGAGACAGTGAAGCAGTCTCTTCATCATTTTGAAAGAAAATAACTTTCAGCATAGACTTCTATTTATATAAATCCTGGAAGGAATTTTCTCAAAAACTGGGAAAGATGGAAGAAATAAACATTCTTAATAAAAAAATTAGATTTTTACCATAAAAAACATCTTCACCAAGGGGAACTACAAAGAATTTTTTTTTTCTAGCAAAAGGAAAGGATCCAAGAAGCAAGAAGAAAAATGTTGAGTTGCACATTTCTTCTGTTGTTGTTCAGTCACCCAGTCATGTCCAACGTGTCTTTACAGTGGACTGAGGTGCCTTTTAAATTCTCCTTGGCCATACCTTTGATCCAGCCATAGCTGCACCAGCCAAGTCTACATACAGACTTCACTCAACTTCAGACAGCTACAGCCTGGCAGCACTGTACCTTTCTCTACCTATCCTAGAAATTCTCACACCTGCTCAACCTGACTGCTGCTGCTGCTGCTGCTGCTAAGTTGCTTCAGTCCTGTCCAACTCTGTGCAACCCCATAGATGGCAGCCTGACAGGCTCTGCTATCCATGGGATTCTCCAGGCAAGAACACTGGACTGGGTTCCCATTTATTTCTTCAGTGCATGAAAGTGAAAAGTGAAAGTGAAGTCGTTCAGTCGTGTCCGATTCTTCGTGACCCCATGGACTGCAGCCTACCAGGCACCTCCCCACATGGGATTTTCCAGGCAAGAATACTGGAGTGGGTTGCCATCGCCTTCTCTGCAACCTAAGACTCAGTTCAGTTCAGTCGCTCAGTCTGTCTGACTCTTTGCAATCCCATGAATCGCAGCATGCCAGGCCTCCCTGTCCATCACCAACTCCCAAAGTTCACTTAGACTCACATCCATGAGTCAAGGATGCCATCCAGCCATCTCATCCTCTGTCGTCCACTTCTGCTCCTGCCCCTAATCTCTCCCAGCATCAGAATCTTTTCCAATGAGTCAACTCTTAGCATGAGGTGGCCAAAGTACTGGAGTTTCAGCTTTAGTATCAGTCCTTCCAAAGAAATCCCAGGGCTGATCACCTTCAGAATGGACTGGTTGGATCTCCTTGCAGTCCAAGGGACTTTCAAGAGTCTTCTCCAACACCACAGTTCAAAAGCATTAATTCTTTGGAGCTCAGCCTTCTTCACAGTCCAACTCTCACATCCATACATGACCACTGGAAAAACCATAGCCTAGACTACATGGACCTTTGTTGGCAAAGTAATGTCTCTGCTTTTCAATATGCTATCTAGGTCAGTCATAACTTTTCTGCCAAGGAGTAAGTGTCTTTTAATCTCATGGCTGCAATCACCATCTGCAGTGATTTTGGAGCCCCCAAAAATAAAGTCTTGCCAGGGTCCAGCCCCGGTGGATCCAGGGTAATTTGAAGCGGGGACGGTGTGGGCAAGGAAAAACTTATTTATTTAATTAGACATATAAAGAGAGATTAGGAAGAAATAGTGTAGTAGGAAAATTTAGTGGAGAAAAGAGGCTGAATAACTTGGTTTATGTGGCAAACCAATAAAGTTCCAGACAAGGAACTTGCACCATCCACGTTAGGCCACTGGCGTCCTCTTGAACAGCGGTGGGGGGTGCCCCACCTTGGGCTCCCTCTTGCATGGATCTTAGAAGCCAGCGCAAGTAAGTAGACATGGCGAGCCTCCATGCCCCAGATGGGAATTCAGCCAAAAAAGGAGAGAAGGAGAATAGACCACACGGGGGAAACCAGTCCAGTGACTGGCCCATCCTCTATTGTTGTAAAGGCCTTTTATACCTTTTTTTTCTGTACATAGAGATTAATGGATAATATAAAATTATGTAGCGTCAGCAGCCCTGACTCTTATCGAGACTAGGCTTTTTCTCTGCATACTTAGTTGTATACACAAGTCTTAGGTGATTTACATCATCTTCTGGCCAGAGGGCCAATTAACATTTTACAGCCCTTTTTCTGATAAGGGTTTGTCAACCAGAAGACTTGTTTGCCCTAACAGTGTTGTTTTTCCCAAAGTCTGGTGCCACTCTCAGGAAGCACTAAATAAAGTTACATTCTTACATAGCAAAGATACAATTTATAACAAGTAAAAGGAGTACAGTGATTTATAACAAAGGAAAGTAATTAATTCGAAAGTCCAGTGTTGCTAACAGCAAAACTACTATATTACTATTTCTATATCCCAATTACATTGATTAATATTCCTCAGGTGCCTAAAAGATAAAGAATATGGAGGCCTGGCAGCAGTCATTGAGTCAACAGTGAAAACCCATCACCAATATGATTTTTAGCTCTTGAAAAGGCTCTATTTTTAAGATGCTTTAAGCTTTGTGCCTCTCGAGGTTGGGGGGCTGTAAGCAATTCACAAGTCATAAAAAGTCCGGGGGAACCTGTCAGGCAAGTTAGAGAGCCATCAAAGGGGGTTCAGACTGAGACATTCTTTTTATATGCAGGAGCCCTAAGTTAATTCCTTTTAGAGGCAGAGCAGTAGAAAGCACAGTACAATAAAATCAAGCCGACTCTGGTTTTTGGGGGTAGATGTTCAGGAAAACTCAGGGGGAACCCCTGAAGCCAAATCATGCCTTTGCATTTTGTCAGGCTTCAATCCTTATGACTTTTGCCGTGGACGGGATTCCTCAACGCTCACTCCCAGCAAAGTCTGACACTGTTTCCACTGTTACCCCCTCTATTTGCCATGAAGGGATGGGACCAGATGCCATGATCTTCATTTTCTGAATGTTGAACTTTAAGCCAACTTTTTCACTCTCCTTTTTCACTTTCATCAAGAGGCTTTTCAGTTCCTCTTCACTTTCTGCCATAAGGGTGGTGTCATCTGCATATCTGAGTTGACTGATATTTCTCCCAGCAATCTTGATTCCAGCTTGTGCTTCTTCCAGCCCAGCGATTCTCATGATGTACTCTGAATAGAAGTTAAATAAGCAGGTTCACAATATACAGCCTTGATGTACACCTTTTCTTATTTGGAAACAGTCTGTTGTTCCATGCCCAGTTCTAACTGTTGCTTCCTGACCTGCATACAGATTTCTCAAGAGCCAGGTTAGGTGGTCTGGTATTCCCATCTCTTTCAGAATTTTCCACAATTTACTGTGATCCACACAGTCAAAGGCTTTGGCATAGTCAATAAAGCAGAATTAGATGTTTTTCTGGAACTCTCTTGCTTTTTTCATGATCCAGCGGATGTTGGCATTTTGATCTCTGGTTCCTCTGCCTTTTTGAAAACCAGCTTGGACATCAGGAAGTTCACGGCTCACGTATTGCTGAAGCCTGGCTTGGAGAATTATGAGCATTGCTTTACTAGCGTGTGAGATGAGTGCAATGTGCGATAGTTTGAGCATTCTTTGGCACTGTCTTTCTTTGGGATTGGAATGAAAACTGACCTTTTCCAGTCCTGTGGCCACTGCTGAGTTTTCCAGATTTGCTGGCATATTGAGTGCAGCACTTTCACAGCATCATCTTTCAGGATTTGAAATAGCTCAACTGGAATTCCATCACCTCCACTAGCTTTGTTTGTAGTGATGCTTCCTAAGGCCCACTTGACTTCACATTCCAGGNAGATGAGTGCAATTGTGCGGTAGTTTGAGCATTCTTTGGCATTGCCTTTCTTTGGGATTGGAATGAAAACTGACCTTTTCCAGTCCTGTGGCCACTGCTGAGTTTTTCAAATTTGCTGGCATATTGAGTGCAGCACTTTCACAGCATCATCTTTCAGGATTTGAAATAGCTCAACTGGAATTCCATCACCTCCACTAGCTTTGTTTCTAGTGATTCTTTCTAAGGCCCACTTGACTTCACATGCCAGGATGTCTGGCTCTAGGTGAGTGATCACACCATCATGATTATCTTGGTCATGAAGATATTATTTTATAGTTCTTCTGTGTATTCTTGCCACCTCTTCTTAATATCTTCTGCTTCCGTTAGGTCCATACAATTTCTGTCCTTTATCGAGCCTATCTTTGCATGAAATGTTCCCTTGGTGTCTCTAAATTTCTTGAAGAGATTTCTCATCTTCCCCATTCTGTTGTTTTCCTCTATTTCTTTGCATTGATCACTGAGGAAAGCTTTCTTATCTCTTGCTATTCTTTAGATCTTTGCATTCAGATGCTTATATCTTTCCTTTTCTCCTTTGCTTTTCGCTTCTCTTCTTTTCACAGCTTTCTGTAAGGCCTCCTCAGACTGCCATTTTGTTTTTTTGCATTTCTTTTCCATGGGAATGGTCTTGATCCCTGTCTCCCATGCAATGTCACCAACCTCCATCCATAGTTCATCAGGCACTCTATCTATCAGACCTAGTCCCTTAAATCTATTTCTCACTTCCACTGTATAATCATAAGGGATTTGATTTAGGTCATACTTGAATGGTCTAGCGGTTTTCCCTACTTTCTTTAAGTCTGAATTTGGTAATAAGGAGTTCATGATCTGAGCCACAGTCAGCTCCTGGTCTTGTTTTTGTTGACTGTATAGAGCTTCTCCATCTTTGGCTGCAAAGAATATAATCAATCTGATTTCGGTGTTGACCATCTGGTGATGTCCATGTGTAGAGTCTTCTCTTGTGTTGCTGGAAGAGGGTGTTTGCTATGACCAGTGCATTTTCTTGGCAAAACTCTATTAGTCTTTGCCCTGCTTCATTCCGCATTCCAAGGCCAAATTTGCCTGTTACTCCAGGTGTTTCTTGACTTCCTACTTTAGCATTCCAGTCCCCTATAATGAAAAGGACATCTTTTTGGGGTGTTAGTTCTAAAAGGTCTTGTAGGTCTTCATAGAACCATTCAACTTCAGGTTTTTCAGCATTACTGGTTGGGGCATAGACTTGAATTACCATGATATACAATGGTTTGCCTTGGAAATGAACAGAGACTATTCTGTCGTTTTTGAGATTGCATCCCAGTACTGCATTTCAGACTCTTTTGTTGACCATGATGGCTAATCCATTTCCTCTAAGGGATTCCTGCCCACAGTAGTAGATATAATGGTTATCTGAGTTAAATTCACCCATTCCAGGCCATTTTAGTTTACTGATTCCTAGAATGTCGACGTTCACTCTCGCCATCTCCTGTTTGACCACTTCCAATTTGCCTTGATTCTATAGACTTGGATTACTGTGATATTGAATGGCTTGCCTTGGAAACAAACAGAGATCATTCTGTCATTTTTATGTCTATTCATTTACCAGTTTTATAATAAAAATCCATCTATCCTAACGAATCTGTCCATCCCAGTGAATTCCAATATACAGGAATTAATTTTATCAAAAGGAATACTTGTATTTTACTTGCAGTAACTTCTTTTTCAAAGTGACAAACACCCTAATGGACCCACTGTGTGATATTATGACTAGAAGCTGAATACAAATGAAAGTGGGCCTTACTGTTCTTGTCCAATAGATGGTTATCGAAGTGTGTTTAGATTTGTACGTAAATGTCACTGGGGCCTACAACTTAATTTCTCCAATGGACTCTACCCATAGAGTACAGGGAATCAGATAGGCTGTCTTCGGAACCACTTCTGCCTCTTACTTAGTGATGTCAGGCATGTGAGCTAGCTTTTCTGGTCCTCAGTTTCCTTGGCTATAAAATGGGGACAATCAAAGCAACTGCCTTGTAGGGTTGTGATCCGGTTGAACATGATGCTGAACGTCAAGGGCATGGAACACCTGAACTGGGCAAAGGTAGGGACTGTGAGAGAGGTAAGTAGCTTCCTACTAAGGTGATCCTGAAGCATAAACACATTACCCTAAGGGCAGTTCTCCCCACCATGCACCCACAGGGGAAATGATTTTACCCATTCTGAGGCAAGGTGGGGGTGGGAGAACAGTAAGGGCCAGATTCTTCTGTGACACTTCTATGGGCAGGGTGTCCACTGGCACTGGATGCAACCATATAAACATAAGTATTAGTGAGAGCTTGCTTTCGGAGCTCATGCACTTAAAATAGAATGGTAGAGACACAGATGACATTCAAACCTGGAAAGCTTCTGGAGTCCATGAGGCCCTCCCTCATCCCGGGCTTGCTGAGGTTGCCTGCAGCGGTACCAGAAGGCTCCTTCCAGTGGGCCTGCCTTCCCACTTGCAGTGCCTGCAGCTTCTCTGATGGAGGGAGAGCTTTCTCCAGCACCCTGGTGCTTGCCCAGACCCTCCCCGACCCCAGGGTCAGCATCAACTGATGGGGGATGGGAATCGGTGGGAAAATGCTCTACCCTCCTCCCATCCCAGCTATCCAGTGGAGCACTTCTCAGGAGGGTCCCCACCCTGTCTCAGTCAGTCCCCAGCTGGTTGTGCCTGGGGCCACTGGCTATTTAATGCCCCACTTCGTGGCTTCTCTCCCTTTCTTACTGTCTCTGTTTCCAAATATGTACTTCCCGTGACCACCTCCCCAGTCAACTCCCTCAGCCCTATTCCTTCCTTGTCTCTGGGTCTGCTTTGAGGGGGAATCCAAACTAAAACACTATTTCTGTCTTCTGCAATTCTGGAGTGAGCCAGGTGGGTGGGGAGACAGGAGCGTGAGGAAAGCTCATCACAAAAGGAACAGAATCAGATTACCGGACACTTGTTTTCCAAGCACTTTCTTTCACCTCCATCCTTGTTATCCAAAGAGCAGAGGAGCAGCCAGGGCATCACCTGGGAGCTCGAGAGGAATGCAGGCCCACCCCAGGTTGGCTGAATCTGAACCTGCATTTTGAACAAGATCCCTAGGTGGTTCGCGTGCTCCTTACAGTTGGAGAAGCCATGTACTGCATCTTTCTCCATTCACATGAAGATCCTGTGACAAAGCGTTACCCTCTGTAGTATGTAGTGTCCCCCTAAATTCATGTTCACCAGAACTTTAGAATGTGATCTTATTTGGGGCCTCCCTGGTGGCTCAGTGGTAAAGAGTCTGCCTGCCAATGTAGGAGACACAGGTTTGTTCCCTGGTCCAGGAAAATTCCACATGCCCCGGAGCAACTAAGCCCGTGGACCACAGCTACTGAGCCTGTGCTCTAGAGCCCACCCTCTGCAACAAGAGAAACCACCGCAGTGAGAAGCCTGCGCGCCACGACTAGAAAGTAGCCCCCACCTACTGAAACTAGAGAAAAACTTGCAAAGCAAAGAAGACCTGGCACAGCCAAAAGATTAAAATAAATAAATAAAAATTAAGAACATGATCCTATTTGAACTTGGGGTATTTGCAGATGTAATTAGTTACGATGAGCTCATACTAGAGTGGGGTGGACCCTACATTTGATGACTAGTGTCCATACGAGAAGAAAGGATGCACAGAGACACACACAGAAGAAGGGCACATTGCAGAGACCGTAGTTACACTGCCATAAGCCAAGGAACACCAGGGGCCACCGGGAGCTGGAAGAAGCAAGGAAGGATATGCACTAGAATCTTCGGCCCAGAGGACAACTTGATTTTGGACTTCTAGCCTTGGGAGCTGTAAGAGAAGAAGTTTCTGTTGTGTGAAGCCACCACATTTGTGGTACTACATTATAGCAGCCCCAGGAAACTAATAGACTATTCTTTCCAATTTCACAGCCACAGAGGTGGCAAAGTCGGGACTTGACCGAGGCCCAGTTTGTGTTGCTGAGTCAATGTGCTGTGGTGGGTGCCAGGCCCGGGGGGACCCCAGGAACATTTCCAGGGCCAGGTTCTTAGATCTGGCCTGCTCCATGTGGTCACCCAGGACTTGGAGGTAGCCACAGGGACATATGACTCAGGGGTGCAAATGACATGAGGTTGGGAGTGATGGCTGAACCAGGACTCAGAAAGATTTAGGCAGGTTGGAACCAGGGTCCCAACACTAGATGATGAAACCCCACCAAGATGAGAGGAAAGCTCAATGCTTAGGTGACAAAGAACAACCATACAGAAATAGGATAGGGAGAGCTAGCTTGACAGATGTTCTGATGGAAACAAAAACTAGAGCAGGAGTGTGGGTGGTTTATGTGACCTCAAGCTCAGCTGG
Source organism: Oreotragus oreotragus (assembly GCA_006410675.1). NCBI lineage: Eukaryota > Metazoa > Chordata > Mammalia > Artiodactyla > Bovidae > Oreotragus > Oreotragus oreotragus. The sequence goes on along the minus strand of SJYX01015076.1, from coordinate 193,450 downwards.
AGCTGAGAGGGTGATGCAGTTAGTGGAGTGGGACCATAGCCCTCAGCTGCATCAGTGGAAGTGGGATGCCTGCCCCCAACAGGTGGGGGCAGCATCTTCTGCTTCCGCTCTGTGTTGCTCTTGCCACCCCTGGAGTACCAGGTCAAGGCAGGGGTACCACTTTTAAAAAGGACTGCAAGCTACAGTGTTTGTGGGGCAACCAGAATGGTGAAGATTCAAAAACAAAACAGTGATAAGAGCAGCCATTTATTGAATACTCCCTATGCGGAGAAGGCAGTGGCAACCCACTCCAGTACTCTTGCCTGGAAAATCCCATGGACAGAAGAGCTTGGTGGGCTGCAGTCCATGGAGTCGCTGGGAGTTGGACACGACTGAGCGACTTCACTTTCACTTTTCACTTTCATGCATTGGAGAAGGAAATGGCAACTCACTCCCGTGTTCTTGCCTGGAGAATCCCAGGGACGGGAGAGCCTGGTGGGCTGCTGTCTATGTGGTCGCACAGAGTCGGACATGACTGGAGTGACTTAGCAGCAGCAGTGCCAGAAACTGGGCTAGGTGAGTGAGATAGGCACTGTCTTGGCCTCAGGGGATGCTTACAGCCTGCTGGCCAAGAAACCTGGAAGCTGATAAATACATGTATTTATTTAGAAATGTATACATGCTACAGAGGAGTGCAGGGTGCTCTGAGAGCACTAACCCAGAGAACCTGACACAGACTGGGGATTCAGGTTTTCATCTTTGAGCCCGTTTATGAAGGCTGACTAAGTGTTACTCAGGGGAGCATGGTACCTTTGAAACAAAACACAGTAGGTTCAAAGGCCCTACGTTTGAAAAACAGAGAAAAGAGTTGTATTGAGGGATATGGCTTGGTTAGATGAGGGTCTTGGAAACACTGTTTTGGCCATGTTGTGAGGAATGGGTTGGAGAGAGACAAGAGTGGAGACCAGTCGGGGAAGGGTTGGAGTCAGCCTGGGTTAGTCTTCTATCACTGCTGTAACAAATCATCACAAACTTAGTGGCTTAGAATAACACAAATGTCTCCTCTTACAGCTCTGGAGGTCAGAAGTCTGAAACGAGTCTCACTGGGCTAAAATCAAGGTGTCAGCAGGGCTGTGTTCTTCTGGAGGTTCCAAGGAGAATGCATTTCCTCCACCTCTTCAGGCTTCGACAGGCTGGCCACATTCCCTGGCTCACGACGCCTTTCTGTCTTCCCTACCAGCAATGGCCAATCAAGACTTTTTCACGTCCCATCAGTTGGGAATCTGCCTCCCTCTTTCATGTCTGAAGACCCTCATTATAATGGACTCATCCACATAACCTGAGATAATTCCCTAATCTCCCTGTTTTAAAGGCAGCTGATTAGCAACTGTAATTCCTTCTTGCCATATAACATAGCACATTCATTGTTCTGGAGATGAAGATGTAGATGCCTTCAGGAGGCCATTATTTAGCCAACCACTCATTCTGATTTACATACATTACCTCATTTATTCCCCATGACTCCTCCCGTGAAGTTGGTACTGTTATTACACCCCTTCCCCATTAAAAAAATTTTTTTTGAGGGAACCACACAGCATATGGGACCTTAGTTCCCCAGTCAGGCATTGGAAACAAGGAGTCTTAACCACTGGACCAACAGGAAAGTCCCCTATTAGTCCCTTTTTATGGACAGGATACAGAAGCTCACAGAGGTGACCTACATAAGGTCACACAGTTGGGAAGTGGCAGAGTCCAGAGTCAGATTCCAGGCTGATATTGCAGATCCTGTGATCTTAGTCCCTGCCCCATACTGCCTCTCTACGCAGAGGGCACAGGGGAGCTGACTTCTGGTGTGCAATGGGCTAGCTCTTCCCCAGAGTCAAGTTCTGGGTGACTCCAGAAGGCAGAGTCAAGTCAATACTTATAAGTTGTGTGTGTGTTAATCACTCAGTCATGTCTGATTCTTTGGAACCCCACGGACTGTGGCCTGCCAGGCTTCTCTGTCCATGGAATTCTCCAGGCAAGAATATTGGAGTGGATTGCCCTTCCCTTCTCCAGAGGATCTGGAGAAAGACAAAATTTTTTCTAGTTCTATCTGAAGATTTCTTTGTGGTGATAAGACTCAAAGAAGTTGGAAGTTGATACTTTAGCAACGGAGAGTCACTGAAGACATGCTGAGAGAGGGTTCTAGAGACAAGAACGTGTGGATGAAGACTTTTTTCTTTCTCAGGTGAGAGGAAGGTGAGCATTGAGGTGACGAGAAACTCCCAGGCAGATAACCAACCAGAGGAGGAGGGAAATCAAAGGCTGCCTCATAACCAGATTCAGAGTCAGAATCTGCAAGAGTAACGAAGAGGCTCCCTCTCATTTGGGGAAAGGAGCACCCCACACCTTTCCCCCTCAGACCCATCCATCTCCATCTGCCTGAAGGACCATCTGTTCACGAAATCTCTCTGTCTCTTCCAGGTGGGATATTTTATGTTTTCCCTCCTCTGGGAGAAACCCACAAGGCTCACTTTGCTCAAATGGAGCTGAGATTAGACACTAGCCTTGTGCCTATTGCTCGGATGTCAGGGCCCTGAGCAGTCGTCACCACAGGTAGCCCAGTGCAGGGGAAAAACCAGGCCAAATGTTTTCAGTGACTTTGGGGGGGGCCCGTTTGGGGTCTGCCCAACAACACTTGCCCTTGGGCCTGTTCTAGAATCGTGAGCTGTGGGGAGTCGGGTTATATGACACCTCTCTCCAGGCTGCCACTTCTGTAAGGCGGAGGTAGCCCTGGCTCTTGGCTTGGGATGGTCTCTTAGGAGAACAATGGGCAGGCTGGTGCCAGTGGGGATGGGGAAGTTTTGCTTCTTAGCAACAAAGGGAGCATTGGAATGGAAAAGAAGCCCGGGGGCTGCTGGGACTCTCTCAGTTGGTTATTTCTCTCTGCTCCTAGACAACTCCAGGCAGCATGGGGACCTGGACTCCCTCTGCCTAGCCTGTGGCTAAAGCCTCCCCCGGAGTGAAGGGGGAGGTGGCCCGTGTGTCCGCCACCCTGTGGCAAGGAGCCAGCCCTTTCCATACCAGCGCGCTGCCGAAGGCGCGCAGGCTATTTGGGGAGTTGCACAAACTGGAAGAGGGCTGCTGGGGAGGGGTCGAGGAAGGGTGTTGGGAGGACTGAGCTGTACTGCCGGCAGCTGCAGGGTGGGTGGCTGAGCACTGTCTTCTCTGGAGGGAGGTCAAGGACACAGCTGGAGCCTATTCGCAGCTCCCTCCCTCCTTCCTACAGCGCTGTGATAATAGCTCCTAACACTTACTGAGCCCTTAGAACAGGGTCTTAGCCAGACTCTGTTCTCAGCCTTTTCCATGGATCATCTCATTTAATCCTTCACAACAGTCATATGAGATAGGGCTATTATTATATCTATTTTAGAGATTAAATAATAATACTTTTAAAACACCCTGAGGCACACAGAGGTTAAGTAAGCTAGTAAGTGCCTCAGCCAGGATTATGAACTCAGAGTTTGGCTCCAGAGGGTGAAACTAACCAGGCCTTGCTGCCTGTCATGTGACAGGCTGGCTACATGGTCCCACCTTTTGGGGCTACCCTGTGAAGTGTCCCTTCGAGGCTGGCCCTCTTGGGGCCTTCCTCATGCTTTGAACATTATAACAGCCACCAATGTACTGAGCACCTACTATGCACCAAGGATTGTGCACTTTACAGGACTGATTTTTATAATCTTCACAACAACCCTGTGGAACAGATATTGTTGCTGTCTCCATTCTACAAGGTGTGGAAACCGAGGATCCGGAAGGTTTGATAACTTGTTCAAGGTCAAGTTAGGATGTAGCAGAACCAGGATTTAAATTTGAACCAAAGTCTGGCTCTGCAGCTTCTTATTCATTCATTTATTCAACCAGTCAGCCTCTCATAGACTGTCTGACATATGCCAGTCCCTGTGCTTGGCATCAGTGGGTATACACAGGGGCAATAGTTCTATATGTCTGACTCTATCTCTCTAGCTTACACTGCTCTCTAGAACTGTGGTCTTATGAATCCAACTGGCCACGTGACATCACTCTGAGACTAATGTGCTCAAAACAGGACTCTTGACCCTTCCTCCAAAGTCGCTTGTGCAAAGCCTTTCTTAGTTCTGCAAATGGCATCATCATCCAGGCAGTCGCTTAATCTAGGGCTTGAAAATTGAGACACTATCATTTTTTTCCTTTTTTGGCTATGCTGCACGGCACGAAGGATCTTAGTTCCCTGACCAGGGATCAAACCTATGACCCCTGCACTGGAAGCTCAGAGTCTTAACCAGTGTATACCACCAGGGAAGTCCAAGAAGCCAACTTTGAATACTTTCTTTCCTTGGCCCCTGACATTTAATCTAGTGTCTGGTTGACTTGATCTCAAACATATCCTAAATCTTTTCATGTTTCTCCTTCCCTTCTCCCCTCACCAATCCATATCCAGAGGGAAGTCAGCATGAACCTAAATACATCAATCACATCATTTCATTCCCCTGCAGATTGCCACATGCTCTGACCTACATGGCACTGCCTGAACTGAGCCCTCTGTTGCCACCCTGGTTCCCTGCCCTCTCTCTTCTCTAACAAGCTGAGCTCTTTCCTACCTTTGCCTTTGCTCACATACCCCTCTCTGCCTAGACTGTTCTCCCATTAGATCTCAAATTATTATTTTTTTTGGCCACACCATGAGGCATGTGGGATGTTAGTTCATTGACCAGGGATCAAACCCGTAGCCCCTGCATTGAGAGTCTTAGCCACTGGACCACCAGGCATGTCCCTAGGTCTCAATTTAAACGTCACCTCTTCAGAGAGGCCTTCCCTACCCAGTTTCTAAAAACTAGTCACTCTCTTCTCTCTGCATGGCTCTTATTACTAAAGAATATTTTCTTTTAAAAAAAATTTTTTTCTCCTTGCCTATCTCTCTCCCCCACTAGAATAAAAGCTCCATGAGAGCAAGGTTGGCCCTGAGCATCTGAGAGAGTACGTGGCAAATAGCAAGTACTCAAGTATGGTGGCAGACTTGGGGGGTAGAGCAGGGTGGGGGACACACAGACTGGTGGAAAATCCCTGGGAAATGAGAGGAAAAGCAGCCAGGAAGCAGCAGAAGGGACTAAAGAACCTTCTGTGAGCCTGGGCTAGGGGACAGGGAGGCCTGAGGCTTCCAAGTTTCCACTCTGCCAGTCACTAGCCAAAGGCACTGAGCTTCTCTGCTCCCCCAGTTGACAACGGGAACAATGGTATTGTCACCTAACAGTGTTGTTGGGGGGTGTGGGGGACTCTGCTCGAACCCTCCCTTGGCATCCCAGCTCGCTCTGGGTAAAAGCCAAGGTCACTGTAATGGCCTCCACGTGCCTGCGCCACCGGCCACCACCCCCCCTCGCTCCACTTCCCCTTTGCCCTCATCTCCTACTTCCTCTCGCGCCTTTCTTCCAGCCCCATCGGCCTCCTCCACTTCCCAGCTGCAGGGGCTTCAGCTTGATGTTCTCTGCCCAGAAAGCCCTTCCTCCAAATACCTGCAGAGACTCAGCCCTCACTTCCTCCAGGTCTAGTCTCAAAGGTTCACCTCCTTGGTGAGACCACCCAGGGTAACCTCGTTTGACACTGTGCCCTCTCTGCCTTCTCTCACTTTCCACAGGCTGGCATGATGTGAAAGTGAAAGTGAAAGTCACTCAGTCGTGTCCGACTCTGCGACCCCATTGATTATACAGTCCATAGAATTCTCCCGACAACAGTACTGGAGTGGGTAGCCTTTCCCTTCTTCAGGGGATCTTCTCAACCCAGGGATCGAACCCAGGTCTCCCGCACTGCAGGCGAATTCTTTACCAGCTCAGCCACAAGGGAAGCCCACGAATACTGGAGTGGGTAGTCTATCCCTTCTGCAGGGGACCTTCCCGACTCAGGAATCAAACCGGGGTCTCCTGCACTGCAGATGGATTCTTTACCAACTGAGCTATCACTTCTTTCCTTCATGTAACCATTTGTCCTCCCTGTTAAGAATGTAAGCTTCATGAGAGCAGGGAGTTTAGCTGTCTTATTCACTGCATCCCCACAGCCCTCAGCATTTAGTAGGCATCCAGTAAGTCTGGATTGAATGAATCAATGAAGGGCCGGCATAGTGCCCAGCATATAAAAAGTGTGGTAAGTGGCAGTTATTATTACAAATGACTATTTGTGGTCCCCCTTCCTATGTCTGTGGCTTAGCACAGAGCCCTGCACTCAGCTGGCATGAGTTGAAAGAAGAACTCTACTTGAGGTAGAAAGTCCTCTCTACCTGCCACAAGAGAAAATACAAAGACACGTGCTCTAAGAGTGCAGAGCAGGGAGGGCAGGACCACAGGCAGTTTCTAAAAACCTGATCGCCAGCCTCATTCCTGCCCCCAGAAGGAAACAGGGGACTTCAAGCAAAGGGCAAGTCCCACAAAGGAGCACCAGGGAGGCTGCATGGCTTCTCTGCCTGGGCCCCTGGTCTTGGAAGGGGTCTGTCACTAGAATTCAGAGGACTCATGAACTTGGATGGGGAAAGCTGCATTTTTATTTCTGCCCTCTCTCAACTCCATTTTAGCAGTTCCTTCAATCATGAATGCAGGCAAAAACCCACCATGATCTCAGAGGGCCTGTGACTCGGCCACCAAAAGGAATCACATATATTTTCATAACATAGTGAGTGAATCTTAAAATATCAACATGCTCATCACTGCTGTGAAATTATGATAATTGTAAGGCTCACTGCTGTATCTTGTTATTTAATCTGCTGAAAATGAGGCACATATATCACAAATTTTAAAAATATGTTGGCTGTATTTCAGTCTCATGGGTTTCCATTATAATCCTCTGTATTTTATTTTATGTATTAAAAAACATTATTCTGAGAAAGGGGGAGGGCTCAGGCTTCATCAGACTGCTAAGGGGTCTGTGGCACAAAAAAACTCCAAGAGCTCCGGGTTAGAGCATGAGCTGTGTGGTTGCAATCGGCCTCAGCTCTCTGGTGACTTCTTCCACACTCGCATGTGCTAAGTGGATTGGGGTAGACTCTTTTCATTCCTGGATGGGGGAACCCCCCTCCCCCACTGTCTCAGCTTCTGTCATTATGTCTGTGAACTGATTTGTCAAATGACTGGTAGGCCTAGGGTCTCAGACTCCTTCCTGGGAGTTTGATCAGAGCAGGCATTGGGTCTCTAACTCCTTCCTGGACACACTGTACCATCCAAACTAGATTGCTCACTGTTCCCTGGGAGAGCTTCACACATCCTTCCTTCTTACCCTTGCCTCTGCCATTCTGTCTGGCTAGAATGCTGGCCTAAGGCTATGCTACTCAAACAGCAGATCTTCCAACCTTATGGGCTAATAACATGTTTTCATGCCCTCAAGGGGCTTCCCAGGTGGCTCAGTGGTAAAGAATCCGCCTGTCAATGCAGGAGACGCAGGTATGATCCCTGGGTCAGGAAGAGCCCCTGGAGAAGGAAATGGCAACCCACTCACTCCAGTATTCTTGCCTGGAGAATCTCATGGAAAGAGGACCCTGGTGCCAATCTTTGGGGGTGAACTGCAGTCCATGGAGTGGCAAAAAGTTGGACATGACTGAGCACGCACTCATGCCCTCAAGACTCAATGTTCTGGAACCCCACTGAATACTTGCTCAAACACTTGAGCTGATCCTCAGCTGCTTCTCTGAGGAACATATTGGTTTTGCCCTCAAGCATTTTAGCAGCTTGAGGTAGGCAGTGGCCTCCTGTCCAGGCAAGAATGAAAGGAGAGAGCATGTTCATTTTCAAAACAAAATGGCAACTCCTCTACCTGGGTCACCATTCCTGGTATGCAGAGCACCCAGGTCTGAGTTTTAATCTGCAGCACAGAAACCTGCCCTCTGAATACTCACCGAAGAGCTCAGCCTTGACCCCATGCACCCAGCATCTGGTTCCCAACACTAATCTTTGGAGAAAGCTCAGTCACCATGGTAATAAAGTGACAGACCATAGACTCCAGGCTGGATAATAAAGAAGTGAAGAAAGCAGAGGACTGATATAGTAGGGGAAATAGAAGTATCAGTGGATTGGACACCCAAAGAGGTGGAAGAACAGTTCTGGTAATAAACAAGCAAACTGGAAGATGTGGAGGTAGCAGAGAGCTGAGACTTGAAACTGAATTTTATTTATTTTTTAAAAAAATTATTGGAGTATAGTTGATTTACAATGTTGTGTTAGTTTCTACTGTATAGCGAGGTGATTCAGTTATACATATATCCCCTCTTTTTTAGATCCTTTTCCCATATAGGTCATTACACAGTATTGAGTAGAGTTCCCTGTGCTATACAGTAGGTCCTTATTAGTTACCTATTTTTGATATGAAAGTCTTAGTTGCTCAGTCATGCCCAGCTGTTTGCAACCCCATGGACCATAGCCCTCCCGGCTCCCCTGTCCATGGGATTTCCCAGGCAAGAATACTGGAATGGGTTGCCATTCCTTTCTCCAGAGGATCTTCCTGACCCAGGGATTGAACCCAGGTCTCCTGCATTGCAGGCAGATTGTTTACCATCTGAGCCNGCTCAGTCATGCCCAGCTGTTTGCAACCCCATGGACCATAGCCCTCCCGGCTCCCCTGTCCATGGGATTTCCCAGGCAAGAATACTGGAATGGGTTGCCATTCCTTTCTCCAGAGGATCTTCCTGACCCAGGGATTGAACCCAGGTCTCCTGCATTGCAGGCAGATTGTTTACCATCTGAGCCACCAGGTAAATGTGTATCTGCTAATCCTAAACTCCTAATTTATCCTCCCTCCACCTCTTTCCCCTTTGGTAACTATAAGTTTGTTTCCTGTGTCTATGTTTCTACATCTATGTTATTTTTTTTTTCCTGTGAGTCTGTTTATGTTTTGTAAATAGATTCATTTGTACCATTGCTTTTACATTCCACATATAAGCAATATCATATATTTGTTATTCTCTGTACGACTTCACACAGTATGATAATATCTAGGTTCATTCACGTCGCTGCAAATGGCATTATTTCATTCTTTTTATGGCAGGGTAATATTACATCATATATACGTATCACATCTTAGGAGAGTGGTTTTTATTAAAGTGGCACAGTTGAGAGCAATGTCAGGGCTTAAGTGTGACTGTATAAGTGTAGCTTGAGAAGTGCAGAAGAGATAAAGGTGAGGAAGTTAAGGAACGCAGAAACTGAGGCATTGGAAGGCATGTTCGTATAGACATGTCATCCGTGATAGCGGGGGCGCTTCTGGAGAAGAAAATCATGAACTGTTTTCCCAAAAGTCTTTAACGAATGAAAGGGAGTGGGGAGAGATGACAGGGATTGGGAAGGGGAAAGGTTAATACAACCTTATAATATGGATCTTGGGAGAGCAAGCCATTAAACATCCTTCAAGGTCTCTCCTAATTCTTGCCATTCTCTGATCTTTCCCCAATTGACCATTTCACTTCCCAGCTTCAAATACCTCTCCTGATGGCTCCCAAATGACTATCTCTAGCTCTGATCACTCTCCTGAGCTTCAGACAGCCTATCCCACTGCCTACTTGATAGCTGCTCTGCTTGGACCAAATCTATGACCTTCCTTCCAAATGTGGTCCATTTCCCATCTTCTGCATGCTGTGTGTGTGCGCTCAGTCGTGTCTGACTCTTTTCAATGCTATAGACTAGCTCGCCAGGCTCCTCTGTCCATGGGATTCTCCAGGCAAGAATATTGGAGTGGGCTGTCATTTCCTTCTCCAGGGGATCCCCTATCTCCATGCTACCAATATCAATTGTCTAAATCATAAACTTGGAAATTATCCTTGACAGTTACTCCCCTCCCCCCATTTCCCATGTCCAATAGATTATTGAGTCCTGCTGATTTCACCTCCTAAGTAACTCTTGAGTTCATCCAGTCCTTTCCATTACCATCCTGGCCCCAGTTATCATCATCTCTTACCTGGTCTAATGAATTAGTTTTCCACACATCTGCCCCCTCTGGTCTGTTTACTCTGCAGCCAGAGTGTTTTCAATGCAAATCCGATCATGTTACCTGCCTGCTTAAACATATCAATGCTTTTCCATGCTTCTTAAGATGAAGGTCAAAAGACTTATGGCTCTATGTTCATCATAAGATTCTCATCCTTAACTCAACATTAGAGCCACCTGTGGAGACTTTAAGACGTTGATACCTAGCGGAATTCCTGGTGGTCCAGTGGTTTGGGCTCTGTGCCATGGGTTCAATCCCTGGTAGGGGAACTAAGGGAACTAAGGTCACACATGCTGCAGTATGGTCAAAAAAAAAAAAATTGATAGCTGCTCTGCTTGGACCAAATCTATGACCTTCCTTCCAAATGTGGTCCATTTCCCATCTTCTGCATGCTGTGTGTGTGCGCTCAGTCGTGTCTGACTCTTTTCAATGCTATAGACTAGCTCGCCAGGCTCCTCTGTCCATGGGATTCTCCAGGCAAGAATATTGGAGTGGGCTGTCATTTCCTTCTCCAGGGGATCCCCTATCTCCATGCTACCAATATCAATTGTCTAAATCATAAACTTGGAAATTATCCTTGACAGTTACTCCCCTCCCCCCATTTCCCATGTCCAATAGATTATTGAGTCCTGCTGATTTCACCTCCTAAGTAACTCTTGAGTTCATCCAGTCCTTTCCATTACCATCCTGGCCCCAGTTATCATCATCTCTTACCTGGTCTAATGAATTAGTTTTCCACACATCTGCCCCCTCTGGTCTGTTTACTCTGCAGCCAGAGTGTTTTCAATGCAAATCCGATCATGTTACCTGCCTGCTTAAACATATCAATGCTTTTCCATGCTTCTTAAGATGAAGGTCAAAAGACTTATGGCTCTATGTTCATCATAAGATTCTCATCCTTAACTCAACATTAGAGCCACCTGTGGAGACTTTAAGACGTTGATACCTAGCGGAATTCCTGGTGGTCCAGTGGTTTGGGCTCTGTGCCATGGGTTCAATCCCTGGTAGGGGAACTAAGGGAACTAAGGTCACACATGCTGCAGTATGGTCAAAAAAAAAAAAAGGATATTGATGCCTAGGTCCAAACCCAGACCACTAAATCTGAATTTTTAGGAAGCCAAACTTGGGTATATTTTTGAAATTCTCTGAGGATTTTAATTTTCAGCCAGAACTGGGAACCTCTGCTCTACATAGGTACCAACCTACCGCTCCAGTTTCTTGATGGCACACATGACCATCTTGACTCTGTTGCAGCCACACTGCCCTGCTATTAGTCTCTCGGACTGGAACATTCTTCTCCAGCCCACCCCTTTCACCTGCTGGTGCTGCTGCTGCTGCTGCTAAGTCACTTCAGTCGTGTCCGACTCTGTGCGACCCCATAGACGGAAGCCCACCAGGCTCCCCCGTCCCTGGGATTCTCCAGGCAAGAACACTGGAGTAGGTTGCCATTTCCTTCTCCAATGCATGAAAGTGAAAAGTGAAAGTGAAGTCGCTTAGTCATGTCTGACTCTTAGCGACCCCATGGACTGCAGCCTACCAGGCTCCTCCATCCATGGGATTTTCCAGGCAAGAGTACTGGAGTGGGGTGCCATTGCCTTCTCCGACCCCTTTCACCTAGAGAGTGACAATTCATCTTTTAGATTACATGTAATTAACTGTCATTTTCTAGCCCCCTCCCCAGGTACACATTAAATCAGATTCTTCCTAGCAGTCTCCAATCATATATTTGCATTTTATTTCAGTGGTTACTTGATTACTAAACTGTCAGCTCCGTATCTGTCACTCACTGCTGAATTCTTATTAGCTAGCACAGTGGCCACCACAATATAATGGCTCAATAAATATTTGATGGTTGAATGAATGAGAGGTAAGATGAGGTATATGAAACCATATGAGCCAATTCTATTCTTTGATCACAACTGAATTCCTAATCTAGGTCATATACTGAATCCCTGTGGTTGGGCCCAGTATGGAATCAATGTCCTTGATTACAGCCTAAGTCCCTTTTCACAGCTGCTTCCACCACTGGCTCTTAATCTTGGCTGCCCATTACCATCACCAGAGAAGCATAATGAAAAAAAGAAAAAAAAAGCTGGCCCTACCCCAGACTATTTAAATCAGAACATCTGGGGGTGGGGCCTGGCCTGATTAGTTTTTTCTCCTAGCTTTACTGAGGTATGATCAAAAAATTGTTTATTAATATATTTTGGTTGTACAATATGATGCTTTCTTAAAGGTGTGCCTCATGATGATTTGATCTATGTATACATTGTGAAATGATTACACAGTGGAATTGACAAATCCATCACTTCACGTAGTATCTTTTCATTTTTCTTAAGGCGAGAACACTTAGGATGACTCTGAACCAAATCCAAGTGTATTGGGCTCCCCAGGTTATTTGAACTGGCACAGCTGCAGTCAAGAGCAATGCTCTGCCCCTTGCCCCTCCAGATGTGGTCTACGGCAGCAGCTGGAAGCTTTCTAGGAATGCAGTCTCAGGCCCCACCCACCTAAATCAGAATCTTCACCTTAACAAGGACCCCAAGCGATCTGTCCAAGTGATAACGTTTGAAAAGCAAAGCCAAGGAGCCGGGCAGCAGAGTGTGGACTTCCAGGTGCCCCCAGTTTCCAGGGGAGTGTGTGGCTGCTTGGTTGGGAGCCAGTCTCCACTCCGCCACAAGCCCCAGCTTCACGGCTGCCTCGGCGTTTGGCCAGGCTGCTGGGTCGACATCCTAGTGTAGCAGCGTAAATAAGGTCTTCACATGGACCAAAAATGCCGTCCTGGACCAAAAATCCCGTCCTGGATGGCGGCAGCAAAGCTGAGCTCTGGATTTCATCAGGAGAGCTGGGACGAGCAGAGGATGTTTGCTAGGAGCCCTTTCTGACCAGTGGGAACAATAGAAGAAAGCATCAACCCTCGCGGTCCCGTCACGTCCCTGCACCCAACTACCCGCGGGGTTGGGCCTCGCAACCCCTGCCTGCATTGCTGAGCAGAGATGCTTGTCAGGGAATGGCTCTCAGAGCTGCAGCTCTTTGCAACTCTCCCCCACCCCACCCCACCCCACCCCTTTCCCCCATCATCCAGGTCTCCAAACCAGCAATTCTGCAAGCCGAGCACTTTGTTAGCCTCCACAGAGAGCAAAAACAGCAGTCGAGAGTTAGCCTCCTCTTTTCTTTTCTTCCTTTCTTGAGAGAAGTGTGACTTTAACCTGCCCGCCTTTATCCTCCCATCTCTGTCCTCCCTCAGGCATCCGCTCAGAGAGATGGGAAGCACGGCGTGTCTGTTCCAGTCCAGGCTGGGCTGGGGGGGTGGAGGGAGGCTCCCCAGTTCCGCGGACCCCGAAACTCCTGGTCACCCCGCAGAGCCTGCCCCCAAGGCCTCCTGTCTTGCGGTTTCAAGGGCGGCGGCGTGCCTGGGAACAGTCGACGTGTACTGCATGTCCTCCGGCGTCAGGCGCGTGAGGCCACACTGTGTATTGTGTATTTGCAAAACTCTCAGTGTTACTGTTGACAAATAGTTGAAGTAAAGTGGTAACATATTAAATATGTCGGCTTTTCTTCACCGTCTGTACCAATCGTAGGATCTAACTGTAAACTCCAGGTTGTTCCAGAAAAGATGCAGGCACACTGGCTGGCAGCAGGCCGCCCTTTCCAGAGGGCCATCCCTGATGGGGCAGAGCCCAGTGGGGTAGAGCTGGGGCACAGGGCACCCTCTCTCTGTGCGCCATTCAGAACCCCCACCTCCGACCTCTTGGGTCCTCAGGGCTGGACACTTCCCGCTTTCTGCTGGCTGGGTTCCAGTCAGTGAGGTTTCATCAGTGTGTGTGTTTCGGGGACAAACGTATCACAGGATGAGTGTCCCCAGAAGGCACACTGTTCCGTGGAGGAGGCTGGAGCCAGACCACCCCAACCTCACGGGGAAGCAGACGTTCCTGATGGGCTGGTGGTCCCAGGCACCTCGCCTGGGACCGCTCTTTCAGGACCCCAGCCCACCCCAAGGTCCGCCCACCCGCACAGGAGGCAGAGGCAGGGTGTCACCAGGCCGCGTGCCCTCCATTCTCACTGTCAGGACGCACGTGGGGCGTTTCGCTCACAGATTATCTCAGCAGGAGACCCTTAGAGGAAGCAAGCTGGTACCATCACCCAACATCTTTTCTGGGACAACAATGAAGTCATGTATTTGTATTTTTTTTTTAAGTTTATGAATGGATTGTATAACAATGTAAAAATAAAGTTCATCCTAATATGACATGCGCCTCTTACTTAGAAACGTCCTCAGTCCTGTGTACAGCGATTTTTGCATCCCCCACTGCATGCCCCCGGAGCCTCTCGGTCTTAAGATGAGCTAAGTGACAGCAGGTAGCACACCTGACCCTAGATGCTGACTCGGCACCGCACGAAGCCGTGTCACCACCGGTAAGCATGCACCGTACCGTCCGCTGCAAAACACCACCGCCCTCCCTGCCTGAAAACGAGCCCTTCCGTAAGTATCTTAAACACGGCAGCGATGANGTCATAGCTTTTTTTCCAGGGAGCAAGTGTTTTTGAAATTCATGGCTACAATCACAGTCCATGGTGATTTTGGAGCTTTACAACGTTCTGTTAGTTTCTACTGTGCAGCAAAGTGAATCAGCCATACATATACATATGTGTTCACCACCCTCCCCCACCCCACCCCACCCCACCCCTTTCCCCTCCCCTCCCCAAAGCGATCAGACAGGTTCCGAATGTCTGCCTGGTTTTGGCCCGATTCTTGGGCTGGGCCGAGTGGGTGGAGCCGGGATCCCCTCGTTGCCCGGCTCTCGGCTTTGGGCGTCACGCTGCCCACGTTCCCCTAGACCCAGCCGGTTAGGGGAGACGTGAGCCCGGGGCTGGCTGCAGGCCCCAGGGCGCCGACGGGCTGCTCTGTCCCTGGGGGGCGGACTGAGCGCGTGGCTTCCCGGGCGGTCTGGCACTGCCTGCGCCACCGCCCGCCCACTGGTCCGGTTGCCCAGCCGGGAAATGTCTTCTTACTGGAAAGACGGCTGTTGTCTGCTGCGGCAGCGGGTGGCAGAGTCTGAAACCAATTTGCACAAGCCCTGGGTGACCAAAAAACTTTGTGTTCCTTTCAGGGAGTGTTCCGCTAGAAGCAGCGTTGTTGTTTTTTTTTAAGCCACCTGTCGGGTCCCAGTTCCTAAATGAGCCCACCCCAACCCCACCCGAGGAGGGTGAGAGTGTAGGAAGCATTCCCAAGGTGGAGGAGGCTTTCACGTCACTGGAGGCGCCGAGTCGCAGCGCCCAGGACACAGCCCCTCCTGAGCCAGCTGTTTGCCATGTAACTGAGAGCTGAGTCCTCTGAGGACACTGGGACCGTTGGGTAAACACTCTCCTTGTCTCTTCAGCAGCTGAAGGAAGCCAGGGCACCCAGTTGTTTCTCAGCCAAAGAGCCAAGGTGCCTCCTTCTAAAAGCCGCAGGCACTGCGTCCCTCCCTGGAGGACACATAGCTTCTGAGAAAAGCAGACTGTGGCCCCTTTCTTGGGAAAACATATCTATAAAATCATGTGCCTGGATGCTCAGCACTGGCCCTGAGGCTTGTACCCACCTGCCTCCATCTTGGCGGTGCTTCCCTGGGCATGGGCCTGGTTGCCACTAAGAAATTGGCTCCCTTGTCAGCTCACTCCCACTCCCTGCCTTCTTTCTCCTGTTTCCTTAAGTTTTTCTTACTCTTCTCTTGTTCTCTCCAGCTTTCTTCATCATCTCTCCCCATTCATTCCATCTCTCCTTCTCCTCCTTCCTTTTTTTAAAAAAATAACATTCATTTAAAAAAAAAAATGCACTCATCAGGTATTAGGGCTTCCCTGGTGGCTCAGTGGTAAAGAATCTGCCTGCTAATGCAGGAGCTGCAGGAGACACGGGTTCGATCCTTGGGTGGGGAAGATCCCCTGAAGATGGAAATGGCAGCCCCCTCTAGTAGTCTTGCCTGGGAAATTCCCATGGACAGAGGAGCCCGACAGGACACAGTCCATGGGGTTACAAAAGAGTCAGACACGACTTAGTGACTGCTGCTGCTGCTGCTGCTGCTAAGTCGCTTCAGTTGTGTCCGACTCTGTGCGACCCCATAGACGGCAGCCCACCAGGCTCCCCCATCCCTGGGATTCTCCAGGCAAGAACACTTGAGTGGGTTGCCATTTCCTTCTCCAGTGCATGAAAGTGAAAAGTGAAAGTGAAGTTGCTCAGTCGTGCCCGACTCTAGCGACCCCATGGACTGCAGCCTACCAGGTGCCTCCGTCCATGGGATTTTCCAGGCAAGAGTGCTGGAGTGGGGTGCCACTGCCTTCTCTGGACTTAGTGACTAAACAACAACATTAGGTATTAAGCACTGTGGTAGTCGGCTCAGGTTGCCATAATTAACACACCATGGACTGGGTGGCTTAAACAACAGAAATTTATTTGTCACAGTCCTGGAGACTGGAAGTTTGAGATCAAAGTGCCCACATGGTAAGGTCTTGGTGAGACTCTCTCCCTGGCTTGCAGCCTTTATCTGCTGTGTCCTCATGTGGCTGAGGGGAGGGGGCTATTTCTCTCTCTCTCTCTCTTCCATTTCTTATCAGGCCACAGTACTATGGGATTAGGTCCCACCCTTATGACCTCAATTAACCAGATGCAAGCAGTATTTTTAACAAAGTGTGAACAGAAGGCAAAAGGAGAATGGACGGGCAGGAGTGAATAGATGCCTCGAGAAATCAAGGAGGGTTTGACAGAAGAGGTGACTTTTGAGCTGGCTCTTGAAGCATGAGAAGGAGTTTGCCAGACAAAGAAGGGAGGAACTATATTTCAGACAAAAAGAGTGCCATGTGCAAAAGCATAAAGTTGTGAATGGGTGTGGCCTGCTTGATGAGCAGTGAAAATTTTTGTAGTAGTAGAGAGGAGAGTATATAAGGAGGTGTGGCAGGGGATGCTGGAGATGCAACATGGAACTCTCTTGTGAAGGGTTCAAGCAAGAAATGATGATGGCCCAAGATAAGGTAGGGACAAAGGGGATGGAAAGTAAGAACAGAACGCTGGAGACATTAGTGAGACCAAATTGGCTGGCTGAATGGTGGAGTGAAGAGGCAGCAGGGGAGAACAAGTCCGGATTTCAAGCTTAGGGGAATGGCATCAAGGGCTGAGATATGGAAGGAAGAGTAGGTCTGAGGTGAGGGGTGAGAGTAGACATAGCCACGGTGGGGTAACTCCAGGACATCCTTCAGAGGTAGGCTAGATGCGGTGAGTGAAGTAGGAACAGAACAAACTCTATGTAGGTTCATGAACATGTGTGAGCAAAGTATCTGATGCTGGGGAGAGAACTATGCCAAATGATTAGACGGACTGGAGCTTAGCATTCACACAGGGCTGGGAATAATGCTGGTTCCCATCCAGCTAAAACTGAGGCATTGGCGAAAGTACACAGAAAGGTCTTGCCTTGGTATCAGAGAGTAATTAGTTCTACACTGAGCACTGCTCTGGTCTCATCTAACAAAGCTTAACAGCAAGACCCAAGAGGGATCAAACAATTTCCAGTAAGCGTAGCTAAGTCCCAGAACAAAGTTCAAGAGTATATATAGCAAGGTTTCTCAACTTCAGAACAACTGACATTTTGAGCTAGATAATTCTTTGTTGTGGGGGCTCTCCTGTACACTGGAGGGTGTTTACCATCATACCTGGCCCTACTTAATGGATACAAAGACCAGAGAAACAAAGCCATCCCTGGTTGGGAACCACTGATTGTAGGAATATAGTCATAGTAAAGACTCCAACAAAGTAGAACTCACAATGTGTGGCTCCAATTAAAAAAAAAAAATTACCTGGCATTGACAGGGCAGGAAACTATGGCCAATAAGAAGGTGGTAAATCACTAACTGAAGTCAAATAGAACTGACTTACAGTTAAAACTGGTAAACAAAGATACTAAAACAGTTATTGTAACTGTATTCCAGATGTTCAGAAAGTTAAGTAGAGCCATGGGAGGTATTTTTAAATATCCAAATCAAACTTATAGAGGTGAACACTACAACATGCGAGGTGAAAAATACATTGGATGGAATTAATGGCAGATTAGACACTGCAGAAAAAAAAGCTAGTGAACTTGAACACAAAGCAGCAGAAAGGATTCAAAATGAAATACACACAGAAAAGAGAATTAAAAAATGAACAGAACATCAGTGAGTTGTAGGAAAAATTCAAGTGGCATAATCTAAAAAAATTGAAGTCACTGAGGGAGAAAAAGAGACAAAAGGGAACAGAAAAATATTTGAAGAAATAATGGCTAAAATTAATCCAAATTTGATGAAAATTATAAACTCAGAGATCCAAGGAACTCAGCAAACTCCAAGTGCAAGAAATATGAAGAAAATGACAACAAGACACATCATAATCAAATTTCTCAACATCAGTGATAAAGAGAACATCTTAGCAGCAGCCGGAGAAAAAGGGCATTTTATGTACAGAGAAACAAAGATAAGACTTCTCATTGTAAACAATGCAAATGAGAAGACCATAGAGCAAAATCTTTTTAAAAAGAAAGACAAAAACCCCTGTTAAGCAGGGATTCTATATCAGGCAAAAATATCTTTCAAAAAGGAAGGCCAGGGAATTCCCTGGTGGCCCAGTGGTTAGGGCTTGACCCATTCACTGCCAAGTTTGATCTCTGGTCAGGGAACTAAGATCCTGCAAGCTGCCTGGTAGGGTCAAAAGAAAGAAAGAAAGAAATACCAAAAAGACACATACTACCAGAAATGAAAGGAAGATGATAGTAGATGAAAATATGGATCTACGCAAAAGAAGAAAGAAATATTAATAGTAACCGTATGGGTAAATATATAAGATTTTGAAAAATTATTTAAATACCTTTGGTAGTGGACTATTTAAGAAAAAATAATAATAATGCAATATGGGATTTATAATGTACATAAAGAAAATGTATGACAGCAGTGAGAAAAGGGCATATATTTACTATTATAAATGTTTTCATGGTATAGGTTATGTGGTATATACCATTTGAAGATCAGCTGAGGTAAGTTAAAGATGTTTACTATAAGCCTAAAAGTAACCACTAAAATAATAAAACAGTCATAGCTGATAAACACATAAATGAGATAAAATAGAATCATAAAAGATATTCAATTAGTCCCAAAAAAGACAGAAATATGAAAAAAAGAAAAAAGGAAACAAAGAACAGGTGGGACAAATAGAAAACAGATAATATGATAGACTTAAACCTAATATCAGTAACCTCAGATATGCAGATGACACCACCCTTATGGCAGAAAGTGAAGAGGAACTAAAAAGCCTCTTGATGAAAGTGAAAGTGGAGAGTGAAAAAGTTGGCTTAAAGCTCAACATTCAGAAAATGAAGATCATGGCATCCGGTCCCATCACTCTGTGGGAAATAGATGGGGAAACAGTGGAAACAGTGTCAGACTTTATTTTTTTGGGCTCCCAAATCACTGCAGATGGTGACTGCAGCCATGAAATTAAAAGACGCTTACTCCTTGGAAGAAAAGTTATGACCAACCTGGATAGTATATTCAAAAGCAGAGACATTACTTGGCCGACTAAGGTCCGCCTAGTCAAGGCTATGGTTTTTCCTGTGGTCATGTATGGATGTGAAAGTTGGACTGTGAAGAAGGCTGAGCACCGAAGAATTGATGCTTTTGAACTGTGGTGTTGGAGAAGACTCTTGAGAGTCCCTTGGACTGCAAGGAGATCCAACCAGTCCATTCTGAAGGAGATCAACACTGGGATTTCTTTGGAAGGAATGATGCTAATACTTTGGCCACCTCATGGAAAAGAGTTGACTCATTGGAAAAGGCTCTGACGCTGGGAGGGATTGGGGGCAGGAGGAGAAGGGGACGACCGAGGATAAGATGGCTGGATGGCATCACTGACTCGATGGACATGAGTCTGGGTGAAGTTCGGGAGTTGGTGATGGACAGGAGGCCTGGCGTGCTGCAATTCATGGGGTCG
>SJYX01015076.1:149225-170008 GCA_006410675.1 Oreotragus oreotragus | reverse complement strand
ACTGATCTCCTTCAGAATGGACTGGTTGGATCTCCTTGCAGTCCAAGGGACTCTCAAGAGTCTTCTCCAACACCACACTTCAAAAGCATCAATTCTTCAGCGCTCAGCTTTCTTCAGTCCAACTTTCACATCCATACATGACCAAAGGAAAAACCATAGCCTTGACTAGACGGACCTTAGTCGGCCAAGTAATGTCTCTGCTTTTGAATATACTATCTAGGTTGGTCATAACTTTGGCAGAGACATTACTTTGCCAATAAAGGTCCGTCTAGTCAAGGCTATGGTTTTTCCAGTAGTCATGTATGGATGTGAGAGTCGGACTGTGAGGAAAGCTGAGTGCTAAAGAATTGATGCTTTTGAACTGTGGTGTTGGAGAAGACTCTTGAGAGTCCCTTGGATCGCAAGGAGATCCAACCAGTCCATCCTAAAGGAGATCTGTCCTGGGTGTTCATTGGAAGGACTGATATTGAAGCTGAAACTCCAATATTCTGGCCACCCGATGTGAAGAGCTGACTCACTGGAAAAGACCCTGATGCTGGGAAAAATTGAAGGCAGGAGGAGAAGGGGACAACAGAGGATGAGATGGTTAGATGACATCACCGACTCAGTGGATATGAGTTTGGGTAAACTGTGGAAGCTGGTGATGGACAGGGAGGCCTGGCCTGCTGCGGTTCATGGGGTCGCAAAGAGTCGGACACGACTGAGCGACTGAACTGAACTGAACTGAACAAGTACAGATCTTCCTCTACTCACTTTGGGGTTATGTTCCAAAAAACCAATCATAAGTTGAAAATTCATTTAATACACCTAACTTATTGATGCCGGGAAAGACTGAAGGTAAAAGAAGAGGGTGGCAGAGGATGAGATGGTTAGATAGCATCACCAACTCAATGGATGTGAGTTTCAGCAAACTCCAGGAGATAGTGAAGGCTAGGGGAGCCTGGTGTGCCGCAGACCATGGTGTGGCCAAGAGTTGGACATGACTTAGTGACTGAACAACAACAACACTGAACATCATGGCAAACCCACAGTAAGCATGGTCAGAACGCTGACATTAACCTACAGTTGGGCAAAAATGATCTAACACAAAGTCTGTTTTATATCAATAAAAAGTGTTATATATCTCATGTAGTTCACTGAGTACTGAAAGTTACAAACAGAATAGTTGTCTGGATACAGAATAGTTCTAAGTGTATTGATTATTTACCCTCATGATCACATGGCTGACTGGGAGCTGTGACTCGGTGCCGCCATCCAGCATCACAAGAGTATGGTACCATATGTTGCTAGCCTAGGAAAAAAATCAAAATTCAAAATTTGAAGTAGGGTTTCTATTGAATATGTATTGCTTTACACCATCATAAGGTCAAAAATCACAAGTTAAACCACTGTAAGTCAGAGACTGTCTGTAAAGTATTTTAGCTATAAAGTTTAAAAATGATATACCATGGTAACACTAATCAAAAGAAATTTGGAACAGCAATATTAAATGATATTAAGCAAAAGTTAATATCAGAGGTAAAGGTCATTTCATAGTGATAAGTGGATCAGTTCACTAAGAGGACATGACAATGCTAAGCATTTCTGCAGCACATAACAGAACTTCAAAATACATGATGCAAAAGCTGACAACTACAGCTAGAAACAGAAAAGTTCACAGTGACAGTAGAAACTTTCAACTCTCATCTTTCATTGATAGAATAGCTAGGCAGAAAATCAGCAGCAAGGATCCAGGAGATAAGGATAGCACCATCATCCAACTTGATCTAATTGACACTTATAGAACATTCCATCCAACAACAGCAGAATACATACTCTTTCCAAGAGCATACAGTCCATTTACCAAGCTAGATAGATAATATTCTGGGCCACAAGTCTCAAAAATTCAAAATAATTAAGTCACACAAAGTATATTCTCTGACTACAATGAATTTAAATTAGAAACCAATTACATAAAAATCTCTGGAAATTTCCCAAATATCTGGAAACTAAATCACACACTTGTAAATAATCCACAAGGCAAAGAAGAAATAAAAATGTAGAGACTATTATGAAATGGATAAAAATGAAAACACAACATAATTTGTGAGATGCCACTAAATGTCTATAGTAGAAAAGAAGAAAAGTCTCAAATCAATGATTTTCAGCTTCCATAATAAAAATCTAGAGAAAGATGAACAAATTAAACCCAATAAGGCAAAACCAATACAGTATTGTAAAGTAAAATTAAAAAAAAAAAAAAACCTGAAAAAAAAAAAAAACCCAAAGTAGACAAAAGCAAACAATAAAGATCAGAATAGAAATTGAGGAAATAGAAAAGAAATAAACAATAGAGAAGATAAATGAAACCAAAAGCTGATACTTTGAGAAGATCCATAAAATTGTTCATCTCTAGCCAGACTGATCAGAAAAAGAAGAAAGAAGACACAAATTGCCAATATGAGGAATGACAGAGGTGATATAACTACTGATTCTACAGATATCAAAATGATTCTAAGGGAAAATTATAAACAATAAATTTGACAACTTAGATGAAATGGACAGGTCTCTTGGAAAACAGAAAACCTCACTCAGGAAGAAATGGGCTGTGAATAGCCCTCCATTAGGGAAAGTGAATTTATAGTTAAACACATGCTACAAAGACATCTTCTTGGCCAAATGGCTTCGCTAATGAATTCTATGGGGAGGGAGGTGGGAGGAGGGATCAGGATTGGGAACATGTGTATGCTCGTGGCGGATTCATGTTGATGTATGGCAAAACCAATACAATATTGCAAAGTAAAACAATAAATAAATAAAAATTTAAAAAGCAAAACAGAAAAAAAAAATTTAAAGAAGTAATACCAATTCTATACAAAGTCTTCCAGAAAGTTGAAAAGGAAAACATAGCTCCCCATCAATTCTATTTGTGTTTATTATCAGCATTACCACAATAACAAAACCAGAAAAAGACATAACAAGAAAACTACAGACCAATATCTCTCATAAATACAGATGTAAAACTTTAACAAATCAATGTAGCTAAATATATAAAAAGAATATAGCCACATCAAGTGTGGTTTGTTCTAGCAAGGCAAATTTGGTTTACCATTTGAAAATCAAGCAGTTGTAATTCACCATATTGATGAACAAAAAAACTCTAAGCATATGATTATTTCAATAGATGCAGAAAAAGAATTTGACAAAATCCAACATCTATTCCTAAGGAAAATTCTCAGCAAGCTAGAAATAGAAGGAAACTTCCTCAGCTTGATGAAGGGTATTATTAAAAGCCTACAGTTAACATAGCATTTAATGGTCAACTACTGAATTCTTTCCCTCTAAGATCAGGAGCAAGACAAGGATGTCTGCCCTTATTCGACATTTTACTGGAAGTTCTAGCCAATGCAAATAGTTAAGAAAATGAAACAAAAAGCATCTAGATAAGAAAGGAAGAGATAAAACTTTATTTGCAGATAACATGATCATCTATGTAGAAAATCTACTGAGATCTACAAGAAAGCTACTAGAACTATGAAGTGACGTTAGCAAGGTTTCAGAATACTAGATCACTTTTTATTTCTATATACTAGCAACAAAAATAATTGGAAATTGAAGTTCTTTTCTTTTTTTTTTTTTTTAAATTCTTGGCTGCAGGCCCACAGCATGTGGGACCAGGGATTGAACCCATTGGAAGGTGGAGTCTGAACCATTGGACTGCCAAGGAAGTTCCAGAAACTGGTTTTCAAACAATGCTGTTTACAATTCAATGGGGAAAAAATAGCCTTTTCAACAAATGTTGCTGGAACAAATGGATATCCACATGTAAAAGAATGAAGCTGGTCTCCTTCCTAGCACCATACATAAAAGTTAACTCAAAATAGGTACTAGGCTTAAATGTAAGAGAGGTGAAACTGTAAAATTCTTAGAAGAAAACAGCTGTAAATCCGTTGGATTAGGTAATTGTTTTTTAGATATGACACCACAAACAAAAGCAACCAAACAAAATATAGACACATTGGGTTTAATCAACATTAAAAACTTTTGTGCATCAAAGGACACTATGAAGAAAGTGAAAAAGTGCACAGAGTGGGAGAAAATATTGCAAATCATACATTTGATAAGACTCTAGTATCCCACAATATAAAAGAATTCTTACAACTCAACAATAAAAAGATAAAACTCAAGTATAAGACTGGGCAAAAGGGACTTCGCTGATGGTATAGTGGTTGAGAATCTGCCATGCAATGCAGATGGCCTGGGTTTAATCCCTGGTGGGAGAACAAAGATTCCACATGCCAAGGATCAACTAAACCCACGTGTCACAGCTACTGAAGCCAGCAACCTCTAGAGCCTGTGAGACACAACTAGAGAGTCCGTGCATGGCCATGAAAGGATCTCACATGATGCAACGAAGATCCTGTATGCTACAACTGAGACCCGATGCAGCCAAATAAAATAATAAATAAATAAACACATGGAAAAAAATGGCAAAAGATCTGAACAGACACGTCTCCAAAGAAATCTCTAAATGGTTACACATGAAAAATCATTAGTCATTCAGTTCAGTTCAGTTCAGTCGCTCAGTCATGTCCGACTCTTTGTGACCCCATGAACTGCAGCACACCAGGCCTCCCTGTCCATCACCAACTCTTGGAATTCACTCAGACTCACATCCATCGAGTCAGTGATGCCATCCAGCCATCTCATCCTCTGTCATCCCCTTCTCCTCCTGCCCTCAATCCTTCCCAGCATCAAGGTCTTTTCCGATGAGTCAAATCTTCGCATGAGGTGGCCAAAGTATTGGAGTTTCAGCCTCAGCATCAGTCCTTCCAATGAACACCCAGGACTGATCTCCTTTAGGATGGACTGGTTGGATCTCCTTGCAGTCCAAGGAACTCACAAGAGTCTTCTCCAACACCACAGTTCAAAAGCGTCAATTCTTTGGTGCTCAGCTTTCTTCACAGTCCAACTCACATCCACACATGACCACTGGAAAAACCATAGCCTTGACCAGATGGACCTTTGTTGGCAAAGAAATATCTCTGCTTTTAAATATGCTATCCAGTCATTAGGTACATGCAAATCAAAATCACAGTGAGATACCATCTCACATGCATTAGGATAGTTATAATAAAAGCAAGAGTGGAAAATACGTGTTGGGGGAGAATGTGGAGAAATTGGAACCCTTATACATTGCTGGTGGGAATGTGAAATGGTGCAACTGCTGTGGAAAATGCTTTGGCAGTTTCTCACAAAGTTAATCATAGAGTTCCTATAGTAGTAGTAATGTTAGTCTCTCAGTCATGTCTGACTCTTTGTAACCCTATGGACTGTAGCCCGCCAGGCTCCTCTGTCCATGGAATTCTCCAGGCAAGAATACTGGAATGGGTTGTCATTTCCTCCTCCAGGGGAACTTTCCAACTCAGGGATCGAACCTGGGCTTCCTGCATTGCAGGCAGATTCTTTACCATCTGAGTCACCAGGGAAGCCCTATATAGAGTTCCTATATGACCCAACAATTCCACTCCTAGGTATATACAGCCACGGGAGACCTAAAAACATGTCCACACAGAAACCTGTACACAAACATTTATACCATCAGTATTCATAGTAGTCCAAAAGTGATAACTACAAATGCTCATTAACTGATGAAAGGGTAAACAATAGTGGTATGTCCATACAGTGGAATATTGTTCAGTCATAAAAAGGAATGCTGTACTGAAACAAGCTACCACATGGATGAAACTTGAAAATACGATGCTTAGTGAAAGAAGCCATTCATAAAAGGCCACATGGTATATGATTCCATGTATATGAAATATATGGAAGAGGCATCTTACCTGTCTCCTGAGAAACCTATATGCAGATTAAGAAGCAACAATTAGAACCAGACACGGAACAACGGACTGGCTCAAAATTAGGAAAGAAGCATGTAAAGGCTGTATATTGTCACCCTGCTTATTTAACTTCTATGCAGAGTACATCATGCAAAATGCCAGNCTCCTGAGAAACCTATATGCAGATTAAGAAGCAACAATTAGAACCAGACACGGAACAACGGACTGGCTCAAAATTAGGAAAGAAGCATGTAAAGGCTGTATATTGTCACCCTGCTTATTTAACTTCTATGCAGAGTACATCATGCAAAATGCCAGGTTGGATGAATCCCAAACTGGAATTGAGATTGATGGCAGAAATATCAGTACCACTCTAATGGCAGAAAGTGAAGAGAAATTAAAGAGCTTCTTGATGAGGGTGAAAAGAGGAGAGTGAAAAACCTGGCTTAAGACTCAATATTCAAAAGACTAAGATCAGGGCATCCAGTCCCATCACTTCATGGCAAACAGAAGGGGAAAAAGTGAAACCAGTGACAGATTTTATTTTCTTGGGCTCCAAAGTCACTGTGACTGCAGCTGTAAAATTAAAAGACAACTGCTCCTTGGAAGGAAAGCTATGAAAGACCTAGCCAGTGTATTAAAAAAACAGAGACATCACTTTGCCAACAAAGGTCCATCTAGTCAAAGTTATGGGTTTTCTAGTAGTCATGTATGGACATGAGAGTTGTACCATAAGGAAGGCTGATGCTTTTGAACTGTGGTGCTGGAGAAGAGTTTTGAGAGTCCTTTGGATTGAGAAGTAACACTGCTCAGTTGTGCATCTCTTTGCGATCCCATGCACTTGTAGCTTACTAGGCTCCTCCGTCTGTGGAATTTTCCAGGTAAGAGTGCTGGAATGGGTTACCATTTCCTTCTCCAGGGGATCTTCCTGGCCTGGGGATCGAACCCAGGTCTCCCGCATTGCAGGCAGATGCTTTACCCTCTGAGCTACCAGGAAAGCCCCAATGAAAGTTGCTCAGTCCTGGCTGACTCTTTGCAATCCCATGGACTGTGTAGTTCTCCAGGCCCGAATACTGGAGTGGGTAACTTTTTCCCTTCTCTAGCAGATCCTCCCAACCCAGGAAGACTTTTGAGAGTCCTTTGTACTGCAAGGAGATCAAAGCAGTCAATCCTTTAGGAAATCAACCCTGAATTGAAAGGCCTGATGCTGAAGCTCCAAGACTGACCACCTGATGTGAAGGACCAACTCATTGGAAAAGACCCTGATGCTGGGAAAGATTGAAGGCAGGAAGAGAAGGGAGTGACAGAGGATGAGATGGTTGGATGGCATTACCGATTCAATGGACATGCTGCTAAGCTGCTAAGTCACTTCAGTCGTGTCCGACTCTGTGTGACCCCATAGACGGCAGCCCACCAGGCTCCCCCATCCCTGGGATTCTCCAGGCAAGAATACTGGAGTGGGTTGCCATTTCCTTCTCCAATGCATGAAAGAGAAAAGTGAAAGTGAAGTCGCTCAGTCTGTCCGACTGTTAGCGACCCCATGGACTGCAGCCCACCAGGCTACTCCATCCATTGGATTTTCCAGGCAAGAGTACTGGGGTGGGGTGCCATTGCCTTCCCCGTCAATGGACATGAGTTTGAGCAAATTCTGGGAGACAATGAAGGACAGGGAAGCCTGTGTGGCTGCAGTCCATGGGGTCACAAAGAGTTGGACATGACTTAGCAAGTGAACGACAACAACATGGAAGAAGCAAATCCATAGAGATATAAGTACAATAGATTAGTGGTTGCTAGGGGATGGAGGCAGAGGTGAACGGAATGCTTATAGATACAGAATTTCTTTTTAGGGTGATGGAAATGTTCTGTAATTAGATAGTGGTGATGGTTACACAACTTAGTGAATATACTAACAACCACTGAGTTGCACACTATAAAATGGTGACTTTTATGTGAATTATATGCCAATTTAAATTTTTCAATTTAAAAAAATTTTTATTATTTTTTGACTATGGAGCTTGGGGACCTTAGTTCCCTGACCATGTATTGAACCTGGGCCTGGGCAGTGGAAGTCCCTGTGGACCTCCAGGGAATTCCTTATCCCAATATTTTAAAAGGGATAGATTTCAATAGATATTTTTCAAAGGAAGATGTATAAAAGGCCAATAAGCACATTAAAAGATGCTCAATATCAGTGGTCATTCAGTTCAGTTCAGTCACTCAGTCATGTTTGACTCTTTGCAACCCCATGAAGTGCAGCACAGCAGGCCTCCCTGTCCATCACCAACTCCAGGAGTTCACTCAAACTCACGTCCATCGAGTCGGTGATGTCATCTGGCTATCTCATCCTCGGTCGTCCCCTTCTCCTCCTGCCCCCAATCCCTCCCAGCATCAGAGTCTTTTCCAATGAGTCAATTCTTCCCATGAGGTGGCCAAAGTACTGGAGTTTCAGCTTTAGCATCATTCCTTCCAAAGAAATCCCAGGGCTGATCTCCTTTAGAATGGACTGGTTGGATCTCCTTGCAGTCCAAGGGACTCTCAAGAGTCTTCTCCAACACCACAGTTCAAAAGCATCAGTTCTTCGGCGCTCAGCTTTCTTCACAGTCCAACTCTCACATCCATACATGACCACAGGAAAAACCATAGCCTTGACTAGACAGACCTTTGTTGGCAAAGTAATGTCTCTGCTTTTGAATATGCTATCTAGCTTGGTCATAACTTTCCTTCCAAGGAGTAAGTGTCTTTTAATTTCATGGCTGTAATCACCATCTGCAGTGATTTTGGAGCCCCCCAAAATAAAGTCTGACACTGTTTGCACTGTTTCCCCATCTATTTGCCGTGAAGTGATGGGACTGGATGCCATGATCTTCGTTTTCTGAATGTTGAGCTTTAAGCCAACTGTTTCACTCTCCTCTTTCACTTTCATCAGTGGTCATTAGGAAAATCAAATCAAAACCACAGTGAGATATCAGTTTATATTGCTAGGATGTCTCGAATAAAAAAAAGTAGAACAATAAGATAGTAAGATGAGTAAAAATAGCAACCTCATGCTTTGCTGGTGGGATTGTAAAATGGGCAGCTGCACTGGAAAATAGTTTGGTAGTTCCTCAAAAGGTTAAATATAGTTACCATATGAAGGTAAAATCTCATAGGCACATACCTAAGAGAGCTGAAGATACACATATATACAAAAATTAGTACATGAATGTTCATAGAAGCATTTATCACAACAGTCAAAAAGCAGAAACAACTTACTGATCCATATGACACTATTAATACAGACAACATAAAGGAATCTCAAAATAATTCTGCCGAGGGAAAGAAACCAGCTCAAAAAATGCATAGTGTGCTATTCCATTTATATAAAATTCTGGAAAATGCAAACTATACAGTAACAGAAAGAAGATCAGTGGTTGCCTGAGGACGGGGGACTGCAGAGGGGATGAAGTGAAGGATTACAAAAGGGCAGAAGGCAACTTTAGAGAGTGATGGAAATGCGATGGTGGTGATGGCTTCATGGAGATACACATATGTCAAAACTTAGCAAATTGTACACATTTTGTACAGCAGGCAAATGTGAAGGTTACTGTATGTTGATTATTTCTCAAGTAAAACTATAATACAAAATTTTAAAAGGAGCAGGTTTGTTTATTTTTTTATTTGACCATGCTGGGTCTTAGTTGCAGCAGGGGAGATCTTTGATCTTCCTTGTGGGATTTTGAGTTGCGGCATGTGAACTCATAGTTGTGGCATGTGGGATCTAGTTCCCTGACCAGAGATTGAACCCAGGCCCCCTGTATTGGGAGCTTGGAGTCTTAGCCATGGGACCACCAGGGAAGTCCCAGAAGCAGGTTTTTGAACAGATGAACTGCCAGGTCCTTTCCAGCTCTGATTCTGTGATAGCTATTAGAGGGGATTATTCCAAAGCCTTGCACAGAAATAGTGCTTTGTAATAGGATGCCCAAATAATTGAGATTAAACAAGATTTTGTTTGAATTATTCAGAAACAGGCCTTGTTCTTTACTTTTTGGACTGTGTAGACAGAGCTCCAAAGCCCACTTGAACGATGGAGTAGGGAAGCACACCCTCCAGGCAGTGGGAAAACGTTCAGGTCAGAGGAGGAAACTGGGGAAACGACAGCCTAATGAGCTCTGCTCTTTCCAACTTCTTTAAGTCTATGATTCAGAGGATTGGCTCGTCATGGACATTCCAGACCAGTGAGGCATCTCAGAACCATGAATGCATAGACATCCCAGGGGAAAAAACAATGGAAGACAAGGTGGAAATGAGAAATGGCCTTTTTAGGTCTCTTGACCCAAATGCAGGGAGCTGAGAGGATATGGAGGAAGAGGTGGAAGTGTCCCTTCCCTGCAGGAAAGGAGATTATGACTTGACAGGGTCTGGGGAAATCAAATGCAAGACACTGAAGAACTGGAATGTCAGGCCTCTAGAAGGGATGCCTTCTAGATGGACGTGCCAGAGGAGCAGGAGGAAGGAGGTGATCCCCTCCCCGCCTGTTGGCAGTGAAAGCCAAGAAGGCAAGGAAGGGAAAGAATGAAAAGCCCAGAGGCACGCTTCAAAGTCATTTGTCAGCTGGGCAGCGCCTGAAGCCAGTGCCAAGGTTGATGGATCACCTCGTGGAAAGCACAAGCGGAGATGGACCCAGCCTGGGAGGCTGTCACCCTCCCCTCAGCCCGCACCTGGAGCAGATGCTTTAAAGGAAGATGATTAAAACCCTCGATGCCCGGGGTGGCTCAGGGCAATCTTTACACCTGAGGAGACTGGCATTTTCTTTTGATCCCAGAGGATGATAAGTTAGGAGCTGCAAGTCTAAAGCAGGGGAATGGAGTGTCCATGTAATCTTATCCTACCCAGCAGAGCTCCTACAGAAACTCTTCTTCTAAAAGGTCCTTTATTGCTTCTACCCTCGAATCTCCTGCTGCCCCAAGACCCTGGGCAGAGCGCCTCTCTGGCTCCCAAAGGGCTGATGACATTGGTCAATGTCATCATGATTCCTTAAATGAGTAAGGCATCTCATGGTTTATAAGCCCCTTTCCCTCCATGACCTCATTTTTCTCATTATTCAACCCTGTGAGATAGGCATTGTTTCTCTCGTTTTAGATGTTTGGATCAATTAATTAATTAATGTATTCATTCAAATAATGACTAAACACCTACTCTGTGTTGGACACTGGTTAGGTTTGGAGGACAGTGATGAAACCAGACAGCCACAGGCCCTCGTGGAGCTCAATCAGTTGGGGTTGGCGGGGAAGGTAGGTGAAGAGAGTTATTGATACAATGCAAATCTAATTGCAAACTATGAGAGATATGATGATTTCTCAGCTGGTCTGGGGGCCAAGGCAAGCATCACTTAAGGAAGCGGTATTTGACCTTAGAGCTGAGCTGATGCATGATGGGTGTTAGCTAGGAGGAAATGGGGTGGACTAGAGAGTTCTCCAAGAGGAAAGGACATGGCACTGCAGATAGAAAGAGGGAGAGAGGCAAGACAGGTGGCTGGCAACTTGCAGGCCACCTGTTGGGTCTCAACCCTCAGAGCCACTGGGAACTGCAGAAGACTGGCAAACCGAGCAGGCCAGCCTAACTATTCTGGTTGCTTTGGAGAATGATGTGCAAGGACTGATGGGGCTTAAATGAGGATGGGGCACAGAAACGTAGAGAAGTACACAAATTTGAGAGATATTTGGAAGCAACATGGGCAGAAAGTTCATGCTTTTACGATTCCAGCATCCTGGGGATGCAAGTGGAGGTAGTGGGTACAGTAAGTTGAATGGGCGTGCACAAAAGATATGTCCATGTCTAAATCCCTAGAAACTGTGAATGTAACCTTATTTGGAAATAGTTCTTTGCAGATGTAACTAAGTTATGGATTCCAAGAGGAGGTCAGCCTGCATTATGCAGGTGGGCACTAAATCCAATGGTAAGTGTCATTATGAGAGAGAAGCAGGGACCTCCCTGGTGGCAGTGGAGCTCCCAATGCAGGGGGCCTGGGTTCCATCCCTGGTCAGGGAACTAGATCCCACGTGCCACAGCTAAAAATCCCATGTGCCAAAACGAAGACTGAGGATCCTGCATGCTGCAACTAAGACCTGGAGCAGTCAAATACAGAAATATTTTAGAAAAGAGAGAGGCAGAAGGAAGTCACACAGACAGAGAGAAGGCCATGTGAAGATGTTGCAGCCCCAAACCAAGGGATGCCTGGAGTCATCACAAGTTCAAAGAAGCAAGGAAGGATTCTCACCTAGAACCTTCCTGATTTCAGACTTCTAGCCTCCAGAGCTGGAATAGAATGAGTTTCTGCTGTTTTAAGCTACCCAGTTTGTGGTAATTTGTTACAGCCACCTTCAGAAAGTAATATGTGAGGTTTTGCTGTAAAATGGCTACCTTTCTTTTTTCCTCCTCAAATGCTACCTTTTTAAAGTTAATACATTACTGAGCTCTCTCTTTCTGTGTTCCAGAAATGTATGGAAGACGAAGAAGTGAGACATCAAGAGGCTCTCAGTCTGTGACCTGGGTTAAGACCCATGCAGTGACAATGCCACCTCTGATCACCATAGGGGTAGAAACTCACATCTGGGATGGAGCAAAGCTGACTGAGATGATCTCGCTAGCTTAACCTCATTATCTCAGAGCTCTAAGCACACAGCCAAACTGGTCACAGACTTAACACCTAGTCCCCATTCATCTTTGCTCTGTCTCAGCACACAAAGGTACTGGATTTGAGGTGGTATAATACTCCACCTTATGTAAGTCTGGTTAAGATTAGCCAGCAAAGCAAGAAGAAGAAAGGTTCACTGGCCCACTGGACCTTGGAGATAAACCTGCTCATTCGGGAGTGGCCATCCTAGTTCAGAGGGCCTTGCTGCTTGAGGAAGGAATTCATAGGCCTCCCCCCCCACCCCGGGGGACCAGTGTATTTATAGACCCTGGAGGAGAGGAAGGATGGAGGCTCCTGGGAGACGTCATAGAGGATGTGCAGAGGAAATGAAACTGCTCTGAAAGACCAACGGGAGGAATGGAGACCTGCGTGGCTCTGGGCGAGGCTGAATGATCAGAAGGAATGGGCAGGATGCAGGGAAAAGGGGCAACTCTGTGGGGCTGGGGTGGCGGTGGGGTGGAAAAGCAGTTCCTTATCTTCTTGGAGGCTCCCTCTTAGGACTGGATCCCGCTAGTGAGAAGTCAGTCCGTTGAAAATATTTGATATATTGCCAGTGATCTGAATTCCATTGCCATAATACCTTTCAGGAACGTAGTTGTGTAATGTGAGGCATATCTGTGAGGGAACCCCTGATCTCTTAAATATATAAGAGAAACTGGGAATGTATGTTGTTTGCAAAGAAGTTGGAAGAAATGTAAACGTTGAATAAACATTTCTGGGACATTTGGAACCCATTTGCAAGTGGCAGAAACATGCCCTGTGAAAGGATTTAGCATGCAAGGGGACTGAGTTATGGAATTAAAGCCAGGGATGTGAATAGAGGTAGTGTGGTTATGCTGCAAAATGGCTACTTCTCTAAGTTTTGCAAAAGTGATAACTTATAATGTTTAGTATTTGATGCTGCATGCTTGGGGCAAGGGCAAGTGTGAGAGGCAAGACCTTAATCTGTTGCCAGAGTTAGGATCCAATTGATGATAAAGACTGGGAGGGTCCAAGGCGAGGGGAGAATCATACAGCTAGCTGAAGAAGAAATCCTGGCAATGTCTCAAAATTCCAACAACCAACTTTTTTCCCTCAGTTGGTCATTAGGATCTTTTGATTTATAGAGTAAGTTTCAGCCTAGTTTCCATGTAATTAACATCATGGTTTCACACTCAAAGTGGGAAAGTTAATCCCTGAAAATGTATTAAGTTTCTACTGTATGGCAAACATTGCGTTGGTTGCTCTTGGGCATATAGATGAGTTAGAAAGCTCAATTCTAGCCAATAGAATCGGAAAGACAAATACTTAGTAATGAGACAGTGAAAATTCATGTTCTCTGCTGGTGCTGAGCCAAGCAAAGATCATTTGTCAAGGAGCTAGTTAGTGAGGCATCAACCAGCAGCTGGCCTTTTCTGCTGTTTTTCAAGTTCCTGTTAAGTAGCTACAGAGAGAGCGGAAGCTTTGAGGCTCTTCTTAAAGACTTTTCACCAAGGTTGCTGCTACTGAACTTCTCTGATCATTAATTTAGCTTATATCTTAGGGAACAAATTGGATGAGTGATATTGGGAAGGTTCATTATTATGATGTGCTCCAGAAGGCCTGACTGTGAATGAGAGTCAGTGACTAACCACAGCCGTTCTGAGTGGCTTCACAGTCAGGGGCACTGCTCAGCCAGTGAGTGAGTGACAGCTGTATGCAGGGAAGGCACCGAGGGAAAAGCAAGAGACAGGAGTTATCAGATCTAGGTCTCCGTCCCGACTTTGCACCGGCTTTCTGTGTAACCTTGGGCAAGTCACTATTCCTTTTTGGACCTCAGTTTCTCTATCTGCATAATGAGGGGGTTGGGACTCTTTCGGTTAGGGAGAGTTCTCTGAGTACTGGCTAGGCTTATCACTCTCCGGATGTGTACTTGTCACTCCACTTTTTATATTACTCCTGTTAAAACAACCACTACCAATTAGGGGTGGGGGAGTTCACATCTTTGTGTTATTTCTGCTAACTCTTGCTGTTGACCCATCTCAGAACCTGTTGGACAGGCTGTAATGATTTTGCCCAAAGAAGGATACCTGATATTTATCATAAACCCAGATTGATTATTAACATGACTGTACTTCTTGGAGAATCCCATGGACAGAGGAGCCTACAGATGGGCTACAGTCCATGGGGTTGCAAAGAGTCAGACACAACTGAGTGACTAACACACATACAGTTCCTTCCCACGTTCAATGAATATTTATTGAGTATTTGCTTTGGGCATTAGCACTGCTGATAAGAACACAAAAATGAGGAAGACATAGCCTTACTATCTCATACTGTTGTTAAGATATACAAAAATACCTATGAGAATGTATAAAATTTATATAATGCTTCCCTTACTAGAAGAGTCAAGCAGTGTACCAAGTACTTCTTAGGTATTGTTAGGTTTAATCCTTTCAATTTTCCAGAGAGCTAAGCCCCTCCTTTTTTTCAGATGAGGAACCTAAAACTCAGAAGGCTTAAATAATTTGCTCTAAGTTACCTATTTAGGGACAGTGGTGTTATTTCAGAACCCAGAAGCTTAACCACTGTGCTTCACTGCTTCCTAATTTGATTCAAGACAGTACGCGTGCAGTGTTAGAAGTGCGAATAGGGCTTCTTGGTGGTTCAGGAGTTAAGACTCCAGCTGCCAATGCAGGGGACGCGGGTTTGACCTCTGGTCTGGGAAGATCCCATATGCCATGGAACAACCAAGCCCATGTGCCACAACTACTGAGCCTGCATGCCTAGGGCCCATGTAATGAGAAGAGCCTGCACACTGCAATGAAGAGCACCCCCTGCTCACCACAGCTAGAGAAAGCCCATACACAGCAACCAACACCCAATGCAGCCATAAATAAGTTAATCTTAAAAAAAGAAGTGCAAATAAAGTGATATATTAGGCTCAGAGAAGTGAGAATTTGCTTCTCAAAGTTCAGTGAGGGAAGTGTGTGGTCTTCCAGGTTAAGCAGACCCGGGAAATTTTCTTAACTTCTGTTAGCCTCAGTTGCCTCATCTGTAAAATGGGAATGGTAAGAAGTAGGACTACTTCATGGGCATGAGGATTAAATGAGTCAACATACGTGAAGCATTTAGAACAGTGCTTCACATGCAGCAAATGCTCAATAAATTTTAGCTACATCCTCCTCCTCCTCTGTGGGGACAGAAAGAGAGGAATGGGCTACAACAGGAACGCACTCTGAGGTTTCAGTATATGAACCTATGAGTTGAAACTTGGGTTGTTACAAAAACACTACTTTGAAGAATTACATGCACCCCCCTACTGTTCACAGCTGTGTAATTTACAAATGCCAAGATGGAAGTAACCTGTGTCCATCAACAGATGAATGAATAAAGAAGCTGTGGTATATATTCAATGGAATATTATTTAGCCATAAAAGGAGTGAAATCTTGCCATTTGCAACAACATGGATGAAGCTGGAGGGTTTTACACTTAGTGAAATAAGTCAGACAAAGAAAGACAAACGGTGTATGATATCACTTATATGTGGAATCTAAAAATAAAACAAACTAGTGAATATAACAAAACAGAAACAGACTCACAGATACAGAGAACAAACTAGTGGTTACCATTGGGGAGATTAGTGGGGAGCGGCAAGGTGAGAGTAGGGGACGAAGAGGCACCAACTACTGAGTATATAATAAATTGACTACAAGGATATATTATATTGTACAGCACAGGGAATATGGCCAATATTTTATAACTTTAAATGGAGTATAGGCTTCCCTGGTGGCTCAGATAGTAAAGCGTCTGCCTGCAATGCAGGAGACCCGGGTTTGATCCCTGGGTCGGGAAGATCCGCTGGAGAAGGAAATGGCAACCCACTCCAGTACTCTTGCCTGGAAAATNTTGTACAGCACAGGGAATATGGCCAATATTTTATAACTTTAAATGGAGTATAGGCTTCCCTGGTGGCTCAGATAGTAAAGCGTCTGCCTGCAATGCAGGAGACCCGGGTTTGATCCCTGGGTCGGGAAGATCCGCTGGAGAAGGAAATGGCAACCCACTCCAGTACTCTTGCCTGGAAAATTCCATGGACAGAGGAGGTTGGTAGGCTACAGTCCATGGGTTGCAAAGAGTCGGACACGACTGAGCGACTTCACTTTCACTTTCATAGTCTATAAAAATGTTGAATTACTATGTTGTACACCTGAAACTAATATAATATTGTAAATTAACTCTACCCCAACAAAGTTTTTTTTTTATAAAAGAAGGTTGGGTTGTAAGTTGTCAGAGGGGAGTTCCTTTTTGAGTTGACTCTGAAGCAAGGTGAGCTCTATATGGTGGTGGTTTAGTTGCTAAGTCGTGTCCAACTCTTGCAACCCCATGGACTGTAGCCTGCCAGGCTCTTCTGTCCATGGGGTTCTCCAGGAAAAAATACTGGGGTGGGTTGCCATTTCCTTCTCCAGGGGATCTTCCCGACCCAGGAATTGAACCCGGTCTCCTGCTTTGCAGGCAGACTCTTTACCAATTGAGCTACGAGGGAAGCTGGAGCTCTATATAGAGCAGTCAAATGAAACAACTAAGCCCATATGCCACAACTATTGAGCCTGCGTGCCTAGAGACCACACTCTGCAACAAGAGAAGCTCCGCACACCACAATGAAGTACAGCGTCTTTTTTGAGCCAAAGTCATGAGAATAGCTCCTTGCTTGAAAGGGTGGAGCTTGATACTACTCTGGGGAATAGGACATACTTCATTGGACTACTATC
Source organism: Oreotragus oreotragus (assembly GCA_006410675.1). Classification (NCBI taxonomy): domain Eukaryota; kingdom Metazoa; phylum Chordata; class Mammalia; order Artiodactyla; family Bovidae; genus Oreotragus; species Oreotragus oreotragus. The sequence continues at coordinate 152,785 of SJYX01015076.1, read as the reverse complement.
ATAATACCATACCTGGGAGGCAAACCTCAAATTCCTATCATGCATTAACTTCCTGGATCAAGTGTATTCAGCAGATTAACTCCAGTAAAGATGGGTGCTTTGGGGGAATAAGATAGTGAACAGTTCTGATGGCTACTAAGAAGAGAGGTATGGATGGAACAGGGCAAAGATAGAGCTGTTCTTTCCTGATCAGTTCCAAGAGATCAGAGGCCAGAGCCCAAAGGTAGGTGGGTGGGTGGGGGGATCTTATCAGTAAAAGGAGAAAACTAACACTGACTGAGCAACTACTGTGGCTGGGGCCTGTGCTAAGTACTTTACAGGCATTATTTTGTTTAATCTCCCAACATAACTAGGTAGGTACTATTATTACTTCCATTTACTAACTGAAGACACTTAGGCTCAGAGAGGTTAAATAACTTGCCCAAAGTCACACAACTAAGGGTTGAGGCTGAGCATCAGGATTTGAATTCAGGTATTTGAAATTCCAGAAACTGAGTTTTTTCTGATACACCACACTGCTCACTGCAACCCAGAGGACAGGGAGTCAACCAAGCAGCAGAGGCTGGCAGTGAAGGCATACAGAGGTCACCAAGCAGAATGGAATAGCTTGTGCATTACCGCCCATGAGGGCAATGAGTCACAGGCTGGCTTCACAGGGGTCCGATATCTCATCTCTGTCTCCAACAGTACAGTGGATCTACCCTGGTCCTCAGAATTGCCTCTGAACTTGATTGGAAACCGACTCTTGCCCCTCCTTACAGGCTCCAATTGCAAGAATGCTGCTGCCTCATGGCATCCGGTCCGATCACTTCATGGGAAATAGATGGGGAAACAGTGGAAACAGTGTCAGACTTTATTTTTTTGGGCTCCAAAATCACTACAGATGGTGACTGCAGCCATGAAATTAAAAGACGCTTACTCCTTGGAAGAAAAGTTATGACCAGCCTGGATAGTATATTCAAAAGCAGAGACATTACTTTGCCGACTAAGGTCCGCCTAGTCAAGGCTATGGTTTTTCCTGTGGTCATGTATGGATGTGAAAGTTGGACTGTGAAGAAAGCTGAGCACCGAAGAATCGATGCTTTTGAACTGTGGTGTTGGAGAAGACTCTTGAGAGTCCCTTGGAATGCAAGGAGATCCAACCAGTCCATTCTGAAGGAGATCAACACTGGGATTTCTTTGGAAGGAATGATGCTAAAGCTGAAACTCCAGTACTTTGGCCACCTCATGGGAAGAGTTGACTCATTGGAAAAGACTCTGATGCTGGGAGGGATTGGGGGCAGGAGGAGAAGGGGACGACAGAAGATGAGATGGCTGGATGGCATCACGGACTCGATGGACGTGAGTCTGAGTGAACTCCGGGAGATGGTGATGGATAGGGAGGCCTGGCGTGCTGCGATTCATGGGGTCGCAAAGAGTTGGACACGACTGAGCGACTGAACTGAACTGAACTTTTCCAATGAGTCAACTCTTCGCATGAGGTGGCCAAAGTACTTAGAGAAAAGAAAGAAAGAAAGAAAGTGAAATAGCTCAGTTGTGTCTGACTCTTTGCAACCCCATGGACTGTAGCTTACCAGGCTCCTCCATCCATGGGATTTTCCAGGCAAGAATACTGGAGTGGGTTGCCATTTCCTTCTCCAGGAGATCTTCCCGACCCAGGGATTGAACCCGGATCTCCTGCATTGTAGGCATACTCTTTACCGTCTGAGTCACCAGGGAAGATAGCAAAGACCTTTAAACATTTATTCTGCTAATATGAACTCAACAGTGTCCTCTTCCGAACAAAAGATAGCACATAGTTTTACCAACAGTCAGTTATTTCTTCAACAAGTTGCCTCCAAGTGCCAACTTTGTGCCACACACTGCTTGGGTTGTTATCATTCTGACGACCTTCAAGTCTAACGGGTGGAGACAAGTATGCAAACTAGTTATTTGAATAAGCTACTGAGATATACAGGAACCCACAGGGGTTTCAGGATGACTAAGCTGAGTTGTATCCCTTACCTCATAGGCCTTGGTTCTGAAATGGGTATCCTGGCGGTGGACCCTCTCCACAGGCCCACAGAACACGGCATGCAGATTCAAAAGTGCAGGCCAAAATAACTGCCAATGAAAGTTATAGCCATAGCTGTTAAGAAGAAGATAAAGTTACCGTTGGCAAGAGTGGACTGAGAAAGGAAAAAGATGACATCTAGAAGACTAAGAAAGGAAAAAGATGTGATCTTGGATCCAGGACTGGAAAAAATGGATGCAGTTCAGTGAAATGGAGAGAAGAATTAGATTAAAACATAATTCTCTCACATGGTCAGCTCTTTAAATCTTGCTTTCGATGCATGTCTTGGGAATTCCCTGGTGTTCCAGTGGTTAGGACTCCAAGCTTTCACTGCTGATGGTCTGAGATCAATCCCTAGTCAGGGAACTGAAATCCCACAAGCTGCACAAGGCAGCTTCTATTTACTGAGAATTGTTTGTCTTAAATTTGTATTTGGCTTTACTTTTGTATGTTGTTTCCGTGGGCATTTTGAAGACAAAGTAAGGTGGGGAAAAGGAATATAGAAGAAAGAATGAGGGACTTCCCTGGTGGTCCAGTGGCTGGGACTCCATGCTCCCAACACTGGGGGCCCAGGTCCGATCCCCGGGCAGGGAAGTAGATCCCACATACCTCAATTAACACTCAGCACAGCCAGATGAAGAAAGAAAGAAGAAGAAAGAATGATTGGGCTACTCAAGCCCAACACTGTCCAATAGAACTTTCTGCAATGATTGAAAGGTTCTATTCTGTGCCGTCCAATTCAGTAGCCTCTAGCCACAAGTGGATACTGAGCAATTGACATGTGGCCAGTGCAGTCGAGGAAGTGAATTTTTCATTTTATTTTAAATGTCATTGGGGCCAATCGCATTAGAGACAGCAGCTCTTAGTTCAGTTCAGTCGCTCAGTCGTGTCCAGCTCTTTGCGACCCCATGAATCGCAGCACGCCAGGCCTCCCTGTCCATCACCAACTCCCAGAGTTCACTCAGACTCATGTCCATCGAGTCGGTAATGCCATCCAGCCATCTCATCCTCTGTCGTCCCCTTCTCCTCCTGCCCCTAATCCCTCCCAGCATCAGGGTCTTTTCCAATGAGTCAACTCTTCCCATGAGGTGGCCAAAGTACTGGAGTCTCAGCTTTAGCGTCATTCCTTCCAAAGAAATCCCAGTGTTGATCTCCTTCAGAATGGACTGGTTGGATCTCCTTGCAGTCCAAGGGACTCTCAAGAGTCTTCTCCAACACCACAGTTCAAAAGCATCAGTTCTTCGGTGCTCAGCTTTCTTCACAGTCCAACTCTCACATCCATACATGACCACAGGAAAAACCACAGCCTTGACTAGGCGGACCTTAGTCGGCAAAGTAATGTCTCTGCTTTTGAATATGCTATCCAGGTTGGTCATAACTTTTCTTCCAAGGAGTAAGTGTCTTTTAATTTCATGGCTGCAGTCTCCATCTGCAGTGATTTTGGAGCCCCCCAAAATAAAATCTGACACTGTTTCCACTATTTCCCCATCTATTTCCTATGAAGTGA
>SJYX01015076.1:40486-148216 GCA_006410675.1 Oreotragus oreotragus | reverse complement strand
GCTTTTCACTTCTCTTCTTTTCACAGCTATTTGTAAGGCCTCCCCAGACAGCCATTTTGCTTTTGTGCATTTCTTTTCCATGGGGATGGTCTATGTCATTCCATAGTTCATCAGGCACTCTATCAGATATAGGCCCTTAAATCTATTTCTCACTTTCACTGTATAATCATAAGGGAGTTGATTTAGGTCATACCTGAATGGTCCAGCGGTTTTCCCTACTTTCTTCAGTTTAAGTCTGAATTTGGTAATAAGGAGTTCATGATCTGAGCCACAGTCAGCTCCTGGTCCTTGTTTTTGTTGACTGTATAGAGCTTCTCCATCTTTGGCTGCATAGAATATAATCAGTCTGATTTCAGTGTTGACTATCTGGTGATGTCCATGTGTAGAGTCTTCTCTTGTGTTGTTAGAAGAGGGTGTTTGCTATGACTAGTGCATTTTCTTGGCAAAACTCTATTAGTCTTTGCCCTGCTTCATTCCACATTGCAAGGCCAAATTTGCCTGTTAATCCAGGTGTTTCTTGACTTCCTACTTTTGCATTCCAGTCCCCTCTAATGAAAAGGACATTTTTTTGTGGGGTTAGTTCTAAAAGGTCTTGTAGGCCTTCATAGAACCATTCAGCTTCAGCTTCTTCAGCGTTTCTGGTTGGGGCATAGACTTGGATTACTGTGATATTGAATGGTTTGCCTTGGAAACAAACAGAGATCATTCTGTCATTTATGAGATTGCATCCAAGTACTGCAGCTCTTAAGTGAAAGTGAAAGTGAAGTCGCTCAGTCGTGCCTGACTCTTTGCGACCCCATGGACAGTGAGTGGCCTGCACCAAGCTCCTCCATCCATGGGATTTTCCAGGCAAGAGTACTGGAGTGGGTTGCCATTTCCTTCTCCAGGGAATCTTCCCGACCCAGGGATCGAACCCAGGTCTCCCGCATTGTAGACAGACGCTTTTACCATCTGAGCCACCAACCACTTAGCAAATAGCCCATCCACACCCTGGTTAAGGAGCAATTAAATATGAACGCTTCCACGAACGGACTTATGGGGGCGCTCATTCGCAAATGCCTGGGCTAGTTCCATCAGCGGTTAGAGGATCACGGTTCCTAAAAAGCATCCCGTAAGGGTTGATTTCTGATTTGCATGGGTACCTTCAGGTACATTATCTCATTCAATCTCTTAATAACCCTGAAGGGGGTAGCACGGAGATGATCATCCCCGAGAGATGCAGTAAATTTAGGTGACAACAGCAAGGCCCTGCAGCCATTGAGGGTGAAAACTAGAGGTCCCCTGTTTCTCCTTCTGGAGGGGGAAGACTTTTTCAGGGGGCAGCACAAGGGGAATGATCTCACGTTGCTAATGCCCACTGCTCACCACCTGGGCCTCACAGATGAAGAGGTGAAGACACCTCTACCTCTCCTATCTCTGCCTTTTTCCTACTGGACGTGGGCCAATCTGGCCGCAGGCTATGGACAAGAACCCTATATTATCCCCTTCCCACTACCTTGATTTAGGCAAAGCAAAGTGTTTTGAAAAATTCGTTTATATATTCAAAATTATGTAGGGAGCACCAACCATGCCCCAGCCATTGTTCTAGGCCTGGGAATTCAGCTGTGAACAAAGCAGAGACCCACACTCTGGAGTTGACAATTACCGTGGATGGAGACTCCTAAAAAGTTGGGTGTACATTGGATTGTCTTAACATTTCAAAAAATATGTTAAATCTACGGTGGTCTCTTACATCTTCAATGTCACACACACACACCGTTCAAGGTGTTTTTTGTGTAAATCTGGACTTGCCCTTCAAGCAAACTGCTTGGCCGGCTGAAATGTGGAAACACCTTTCAATTTAGTCTTTTAACATGTGTTGAGTGCCACCTATGTGCAGAGCCCGATATCAGGGACTTTGGAGAGAGGCAGAAGGATAAGAAGACAAGGTCCTATCTTAGGGGGTTCCCAGGACGCTGAAAGGCAGTTCCTTGTCTTGGGAGCTCCCAGGCTGTAGGAAGAGACAGTCTAGACTGGGAAGGCAAACAACTTCGGGACCCATTTTCAGAGGGGAGTCCCAAGTACATGCAAAATGAATTCAGCCTAGGCTGTCTGGAATCGGTAAATGGTCCCTTGTGATAATGGGGAACAAGAGAGCAGATGCTCTCCCTTAGGAGCTGTCGCATGTCTCAAGGAGGAGGAGGAACCGGGGGAGCCTCTTCTGGATTATCCTTTATCCTGGCAAGTCTCTGAATAAGTGGAAGGATGGGGTGGGGGCATTCCAGTTAGAGGGTGCCTCCTGGAGGGATAGTAGGAGAAATGGGGACACCGGGCACAATTCAAACCCAGTCGAAGACACAGAGGAGAGAGGCGGGCCAGTGCCTGAGGTTCTCGGCTAAGTCCTTACAGCTGCAGGGCGGCAGTGCGGATGGACCGAATCAGGGGTAGAGGGAGCAAGTGGGGGCAGCACCTTGGTTCCTTGACAGCTGTTAAGGAAGCGTGGCGACAAAGGGTTAAGTGTGCCCCGCCACCGCCCCAAACGCTTCCTGTGTTTGAAATCCTTCAGGTCTCCAGAACCCTCTGGCCCCCGGCCAGGCGGGCATTGTCCGGGGAGTCGCTTGTGGGTTGTCACAGTGGCCGCGCCGCCTTTGTTGTGGGGCCACCTCGAGGTTCCCTCTCGCGCCCTGGCTGGGGCTGCCGAGTGCGTGCCGGGAGGGGGGCGGTGCGGGAGGCTCGCTCCCTCTCCCTCTTCCTGGCCCCCCCCCTCCAGCCCTCCCGATGACCACATGACCAAGTGGGCTCGCGGCCAAGCCACAGGCTACAAAATGCAGCCCCTGGAGTGAGCGGGGTGCATTCCCGCTGGCAGCCTGATCCCCGGGCCGTTGGAGCCACAGCCGAGCCGCCAGCCATTTGGAACGGGCTCGCCGCCGCCCCCGGAGCCGCCGAGACCAGCTGGGCGGCGCTGCCCCGCGGCGGGAGAGGGAGGCTGCGGGAGACAGGAGGCGGCGGCCGGCCAGCCCGCGGCGCGGCTCGGGGCGCACGGTGTCGCGGCCCGGAGCCACGCGAGCTCCGCGCCCTGCAGCCCGCCCGAGCCGCGGCTCGCGCCTCCCTCGGCCCCCGGCCTCTCCGCCCCCACCCCCGCCCCCTGGCCCGGGCCGCGCGGCGGCAGCCGGCGGAGCAGCATGAATCTGCGGCTCTGCGTGCAGGCGCTCCTGCTGCTCTGGCTTTGCCTGAGCGCGGTGTGCGGAGGTGAGTGCGCGCCCTCCCGCTAGTCCGCGCTGCAGACCCCGCGCTCCCCGCCCTCCGCCCCGACGCTTGCTCCCTCTCCGCCTCCCGGGAGCCGCGCGCGAGCCATACCGGAGCCGCCACGCGCCGGGCCGCCCACTGACAGGGCGCCCGGGGTCAGGGGCCCGCCGGCCGCGGACACCGCTCCCTCTGGGGCAGTGGGGGGCTCGGCTCGGCCTGGGGGGCCTCGCCCGCCCGGAGCCTGGCCCCTCCCGGTCGCCCCTCGCAGTCTGAGGAGCTCAGGGCCGCAGGAGTGCGCCCCGAGTCCCGCGCCCCGTGCCCCACGTGCTGCAGGGAATCGGGGGGAGGCGCGTCGCGCTCCTCTCGTGGATCATTGGCGGGAGCTGACCTGAGCCGGGTGGGCAGGGCTCCCGCGTGGAAAGTTAGGGGCCGCCGGCCGGTCCAGGGACGCGGGCCACTGGGGATGATGTGCCAAGATGCAGACGTGACACTTGTTGCATAGGCAGGAGCGCGCGGCGGGGGCGGCGGCGTGGAGCCCAGCTGTTGCTCCTTGCAGCCGGCATGTGAGCTGAGGCAGCCTACCCTGGGCCGGGCCGGCAGGGCCGGGCCGGGCTGGTCTCCTCCCTTACCCCCAAGTCCTGTTGGTCTGCTCTCCTGCTCCCATACGGGAAGGCTCTCCCCAAGGCCTCAGTCCCACCGCAGGGACTCAGTTCTTCGAGATCCTGGCTCCCTCCCTCCTCCCTTCCACCCCAGGCATGGTCATGCTGCGCTTCAGTCCGCCTGATTCCAGGCACCAAACAAGGCAAGAGCGCCTGACCTGGTCAATACCTCCAGGTAGCTGGCCCCCACCTGCACCACAGCCTCACCTGGCATACTTGGCAATCATCCCCAAGCCTGGTCCCCACCCACAGCCCAGCCTCCCGGTCCAGGCTGCCTGTCTGTGCGTCAGTGTCTCCTGGGGCTGCCAGCTCCCACCTCCAGCTGCCACAGTCCTGTGATCTGGCTGTCACTGCTGCCTGACTGGCACCACAGAATAGAAAGGCCAAGACCAGGTGGACTGATGCCAGTCCCAGGGTTGGAGTTTCCGGGAGGTAGGAGCTGAGGGAGGCAGAGAGCAGGGCAGCACGTTTCCTAGAGGCAGGCTCCAGGTCCTCCTTGGTTCCAGGCCCTCCAGAACACAATGCAATCTTGGAGGCTCTGAGGGGCCTGGCGGGGCTCCACCTCTCTCTTTGTAGGTCACCTGCTCTCTCAGCTCTTTCTTGCCTTGGGCATTGCTCTGGCCCCAGGGAGTCCTGCCTGGCTTCTCAGGAAGGTGACTTGGTTGGCTCTGGCACCACCTGCCTTAAGCTAGCTATCCAGTAGTCTCTCTTTTCAGGGCCCGAGCCCTGGGTCAACCACCTCCTTGAGAAGAAGGGGAACAGGCTTTTTCCTGACAAACCCCTGTCAGGCAGACAGTGGCAGAAAGTGAGCAAAAGATACAAATGAAGGACCCCGCAGGGACCTGCCCTCCGGGAGCCTGCCGCCCAGAGAACTTGGCAAGACAAGACACCCAGGGGACACCACCACTGGCAAACAGCCCCAGGCGGTGCCTTTAGGGAGAGTGGGTGCAGAGAGGGCATCCCAGAGGAAGCTGGGCCTGCCTGATCGGTACACTTGGGGCTCCCCCAGAGCCTCCAGGGAGACCCTTCACTGACCAACCAGCACTCGGACCCTTTAGGTGTCTAGCTGTTGGGGTAGCACTGAGGTAAAGGCAGAGCTGGTTTCAACAGGAGGGAAGGCGCTGTCTGTTTCAGACCCTGCCATGTCCTGCTTCAATTCGCCTTTTTTTATTAGGTCGCCTTATCTCCATAGCCTCCTTTGGGTAAATTTGTTGCCATCATGTTTTGCTTACGCCAAGCACTGGAAACTTCCCAGGCTCCCTCTGCCTCTCCACCCCCTCCCCCAGCCTCTCTTGGAGCCAAGGAGGCCACCTCTGTGCAGGTGGCCACCAGCCCAGGGTCCAAGGACACAGGTCCTGCTGTTCGTGCCTTCTGTCCTAGGTCAGAAAAAGAGCTTTTCTGAAGCACCTCACCCTTGGCGCAGACTCACATGCTGTCCGCAGCCCGAGTCCCCAGTCAGAGTTGCAAGCCTGAAATCCTTGCTTCCTCCACAACACTGTGCCCTGACTTGGAATGCACCCCCACTAACACACACAGACTCCTCCGCTGCCTCCTGACCTGGTATACACTTTGCTCTTCTGAGCCTGCAAACTGCTGAGCCAGGGCCAAGCAGCCCTTGGTCTTTGTCTGAGCATCTCTCTCTCTCTCTCCGGCCCCCTCCTGTCTCTCCCCAGCCCCAGCTGAGGCCTGGCCACCGTGACAGCATGAGGACAGCCTCTGACCTCTCTGACTCAGGGAGGGGGCATCTCCACTCCATCCCCACTGCCTCATAGCTAACCCCCCAGGTAACCTGAGTCAGTAAGGGACTAACGCAGGTGAAGCAGACGAGCAGGGCTGCCAGGGCAGGTGTCCTCAGTGGCTTGGCTGGTGTGGGAAGACGGCTCAGGGCATGGGGCTGGGCAGACAGAGGAGGGGCACCTCATCCCAGAGATACATGCAGGACCCCAGAGCAGTGGAGGGGACACAGCCAGTGCCACTTGTGTGGGCTTTTAAAGCCATCACAAGACAGGCTGGATGGCAAGAAGAAAAAAAAAAAGATACTTCATTCCAAGTGACGATGGCATGTTCCTGAAAAGTGGCACACAGCTCATGGTGCGCTGGCAGGGTTGGAGTTCATGTGTTGTGAAAAGCAAGCCCTGTTTACCCCTGACTGTGGTTCACAGTGGAGATGCTGATGGCACTTCGGTCCCTGTAGGCTTGCGACTCTTGGCTGGATTGCCCTAGCCTTCCTTTAAGTAGCAGATGAGTTAGAGGAAAATATTTAAGTTCACTGGGGATGGCCCCAATTTCTACAGGGGAATTCTCTTGTGTAGCCAGGACCTCTGCAGTGATGAGAATCAGAAGCCTCTGATTGGCCCCTTTAGACAGGACAAAGCCTAGGTTTCAGGTGTCAGCTTATCTTAGGGTGAACCAGACTCAGAATCAAAAGTAGGAAACAGGTGGGTCATGGGATCAGGGTGGGAGAGGAACTGCAAACTTCTGGCTATGAGGAGGACAGTGAGCCCCCCGCCCAGTGGGGGGCAAGATGCCTGGGGCTTCTGGGTGACTGCTTTCCAGGGTCCGGCTGAGAGCTCAGTCAGCCTAGGTAGTTCTTCTCTGCAGCCCTAGTGTCTAGACATCTCCCTGGCTAGAGTCTGAGCCCAGCAGCCATGCTCCTCATCCTAGCTCTGGGCCTCCCTCCCTCTTAGGGGCCTCCCCCCACCAGGCCTCCCTCCCTGATTGCCACTACTACTTACAGCCCTGGGTCTGAACATTTGCAGATGATATCGTTCCCAGCTGGGCACTGTGCCTCTCTTCTCATGCCTGCTGTTCCTGGGACCATAGCCTGTACCATTGGTCACCCTTCAGACGCAAGAATCAAAACCTCATTGAGATCTTTATGGTCCTTAGGGTGCTTCTGTGTGCCTGGCCACACCCTCAGCACAGTCCTTTTTGCCCCGAGAGTTTCTCTGGTACTAACTTTTCGTTAGCATCATTCCTATCCTCTTGCAGAGGGCAGGGCAGCCTTGAGGGGGCTCCAAAACACAGGGCAGAAGCTGAAACAGCTGGGGTGGGGGGCTGAGTGAAGCGGCTTCCCTCCTGTCTCCACACACGTTCCAGCCCCTTTGCAGAAGGTAGTGCCACGATGGGAGGAAGCAGCCTCCTGGCCCCTACTGCCCCAAAACACTAAGACAATTTGTGTTTGAATTTAGATTAGGTGCTGGGTTTAGGGGGCCACATTAACCCACCCCCAACCAGAAGCATGAAGAGTGGCTGATAAACAGAGAGGTCCTAATGGGCTTGTGACTCTTCTGTGGGAGGGAGGGTGAAGGGCTAGAGAGTGTGCGCATGCGTGTCTGGGCCAGTGCTGGAGAGCGGCAGGCCCCAGGGGCCTGGGCAGGGAGGGCCCTAAGGATAGACCTCGCCTGCTTCTGGCCCAAGAGGAGGAGAAATGCCTGGAAATTGTGTGCAAGTGGAGGAGGAATCACAAAAGCCAGCTAGCCAAGGAAGGAACTGGAGCATGGGGATGCTGGAGCCAGGGAGGAAGGAAAGGAAGAGCCGCCAGGGGTATAACGGAGGAACTGGCAGCCAAGGGGCGGTTATATGGAAACTGTGAGCTAGCGGTGGAGACTCCTGGGTGGATAGAAACAGGTCTCGAGAGAGAGGGATATAGCTGCAGGCGAACCTGCTGGTGTGGGAAGAGGGAGACTGGGATTCATGATCGCTGGCCTCAGAAGCTGTATTTGCCGGGAGCAGCCCCATCCTGGGCATTGCCCAACACTCTGTTGGGCTGCCTCTCGCCCAGGACTGTCACCACTCCCCGCTCTGCTGGCCTCTGGTAGCTGGCTTGTCTGTGGCGTGCCAGCTCGCCTGCCCTGGCTAGACGTCAGCCTCCATGAGAGGTGGCCCATGGGTCTTGTCCCTCATCACACCCAGGAACACCCAGCACCACTTGGATTCTATTGGCCGGGCTTGCTCTGGCACCAGGAGGTTTCTACTCTGTGCACAGATGTAGAGGGGAGCCCCTAGAGCAGAAAGAAAGCCAACTGGGATCAGAATAGAAGGAATGTGCATCAGACACAGGATGGGGGTATGATCTGGGGATGAAAAGAGGTGTGGTCAGGGGAGCAACTCTAGCAGCCCAGCCCCCTCCCAATGCACTTGCTGCTTCAGGTGACATTCACTCATTTGTTTACTCATTCATTTGTACAATATTTATTGGCCTCTGAATCTGGTCACAACCTGAATAGAATCCAGCATAAGGCAGAGTCAGAGACCGCCCTGCCCCCCTGACACAGAGAATCAGAGACTGCCCCCCCAGCAGTCTCCCAGTCACCCACCAGGAGGCCATGGGAGCAAGTGAGCCCCAAGATGGCTAGACACTGATGAGATGCCCAGGGGGGAGGTCTGAGAGCTCTAGGACTCAAAAGTGGGTCACCTGCATATCAAAGGATGTACAATGACATCATGTTCCAGATTTGCTTTAGAATACCTCCGCAAAGAAAGAAACAGGAGAACCAAAGCATATGTAACTCCATCTGGATCACTGTTGAATCTAGGTGATGGCCACGTGATGGGGGGGAGTTCATTTCATTGAAATATTGTGTGTCTGAAATGTTTTCAGTGTATCAGTTGCTAGGGTGCAGTGGGAGGTATACTGTCTGCCATGCCCCAGCCTCAGTACAGGCCTGATACCCCAAACTGCACCACTTGATGACGTTCTGAACACAGAACATGTATTTGTGCCCATCAGAAACATGATGAGACTCTCAAAAGGACATAAAGTCAGGTGTATAATTCACAAGATGTGAGTCATGGGTTCCATTTGCCCCAGAACAGTGTAACCGTTGCAAAAAGTTCATCGGTTCATGGATTGAAAAAGAAAGACAAACTATGAGAGCACCACCGCATAGGGAAACTGCCCCTCCCCTGGGGCGCCTGCCCTCTGCATCAGCCTTTGGGGATGACTGGCTTGACCAGCTTTCTTCTTCCTACAGTACCCCTGCTGCAGACTTCTGACGGGAAGGAGATGGAAGAAGGCGCCATCCGCTACCTGGTGCAGCCCAGGGGGCCGAGGAGCGGCCCAGGGCCCTGGCAGGGAGGTCGGAGGAAGTTCCGGCGCCAGCGGCCACGCCTCTCCCACAAGGGCCCCATGCCTTTCTGAAGCAGGTACTTGAGCCTCTGGTGAGTGGGTGGCACAGAGGGGGCAGGGGAGGAAGAGTCTGGAAGCTGGGTGGCCCTGCTGAGACCTGCGCCAGGCAGTCCCAGCCCCACACAGAACCCTGGGACTCAGACAGGGGGCCGAGGCTGGAGAGGGGCTTGGCGCTCCCCCAGGACTCAGGTGCTGGCTCCCATCTGCCCGGCTGCCTAGAGTTGGGCTGGCTGGCCCAGGTGGAGTGTTCTGGAAGACTCGAGGTGGGGGGGCGGTGCTTTGATAAGCTGGGGAGGGGTGCCCCAGGGTATGTGTGTGAGTGTGGATCCTCACCAGAGGCGGAGAAGGAGGCAGGGAACTTTGGGGTAGCCGCAGGCAGAAGACCCGAAGAGAGCTGCCCGGAGCTATGGGGGAGAGGTTAGAGGTGACCTGCCATCCTTCGCCCTGTCTCCGGGACAGGGCGCCAGCTCAGGGGCCTGAGGCTTTGGGTTCAGGCTTTCGCACAGGAGGGTGAAGGTGGCCTTCTGGCCCGCCCCGGGCGGTTCCTTTGACCTAGGACACATCAATGACTCCTCTCTGGTCATTTTTGTCTCTTTAGGACCGAAGGGGCCACCACATGCCCTCCCCCTGCGATTTCTCTCTACTCCATAGATCGGCCTGCTTCTCTGGAGCCCTCACAGCCATTCGCCTCACCTGGCCCCTCTTCTAGCTGCTCACCGGCTGGCTCTCCTCCCCCACCTGCCTTCCCATCAAGGATCCCTTCAGCCCCTGATTCCTGACTTGGGAGACCTCGCACTGGAATGCCAGCCCTCCCCCTGCTCTAAGCCCTACCTCTTCCGTCTGATACCCTAATGCCTAACCCTTCGCTGGCCCTTCCTGCCTCAGGTATGCCCTGCGGGCTGGGTGGAACCCTCCCTTCTTCAACTGGGGCATCAGCCTTCCCCTGGTTGCCAGAGGGGCACAGGGAGCCGAGCAATGAGAGACTCCAGTGAGAGGGGAGAGGGATGGGGTGTTGGCATGCAGACAGGGTGCCTTGGGGGGCATGGGAATGGGGGCTTGGCGCTCTGGTGAAGGAGGAGGTGAAGCACCAGAGAAGAGAGGAGTAGCTCCTGTGGTGCCTTCCTCCTCCTTGAGTTTGGCCCAGGTAAGGAAAGAGGTGAAGGAGAGGGGCCACGCTGTACCGGGTTGGCCAAGAAGTTCGTTAGGGCTCTCCGTAAAGCTGTTACGGATGCTTTGGCACTTCTCTCAGCACCTTGCTGCGCTGCCTGGCCGTCCCTCTGCCCCCACCCTAGCTAGTTTCAGCTCCAGCTTTGGAAGGGAGGCAATGGGCCTGAGGCAGCTCTGTACCCTCCCAGGAACGAAAGCCAAGCAGGACACTTGGTTTTGCCAAGAATCACAGACTATCAGAGCCAAAAGGCACCTTGGAGATCACTTAGCTCCACCTCCTTATGCAAACTCCTGCAAAAAGCAGAGGCCTGGAGGGGGATGGTGACCTGCTCAGTGTCACCAGAGCCAGAATGAGGGCTCAGGTCTCCTGCTCCCACGTGAGGATGTCCTCTTCCTTCTTGATGAGGCTTTCTGAAGCCATGAAGTGCCTGTCTCCCGGGGTTGGGGCTCAGGGTGCCTAGGAAGGGAGAGGGAACTGGCTGTGAGCTGCCCCATAGTGGGATGGAGCTGTCCCAGCCTCCTTGGCCTCGGGTCCATTCCCCAACCTGGCCTGGAAAGTTCTATGACTGGCCAGCCACTCCCATTCCTGTGACACTTGCAGACCCCAGGTATTTTCATAGCGGCAGCTCAGGCACCGGGACTCCCAGGAGTCAGGAGGTGACCTTAACCAACTGGACTCAATAGCCTTCCCTTCATGTTGACAGGACTTTCTCTCCCAGTGGCCTTTCCTTGGGGAGAGGGGAGACAGAAAGGAGAGAGGAAAGAAAGGGAGGGAGGGAGGAAGGAAAGATGGGAGGAAGTGTGGATCTCAGCAGGCTTTCTTCTGAGAGGCCTGGGAAGGAGAAAAGGGAAGACAAGAGCCTGGTGGCCACCCATGTATGTGTGGGAGCAGGGGGAGTCAGGGCCCCCCAAGTCCCACAACAAATCCTTTTTGCCTATACCTGAACCCTTCCCCTTCCCTCCACTGCTGCTAACGCTACTGCTGTTGCTGCTTCAAGGCCCACCCTGGGGAACCAGGCTGGGCACCCGCTGACCCCCCAATGCCTCTCAGCCCAGAGTGGGGGCTGACCAGTGTCCAGAAAGCCTCTTCTGCCATGGACGCCCCCACCAGGGACTGGGCCGTTTTCCCCTCTTCCTCTCTGCTTCTCCTGTCGCATCAGTTGCCCAGCCCTGTGGGGAATGGGATGGCTGGGAAAGTCTGGGGACACGAGCAGTGGGGGTGCTGAGGGGCTGTCTTATTTAAAGTGGTTGTGTGTGATTCTTAAACTAATTTATACAGTTATTAAGGCCTTTTTCATTAAGAAAGCATCCCCTTTCCCTAGTTGTGTTCACTGTGTTTGTAAAGATTGTTTAGTGTAAATATGTCTTTATAATAAAGAATGAAAAGCTGACAATTCGCCCTTACTCTTGGAGGTCATGTTCAGGAGGGGCACACCTCTCCCCTGAGGTCTCCAGTCCCCCACTCCCCCAATGCCCATGAACTTCACGCACAGGGAAGGAAGTACCTGCCTTCTATATCAGTTCCAGGTCTGATGGCTTCTAACTAATTTGCCAAAAACTCACAAAAAGAATCGCGATGCTTAATGACCAGTTCACATAACATGCAGTCCAGTTTTAAGTGTGTTGGCATCTGTTTGAGTGTCCTAATTGTTATGTGCAGTGTCCTTTAAAGGACTTTAAAAAATTTACTTAAGAACATTCTGATTAAAGGTGGGATTTCTGCTAAAAATTGTTTTATATCCTTGGTGCGTGCCTTATTCTATTTTTAATCTACTTTTGAACACTCCTGGGACTTTTTAGCCAGTTTGCCTTTCCTGAGAAATGTTCTGTTTCCTTCAATAAATATATTTGATAATGACTTTGTATGTATCATTTTATATCTCACAAAGTAGAGTTGCTTGATGCACAAGATAGCCTGAGAAATAAAATGCAAGGAGTTAGATGCAATTCTGCCCCATCTGTCTCACTTCTTCACATTTGTTGTCAAAATGCCAATATCTTGGAGAACAGAAAAGAACGTTGGGTACATGCTAATTTGGTTAATTAACTCATTAGGTGCACACAGGCATGCACAACCCAGAGTAGAACCCAGCGAAGAGGAGACAGGAGTGATCCAAAAGGTGCCTTCAAGTTTTGTGGGAAATTCTACAGATTTGACAGGTATTTAGTTCTAGAAATATACAATTTGAAGAAAGGGTCTTGAGACACTTGCTAAAAAGTCATAAAGCTGCTCAATGAAAGGTAAAATAGAAAATACCACCCACCAGCACACACAGCAATCTTATCATTGACAAAATGTTGCAGATTGTGACAGTGATTTTAGAAAACGACATTATGTTGGAAGTGCCTCTTAGGAAAATTGGTACAAAATGCCTTCTTTCAAAATTACTACTTTGACTTTTAGGCAAACTGGTCGTCAAAGGAACTGGTTTTAGGCAAGGAGGTTTGGGGTGGGCTGGCTTCATGCTGATTGGTCTGTTACCTCCCCTAATCACCCCCAAAGCTCTAATTTCACATGAAACCAAGGAGGGGGTGGGCGGTGGCAGGACAGAACAACTTAATACTGACCCATGAGTGTGTAGCCCTTTAACAGTCTACAAAGCTCTTTGAAAAAATATCAAATCTTTTTATTATTCTAACAACCATACAACACAGATCCCCCATTTTACAAATGAGAAAACACGCTAAGAGAACTTGCCCAAAGGCTCAGAGCCAGTAAGTGAATCTAGAATCTGGACTTTGAATTCTAGAATGTAAACACTTTCTATAGTACTATGAAAGATCCTCTAATTAGAGAGAAGACTTAAGTACAAAATGTACTTAAACACCAGTAAGTGCACTTGAAATAGATGGTGTGGTGTGGACTGGTGGAATCAAAGAAAGGCTAATGGAGACTGACCAGCTAACACTGGCCCCAGAAGACCCAGTTGCATTTGGTAAAGTTGGCAGGAGGATGGTGCACAGTGGAGGTGGGGACAAGGAAGGGGAGTAGCTACCAGGGTCCTCCAGGCATGTGTTGCCACTGGATGCTAGTGGGTGGTGGTAAGTCTGATCTCCTTGGACCAGACGATGAGGAGAAGTAAAGCTGGTGGCTCTCTGTAAAGACAGGCGTGCATGTGTGCTAAGTCACTTGAGTCACGTCCGACTCTGTGCCACCCTACGGACTGTAGCCTGCAGGGCTCAAATGTCCATGGGACTCTCCATGCAAGAATACTAGAGTGAGTTGCCTTGCCCTTCTCCAGGGGATCTTCCCAACCCAGGGATCAAACCTGTGTCTCTTGCATCTCCTGCATTGGCAGATGGGTTCTCTTTATCTACCTGAGAAGCCATCTGTAAGTATAATTAGACATCAAACCCAAAGAAGGTGGGACATAAGGGTTGCCACCTTTTGGAGATATCTTGACCAAGTAAATACAATAGAATCAGAGTAGGGGGGTTGTTTTTGAAAAAGAGAAAAGAAAAAAGAAATCACTTTTTGTTCACTGATTACTATTGGACCAAGACGTGGAAGGGCATGGGGGGTGCAGGTAAACCTGAAAAACAACAGTTCTTCAAATCCACCTGGAAATCAGACAGTCCCCAAAAGGCAGAGATTAGGGAGGTAAACAGACTCAGGCTATACAAGGCTTCTCAGGACCCCAGGTGTGGTATAAAATGAGCCATAGCCACTTAGATGTGTAACATTTCAGATTCTCCCATAAGCCCTGGCTGACTTGGTACTGCTAACTGGGGCCGGTCATTCCGAGGTGCTTATAGAATTCTATTTTTCAGGCCTGAAGTTTATTCAACTGAAATTTCTCAACTCCAAATTTCTAAATAGAGTGAATTTCTCTCAGCTGACTGCCAAAGGGCATGGTGGAAAAGACTTACTACCTTCTTTTCTGATCCTAGAAGGGGCTGCTGACTGAGCCAGCATTTTTCTGGAACCCCTGAAATGTAAGGCCTCTCCAGGGTTCTTTGAAAAACCAATTTTCCCTACATACTGGCCAGTGTTCAGAGAAGGACACTCCTGACTGCTACGTTGGACTTCAATCAAAGGCCAGGGGTCATCTAGGACATTTCCTTGAATGTTTCAAATCAGGGATTAGTGAACTTTGCCTGTAAATTGACTTTTCAGGCCATGAGGTCTCTGTCCCAAGTCTTCAAGTCAGCTATTGCCCTTCAGAAGTGGCCATAGACAAAATGTGAATGAACCACAGTGGCTGTGCTACAAAACTGTATTTATAAAAACGATGGTGGGCCATAGAAGCCTTTCTCATGTGGAGCATCAGCAAGCCCTCCAACAGAGCCCTTGAACCCTTGTCTGGGGCCCAAAGGGAGGACTCCCATTCTGCAGCAAGGTCTAGAATTAAAAGCAGTTAATCAACTTGTTAGGAGCTGGCTCCTGTGCCATGCTATCTGACCACAGATATTCTAGCAGAGGGCTGTCTGTGGAAGGGGAAGTCTGAAGTCAGATCAGGGCTCAACTCCCAGCACCACTACTCACTTCTCTGGGAGACCTGAAAGCCGGTGTCTCAGTGAGCCCCATTTCCTCTGCGGACAGGATCCTCTGGCTTCTTCTGAGCACTATGGTCAGGATGGAATGCCACGATGCAGGTCAAGTGTTGGGCACCATGCCTGGCTCATGTATGAGCTCCCTAGTGGGAAGTAATATTATCCTCACTAAGCCTCAGTCTAACCTTGAGAAGTGGACAGGGCAGCCATCATTGTCCCCAATTTATAGATGGAATAACAGGCTCAGGGAGGTCAAGTAACTTGTTCGGAGTCAGAGAGCCATAACTGGCCAGGGCAGTCTCAAAGTTGGCTCCGTTCTCAGCTCAGGTTAGCTGCCTACACAACCCATAGGCTTCCCAAGTGGTGCTAGTGGTAAAGAACCCGTCTGCCAATGCAGGAGACAGAAGAGGCACTGGTCAATCCCTGGGTCGGGAAGATCCCCTGGAGAAGGAAATGGCACCCCACTCCAGTATTCTTGCCTGGAGNAGTCTCAAAGTTGGCTCCGTTCTCAGCTCAGGTTAGCTGCCTACACAACCCATAGGCTTCCCAAGTGGTGCTAGTGGTAAAGAACCCGTCTGCCAATGCAGGAGACAGAAGAGGCACTGGTCAATCCCTGGGTCGGGAAGATCCCCTGGAGAAGGAAATGGCACCCCACTCCAGTATTCTTGCCTGGAGAATCCCACGGGCAGAGGAGCCTGGTGGGCTACAGTCCATGGGATCGCAAAGAGTCAGACACAACTGAAGCAACTTGACACACATGCGCACACGCAGACAGTCCACAGGCCTACCCGAGCACCGATGGCCCTCAGCACTCTCCCCTGTGGCAGCATTACCTTGGGCAACACCTTATCCGGAATTTCGGAGTTGGGCACTTGCTCCAGAAGAACTACCTGGCCCCTAAGTTCCTTTCTACCAGAGGCCAGGGACCCAGAAACCTGACTTCCAGTCCCAAATCTGCTTTTGCTCAGGGCTGGCTGGGCAGCTTGGCAAAGTCTCCCCTCAGCCCCTTTTGGGTCTCAGCTTCCTCACCTGCATTGGCTGCCTGGAAAGAGGGGGTGGGTAGGAAGCACCTGGCTTGTGAACAGGGCTTTGTTGGGGTCCCAGCAAACAGTGAAGATGCTTCAGGCCACTCTGCAGAGGGACTCAGTGCTCTGGGAGAAGAAATTGAAGAAATGGTGGGAAACAGGACCCCTGGCCAGTGAGGAAGTCCATGCCTGGGTTCTGTGGGTCTGTCTAAGCTTTCCTTGGCCCCAGAGGCTGCTGGAACCTTCGTTTAATTTTATTTTTAAAAAGCCTTTATTGAATTTGTTGCAATATTGTTTCTGTTTTATGTTTTGGTTTTTTGACCGTGAGGCATGTGGGATCCTAATTCCCTGACCAGGGATCGAACCTGCACACCTTATACTGGAAGGCAAAGTCTTAACCACTGGTCCACCAGGGAAGTCCCTGGAGCCTCCGTGTTATACTTATCCCATCTTGCAAGCCAAATGCTTTCTGACCTTCACTGAGTATGAGAGAATTGGCAGGCTGCAGCCCCGTGGCCTGAAGCTAGTGGCTCAGCACTTGGGATCCTAATCCCAGCTTGGCCTGTAACTGGCTGTGTGACCCTAGGCAAGTCATTTTATCTTCTAGGGGTCCCAGTTCCCCCTCATCTATTTTCATAGGACAAGAATTGAAGCTCCCCTTCCCTCAGATTTACAGAATCCTAGCAGGGCAGAGCTGGCAGGCTCCTGAGAGGCCATTCAGTCTCCTGAGCCTCTTCCTTTTTACAGAAAGTTGGGCTCAGAAAAGGAAAGGGACTCACTTAAATGGACACGCCAAGCTGGTCCTGACAGACACGTAGGGAGCCAGCGCTTCCTGGGTGCCAAGCACAGTTCTGAGTGCATCGCCTGCCCTGGCTGACTTAGTCCCCATCATAACTCCAGTTTACAGCTAAGGAAACTGAGGCACAAAGAGACTAAGTTCTTCTGAGGATCTTCTGTGGTATGTAATGGAATGAGGACCCAGGTGATACTGTTTTAAAGGAAGCCAAAGGCACTAGTGAAATGCCAAGCAGTCACTCCCCAGGAATGGGGAAGCCTTCACTCTGGCTCCCTCAGTCCAACGGCAGCAGCAATACTTGTGTCTGTGGGATCTGGGAGACTGGCCTGGCCTGGATGAAGAAGCCATCTTTCCATCAAGGCAGGGATGTCTCGGACTCCCTACCCAGCAAGTGTGGGGACAAGAGTCAGTGACCCTGGCACTGTCATAAGCTTTCCTACCCCTATCTCTAGACTCCCAAACTTTCTCATAGCCTAGAGTCCTCTTGGGGCTTCCCAGGTGGTACTAGTGGTAAAGAACCTGCCTGCCAGTGCAGGAAACACAGGAAACACAGGTTCAATCCCTGGGTTGGGAAGATCCCCCAGAGAAGGGTATAGTAATACACTCCAGTATTCTTGCCTGACAACCCCATGGGCAGAGGAGCCTGGTGGGCTGCAGTCCATACACAACTGAAGTGACTTAGCACACACACTTTTTTAGGAACTCCTAGGCTGAATGATGAACTTTGGCCATTTCATGCGAAGAGTTGACTCATTGGAAAAGACTCTGATGCTGGGAGGGATTGGGGGCAGGAGGAGAAGGGGACGACAGAGGATGAGATGGCTGGATGGCATCACCGACTCGATGGACAACTCTGGGAGTTGGTGATGGAAAGGGAGGCCTGGCATGCTGCGATTCACGGGGTCGCAAAGAGTCGGACATGACTGAGCGACTGAACTGGACTGAACTGAAGCTGAATGATAAGAGAAGAAAAACAAAGCAGGGAGGGGAGAGAGCACACAGGGATGGGGGAGCCGGGGAGGAGGCGTCTCAGGAGGGAGGGCTCACCTCTGGGTCCCTTCTACCTCCATCACCTCAGATGCTCCTTTCCCCAGGAGTTTCAAACTGATTCCCCTCCTATCCCACCCCAAGGCGACTCTGGGCTACCCTGCAGCCTAGCCCTATAGCCCTCTCTACCCCCATCCCAGCTCCCGAAAGGCCTGTCAAGTTTTAGGTCCCATGCGTTGTGCAAGTTGCAAAAGTAGCTCCAACTCGCCTCAGCCGAGGCTAATATTTTCAGAACCAAAGCACAAGAAAAACCTGTTCTGCCTGCCCCCACCCAAGACTGATTCAAAAGAATCAATCTCCTGGACAATGAGCTCAACAGAAAAAGCACCTACTCTGTGCAGGATGGTAGGTGAGTGACTGCAGAGAAGACTGTTCCTTGCCTTGCCTCTGGAAAGGGTGGGACCTGGCTGCTGCCTTGGTCCCAGCAGTAGTGTGATGCAGCGAGCATCTCATGTATCTTTCAGGAAGCAGAGGCTGGGAAGGACTTGGCCTGTCACCCAAACCCCATTTCTCAGGAGACCTCTAGTCTCCCCAGCCTTCCCTTCCCTGGCTCTCTGCCTTCTCTAATTCTCCCAGTCCTTCAAGTGCCAGCTAAGGCCGCCTCCCCTATGAAACCTGACCAGATGCTCCTCCTGCCCTGAAGGTCACAGGCAAGCCATGCCCAGATAATCCAGGCTTGTTCCTCCACCAAAGCCTGTGTCCTTGCCAAATATATACTTTCTGGCCAGACTGAGCATGACCTTTACCACAATGGAGGTGATGATGCCCAAAGTGATGACTGACGGGAATCTAATGATAGCACCTTTCCACACAGGGTGCTGTGCTGTCACTTCAGTCACTTCAGTCATGTCCAAGTCTGTGCAACCTTATGGACTGTAGCCTGCCAGGCTCCTCTGTCCATGGGATTTCCCAGGCAAGAATACTGGAGTGAGTTGCCATTCCCTTCTCCAGGGGCTCTTCCTGACCCAGGGATCAAACCCACGTCTCTTACATCTACCTGCATCAGCACAGGATCTGGAGACTTAAAAATCCTGGCTCCTCCAAGCACTAAGCCTGGGTCACACTTCACCTTTCTGGGCCTCAGTTTTACTGTTTGTACAATGGAAATGATAATCCCTAGCTTCCTCACAGGCTTGTTGAGAGGCTGAAGTTTCTGAAGTGAAAAAGTTTGCTACACTACAGAGGTGATTCAGGTGTGAACAATGCCTACCTCAGAGGGTGCCCAGTTTGTCTCCTGCCAAGGGCCTTAGAAATTCATTTCTCAACACTCAAGAAATGCCTTTGAGTGCCTGCTCTGTGCCACATTCCTTAGAACCTGGTGAGGGAGACCTGTGTTATTCAAAAGTCACAAGAGCAGGTCTGACCATGATGGTGTCAGGGCTCTGTGGTCAAGCACAGGACTCGAGGAAGTTGATCACGGAGAAGTGGCAGGATCCAGTTGGGGAGGAGAGTCGGAGAAGTTTCCTTGAGGAAAAGTATGTGGCAGGAGACATCAGGGTGAATAGAGAATTAAGCAAGAAAAAGGAAGTCCTGGCAGAGGAAGCCCACAGCTTGGAGGGAGTGAGCGTGTGTAATTTATTCTTAAACCCATTTCACAGATAGAAAGTGGGCACTGAGAGGAGCTATGATTCACAAAATGAGAGATTCCATTCAAGTCGTGTGTGTTAGCTGATTCCCTTCTGAGCTCTCGTCTGGGCAGAGCGACAGAAGGGCCCTGCTATGGCAACTAAAATATCATCTCCTCATTAGCTTGCCCAAGGCTCTATCGATTTCATCAGCTGGGCAGAAGAGGCGAGGCCTCACACCCACAGGACTGGGTGGCTGGCTGTGCCTGGGCCAGCTCTCAGACTGGCTGGACACTTGGCACACTTCTTAGATGTTCCGCTTATCTTGCACTCTGCCTCCCTTTCTCCTCCTAGCCCCTCCGTCCTCCGGAGAAATTCGGTGTGGCGTGAGAGGCTGCTCCCTGCTGGCTGAGCCTGGGAATGGCAGGGACTTCTCACTGGCCATTGAAGGAAAGTTCCTGAGGTCACCTCGACTCTGTGGTTCACAGAGAGGTGGGAGGAAGGGCAAAGACCAAGGTGTATGTGGAGGGCAACCAACTGGAGTTAGTGAAAGCTGACTGTTTCACTTGCTTCTTCTGAGCGTGTGAATGATTTTGTAGGTGTGAGTGTGGCGGCCCCATGACTTGAGAAGGTATCTACAGGTCATGCACACAGGTGGGCTCTGTGTGTGAACACTGGGCAGGTATGTGCGTTTACTCCACGGCATGCACTGTATGCATGCATGCTTCTTGCTTGTGCCTGGAAGAGGGACAGAAATTGACACCTAAGGGTGCCGGGCTAAAATTCTCCAGCTGGTGGCTTCAAAAGGTGGCATTCGGCTCTCTGAGTCCAGGCTGGGCCCTATTTGCCTCCATACCAGACTTTTCCTAGGCTGTCTGGGTCTTGGGCTTTGCCAAAGAGCATTTCCACCAGTTCTCCCCCAGCAGGCACACCCCTGCACACCTGCAGCTACTGTGGGAATCTCACAGCCTCTGGAGGCAACAACAAATCTGATTTCTGCACGTGCTCCCAGGAGAGGCCCAAAGGAGCGTCCCACTGCCTGGCAAGGCCCAGTCCAGGGCTGCTCTTTCCCTATGTGCTCTAGTGCCGCCTTCCTGGCTGTTTCTGAACATTCCGATCAGTTAGTGGCCATGCCATGCTGGTTATTAAAGATTATCGGTCACCCTGTCCATTTCCTATACTCCCAGGTAATATATATGTATTTTAACCTGGAGCTTCAGGAGACCATGAGTATTACTCTTGTTCTCCAGCCTAACAGCAGGTTTTTCTATTTAAACAGCTCCCTTCTTCATCACGTCTCCAAATGGCATGAAAACTCTAGTCCACCTCACTAGTCTCAGCAAGCAAAATCACTTGCTCAGGCCACCAGCCATCAGTTAAATACTTGCGCCATTAGGTTGAGAACAGAAATGTCAGATCAGAGTCTAATGACTCCCTTGGACTTTGCCCAAAGGCCCAGCTTTCTCAGTGAGATCAAAGGGATGGGCGCTCGGGAGGATTCAAGTTTAGGTTCAAGTAAGAACACATGAACAGGCCTGGCCTTGTCCTTTGCCTGTGGGTAGTGCACACCAGCCACACCCACAGCATTTCTAGGAAACACCCTCTTCTGCTCCCTGGGCCTCAGCTCCTCCTAGGAAAAATGCAAACTGTGCGGAGCTGCTCTCCACAAGTTACTGCCTGGGCAGGGCTCCTCCTCTGCCTGCCCCATGACATGCATGCCCCTTCCAACTGCCATCTTCCCCATATGGCGGCCCTGAGGATTGCCAGGCAGTGTGATGGGAGGGAAGCTCCCGTCCCTGTTCTGCTCCTTGGTAGCGGGGTCACCCTCCCCCTCCGAGTTTGGCCTCTCTTGTCTGTAACATGCCGATGATCACTGTACCTCCTGAGTTGTCTTGAGGCTCAATGGAGTCACTGATTCCCAAAACACTTGGAGACGGAAATCATTGCTAGAAACAGGTAAGGAGTGAGAGCTTCCCTCAGGCAGCTTCCCAACAGGGAAGCTTGCAATCTTAGCCTTGCCAGAATCTCTTTTTTATCCCCAAGGTGTAACCAAGAGTCCTGGGGTTGGCAGGGACCTTAGTTGAGCCATCAGTAAATAACAGAAGCTACTATTTATTGAACACTTATTATATACTGTTCTAAGTGCTTTGTATATATTATACTCATGTAATCCCCACAACAGCACCTTGAGGTAGAAACTCTTATCATTCTCATTTTATAGACAAGGAAACCAAAGCTTGATAAGCTTAGGAAAATTGCCCCAAGTCACCTAGCGAGTCAGTTGGGCCAAGAGTTAAAACCTGGGGGTCGGCCCCCAGAACCTGTGCTCTTAATCATTGTGCTCGATGGCCTATAGACAGTCTTCACTGAGCAGCTGTTTTGCTTCTGCTTGCATACCTCCAGTGACAGAGAGCTCACTACTCACCAGCATAGCCTATTCTGACTTCACGCAACTGTGGTTGCTAGAATCTTCTCACATGTCTGGCCAAGTCTTTGGTGATCCAGACTACACAAAGATCCCAATTTCCTGAAGACTCAAGTAGGGTGTAAGTTAAAACAGGAGACTACAGAAGGCAAATATTTTCCCTCTATCCCTAGACACACAGAGGCTCTGTGATTCCTTTCCCTTTGGTATACCAATACCTTCTCCTCAAATGGAAACTGAAGCAGGAAGTAGGATAGTTACCTCCATCTCATTAGTCCTCTTTCAACTGGGGTTAGTGAGTAAGAAGATGGTTCTATAGTTAGAAGCCAACACATACATTTGCATGCTAAGTTGCTTTAGTCGTGTCTGACTCTTTGTGACCCTATGGACTGTAGCCCTCTAGGCTCCCCTGTCTATGGGATTCTCTAGGAAAGAATAGTGGAGTGGGTTGCCATGCCCTCCTCCAGAGGACCTTCCTGACCCGGGGATCAAACACGTATCTCTTATGTCTCCTGCATTAGCAGGCAGCCTCCTTACCACTAGTGCCACCTGGGAGTGGGTTGCCATTCCCTTCTCCAGAGGATCTTCTCGACCCAGGGATCAAACCTGGGTCTCCTGCATTGCATGTGGCTTCTTTACTGTCTGAGCCACCAGGGAAGCACCTAAGACATACACAGCTTTCACTGTATTAATAGGTAGTCAATGAATGCTGAATGAATGAATGACTGAATGCACAAATGAATGAGGCTCACAGTCTCCTTTCCTGCCAGCCTCAATCCCCTGGAAGAGTTAGTTTTGCATTGTGCTTTGAGATCCTTAAAAAGCACCATTTCCATGGTAACGAAGCATATAGATCTGCCACTCTGCAGGGCCAAATTCTTTTCTGTCACACTGACTTTGAGCTCTTCCAAAAAAGATCCTAAACTACCTTTGGTGCCCATGGAGTGGGGCACTGTCAATTGGGAGGCTTGAGGAGTGGGCACTGCCATGGGCGGGTCCCCCAGCGCACATCTCCTCCAGGGAATTCCTGGGCTGATCGACCTTGCTGTGGTTTCCATGGTAACAACACTAGGCTAATGGGTTGCCAGGGTGATGGTGTGCTACTGCTAAGATTGCACAGGACCGGACCACACAAGGCCACTGAGTTGAAAAGATGCTAATAACACCTTTCTGAGTCTCCATGGCAACAACACTCAAGCACCGGGTAGGCTTTGTCCCAAATGCAGATTAGGCCCCCACCCACCACACTCAGCAAGAACACCCTGGGAGGCAGGCTACTGGTCCAGTGTCCTGGGGCTTGGCTCCTGCTGCTCCCCCCAGGGGAAGAGTCAGCCAGCCTGGCCTTGTCCCCCCTCAGAGGCCTCCTCTCTGCCCCAGGCCCCTCACCATACTGGTCTGGAGTGTCTGGCTGAAGCAACCAGGGCTTGGGCCATTGGGGCTGTCAGGGAGAAGTGCCAGGGCAGGAAGAGGGCTCGGGCTGGTTTTTCAGGAGGGAAAATGAAGTCTGGGATACCTTTGGGGTTGGGGACATGTCTTGGTATGGCTGCTGCCAGGCCACTGGACTCACTACCCTCTGGGCTAAGGTGCCATGTCTGCCTAGCAAATCCAGGGGCATGAGGCCAGAGTTTTCAAACTACTGGAAAGCTGTGGCACATATGAATTCCATCAAAGTTGGATGGTTGGGGGCATTCCCCATTCAGTCTTGTCCTTCTCCCTACCACAGTGTCCTTGAGGAACCTTACCTGCTGTGGAACATAGTCTGAAAAACCTCTGCTTAAGCCAGTCTAAATGGAAAGACTAACTGGGGACCAAAGATGGCTGGTGACTTGCCTAAGGCTCCACAGCTAATCATTGTGAAAGTAGCTTAGTCTTATCCGACTCTTTGCGACCCCTTGGACTGTACAGTCCACGGAATTCTCCAGGTCAGAATACTGGAGTGGGTTGCCATTTCCTTTTCCAGGGGAATCTTCCCAACCCAGGGATCAAACACAGGTCTCCTGCATTGCCAGCAGATTATTTACCAGCTGAGTTACAAGGGAAGCCAGGACTAAAACACAGGACTCTCATGCTGGTAGGCCCACTGTCAATAAACCAGTGTGTTATGCACATCTGATTGACCTCTAACTTGGGCTCTTTGAATTCTCGAAGACCCCTGGGGTTTCTGTCTTTCTACTTATTTGTGGAGGTTTTAATAAGGATCTGTGGGGACAGGGAAAAATGTTTAGAATGGACCTTCCAAATTTGACATTTTTGAGCACCTGCTGTGTGCTACACATTTTACTAAAACATACTTTCTGTGCTAGATGTCATCTTATTTCTTTATAATAATCTATTTAGACAGGTATAATTTTCTTCCAGGACTTCCCTGGTGATCCAGTGGTTAAGACTTCACACTTCCAGTACAGGCAACGTGGGTTCAATCACTGGTCAGGGAGCTAGGATTTGATATTCCATGTGGCACAGCCAAAAAGAAAAACAAACTATCTTCATTTAGCAGGTGAGAAAATGGAATCTTCGAGGGAAACTTAAGATTGAGTCTATTGAATCTTGAGCATGTCTTCAGCAGAGACATCGCCTTACTAGCTCCAGCAGGGGATTGTGGGATGAATGCTGATCATGGTCTGTCTCTAGTGACATTGAGCTGAGGCAGGTGGATGCATTCAAAGTATTAGAAACCCCTTACTACCTTCCCCCACCCTGTTCCCCCCAACTAAAACCACATCTACCTCTGCCCCATCAGAGATGACTGGAGAACAAATCGAGCCTCAAAGGGCAGGCATTTGTTATTCTTCACAACCTGACACAGCTGCTGGCCACAACAGGCAGAACATCTTGTGAGTTGTGATTGGGGAGCGAGATGATTCCTAGTTGCCATGGAAACTCAGGGGACGGTGTCGTGAACACCATGTCCATTACACAGAAGGTCTGGGGCAGAAGCACATGGAGTTACCTCCCAGCTGGTGGTCTGGTGGGTGTGGCCCGGCTTTGTCTGCCCCCAGGAACTGCCAGAGTGTGCAGGCTCCAGCCAGAGGAGCCTTTCCAAGGATCACTGCCTCACACCCTCCTTCGTGGCACAGCTTCCCTCCTTTGCTGGCGCTTGTCTGCATTTGCTCCTACTGCGGGGCATTGGGGGGCGTGGCCTGGGAGTCTCAGCCTCTCCTCTGGGTCCCAGCTCTCTGACTCACTGACTCTGTGTTCCCAGGCAAGTCATCTGACCTCTCTGGGCCTCAGTTGTCCTTTCTGTAAACTGGGCTGTGGCAAGAATCAAACTAGATCTCAGCTGAAAGCTCAAGGGAGACCTTCCCTGGCATGCTAGACCAGGCTTGGACTAGATCTAGATTTGGCCCCTCTTCGGGGTGCCCATGGCCCTCTCACTGCTCCTGTGTGGGCCCTGGTCCCACGGCAGTGGCACTCCTGGTAGATGCTCTCTGTCTCTAGACTGGGAGCTCTGTGACTGCAGGCCTCCCTGGGGCAGTCTCCTTAGGGCCCTGCTGTCCCTACAGCCAGAAGGGCATGTAGTGTAGGGGTTAAGAGCACAGGCACTGAAACCAGATGGCCACTATTGGCTGTGAGACTATGGGCGAGGTCCTGAACTTCTCACGGCCAGTTTCCTGATCTGTAATACTGAGGTGTTGATCGTGTGTGTCACTGCTGTGTGTGTGTGTGTGCGTGTGTGCCCATGTGTTTGCTTGGCACTAAGTATGCTCCATAAAAATTGTAGGAGAAAGCAAGGAGGGAGCTCTCTGCCCCAGTTAAGGGTGGAGCTTCCCTTCCTTTAACCCCGCCCCTCATTGTCCCCACCCCCATTTCCTGTCAGAGCTGTGTCCCATGAAAAGAAAAGCCCAGCCAGGCTATTCCAGTCTCACAGATCTGAACCCAGCAGGACCGAGTTTTATACCCCTGTGGCCTGGTCCTTCCCCGACTCCTGCAGCAAGAATCTCTTTCATTTATTTATGATGCATTTGTTAAGCACCTACTGTATGCCACTCCCAGGCCTTCTCAAGCATTGCTTATGTCAACTCCTTTACACTCTCCTTAGCAGTACTCCCACCTTAGCATCGCATCTCTCTCAGACTATTCAGCCTCCCTCCCTCTCAGCCACTCAGTAGCTCCCTCTCCTTTGCCTCATTTTCCTTATCTACAAATGAGGCTCTGAAAAGACTCTGAGGACCCTTGTAGCTGAGGTGGTTCCAGATGGCCGGGTGTTCTTGGCTCCTTGTCCTGGGTCCAGGATGAGTTGTGTGTGCTGTTGTGTGTGTTGCTGTGTGTGTGTTGTATGTGTGTCCTGGAGCTCACCAAGGGCAGGGCATGGCTTCCCTGCCTGCTGGACAAGACACAGCCCCCAGTCCCAAGGTGCTCCAGGTCTTCTGGGGCAAGGTTAAGGCCATGGTTGGGGAGAGGGGTGGAGCTGGAAGCAGACATTCCCAGAGGGAGGCCAACATCTCCCCAGTGAGTTTCCAAATGTTGCCAAAGTCAAGAGAGTCAGCCATGCTGAGTGGCTGAGAGAGGAGCTCACAGGGACCACCCCTCCACTGGGAGAGTCAGCCTCGGGGGCCTTGTTGGCCCACGTTGACCAGGCAACTGTCCCCATACACTGCCTCACGGTGTCTAATCAGAATCCCGTGGACCCTGGCATATATGTCACCAGGCCACTCTGCAGGGTCTTCCCCACAGCCCTCTCCCATCCCAAAGCTGCCCAGTTTGAGTTACAGCCCCCTTGGCAGTTGAGGAATTCTTACTCCTTCCCATCTGCAACCTTGCCTTCAGTGAAACTGTTGTCCTTCATCCGTCCCCTCGGGATGAGAAAAGCTCCTCAACTTCACAGGCACGAGGGAGCCAAGGCTGGTTGTTGAGCAGTGGAGAAGCACGCTGAGAGCATTGGGGCCCAGTGAGGAAGCCACACGGATTTGAAATACTCAGGTAGAGTACCTGAATTCTAGCCCTGGTTCAGACAGCCCCTCTCTACACCTGTTTCCTCAGGGGTAAAATGGGGGTGATGCTATAACTTGCCCTGCTAATGTTTCTGGGTTGGTATGAAGATCAAATAAGTACATACATGTAAAAGCACTTATAGCCTACAGTGCGCTATGTAAATGCTCCCAGCAATTGACAGGTTTCCCTTTGTCCTATCCTAGGGGGGTCTGGCTCCACAATTTCTCCTTCCCCCTCCACCATCTGCAATGTTCACCTCTCCACTGGCTCCTTCCTTTGACCTTCAAATGTGCTAGGAGCTTCTCGTCCCTTCACTGATAGGCACTTCGCTCTCACTGCCAAATCTGAAAAAAAGAATCTCTGCCAGATTCCTTCATCGGCTCAACTCAGAGTCGTCCCCCCTCAGCTCTGCTCTCTGGCTCTGTCCCCTTCCCCACCTCACCATTCGTCCTTCTTAGAGTGTATCTCTGCAGGCACGTGGTCTCATTGACCCCTCTCCACCTAAGTCCTCTGGTTTCTGTGGTAGGCAGCCTCTAGGATGGTCCCCATGATCCCCACCTCCTTAGATTCCCACCCTTGTCTATTTCTTCCCTGGAGTATGGGCTGAACCTAGTGACTCACTTCTCACAAATAGAATATGGTCAAGGGCAGGTCCGGAGAAGGCAATGGCAACCCACTCAAGTACTCTTGCCTGGAAAATCCCATGGACAGAGGAGCCTGGTAGNAAAGGTCAGTTTTCATTCCAATTCCAAAGAAAGGCAATGCAAAAGAATGCTCAAACTATCGAACAATTGCACTCATCTCACATGCTAGTAAAGTAATGCTCAAAACTCTCCAAGCCAGGCTTCAGCAATACGTGAATCGTGAACTCCCTGATGTTCAAGCTGGTTTTAGAAAAGGCAGAGAAACCAGAGATCAAATTGCCAACATCTGCTGGATCATGGAAAAAGCAAGAGAGTTCCAGAAAAACATCTATTTCTGCTTTATTGACTATGCCAAAGCCTTTGACTGTGTGGATCACAATCAACTGTGGAAAATTCTGAAAGAGATGGGAATACCAGACCACCTGACCTGCCTCTTGAGAAACCTGTATGCAGGTCAGGTAGCAACAGTTAGAACTGGACATGGAACAGACTGGTTCCAAATAGGAAAAGGAGTACATCAAGGCTGTATATTGTCACCCTGCTTATTTAACTTCTATGCAGAGTACATCATGAGAAACACTGGACTGGAAGAAGCACAAGCTGGAATCAAGATTGCTGGGAGAAATATCAATAACCTCAGATATGCAGATGACACCACCCTTATGGCAGAAAGTGAAGAGGAACTAAAATGCCTCTTGATGAAAGTGAAAGAGGAGAGAGAAAAAGTTGGCTTAAAGCTCAACATTCAGAAAACTAAGATCATGGCATCTGGTCCCATCACTTCATGGGAAATAGGTGGGGAAACAGTGGAAACAGTGTCAGACTTTTTTGCGGGGGGCTCCAAAATCACTGCAGATGGTGAGTGCAGCCATGAAATTGAAAGACACTTACTCCTTGGAAAAAGCAGAGACATTACTTTGCCAACAAAGGTCCATCTAGTATGGTCATGTATGGATGTGAGAGTTGAACTGTGAAGAAAGCTGAGCGCCGAAGAATTGAAGCTTTTGAACTGTGGTGTTGGAGAAGACTCTTAAGAGTCCCTGGACTTCAAGGAGATCCAACCAGTCCATCCTAAAGGAGATCAGTCCTGGGTGTTCACTGGAAGGACTGATGCTAAAGCTGAAACTCCAATACTTTGGCCACCTCATGAGAAGAGTTGACTCAGTGGAAAAGACCCTGATGCTGGCAGGGATTGGGGGCAGGAGGAGAAGGGGATGACTGAGGATGAGATGGTTAGATGGCATCACCGACTCAATGGACATGAGTCTGGGTAAACTCTGGGAGTTGGTGATGGACCGGGAAGCCTGGAGTGCTGCAGTCCACGGAATCACAAAGAGTCGGACACGACCGAGCGACTGAACTGAACTGACTATATTAATGCTTGGAATGCAAAAGCTTTGTGACCCCAGACAAAATGACCCCAAAATATCAGTTTTGATGAGGCCTCTCTTAATCGAATCACCACAAGCCTGTGGCCCAGCTTCGTGCCTTCTCTGTCACATGTGTCTTTTTGTTTTGGGCACAAGCGTTAGTCTCTCAGTCATGTCTGGCTCTTTGTGACCCCAAGGATTGTGGCCCACCAGGCTCCTCTGTCCGTGGAATTCTCCAGGCAAGAATAGTGGAGTGGGTCTCCATGCCCTTCTCCAATGTGACATTAAGAAGAAGATAAGCTGTGGATGGACCTAGAGATTGTCACACAGAGTAAAGTCACTTCACTTAGATAAATATAGCATGATAAATATTTATCTTAGGGTCAGACACGACTGAGCGACTTCACTTTTGCTCTTCACTTTCCTGCATTGGAGAAGGAAATGGCAACCCACTCCAGTGTTCTTGCCTGGAGAATCCTCCTTGTGGGCTGCCATCTATGGAGTCGCACAGAGTCGGACACGACTGAAGCGACTTAGCAGCAGCAGCAGTAGAGAAGGATAAATATAGCATGATAGTGCTTGCATGTGGAATCTAAAAAGGTGCAAATGAACTTATTTACAAAACAGAAACAGAGTCACGGATGCAGAAAGCAAGCCTATGGTTACCAGGCAGTAAGGGGCAGGGGGGTGGAGAGACTGGAATTGATGTGTACACACTACCATATATAAAACAGACAATAAGAACCTGCCGTATAGCACAGGGAAGTCTACTCAATACTCTGTTAATGATCTATATGGGAAAAAAATCTGAAAAAGAGGAGATATATGTATAACTGATTTAATTTGCTCTACACCAGCAACTGGGGCTTCCCAGGTGCTGTTAGTGGTAAAGAATCCACCTGCCAATGCAGGAGACAAAAGAGATGCAGATCCCATCCCTGGGTCAGGAAGATCCCCTGGAAGAGGGCATGGCAACCCACTCCAGTATTCTTGCTTGGAGAATCCCATGGACTGAGGAGCCTGGTGGGCTACAGTCCATGGGGTCACGAAGGGAAAGACACGACTGAGTGACTAAGTACAGCACATACTGCAATAAAAACTTTTTTGAGGATTTAATAGAAAATGAGTCCATAAAGCAGTGATAAATAATAATAAATAAAAACATACTTGGGCCCCATTGGGGTGTTCTGCTGCTGCTGCTGCTAAGTCACTTCAGTCATGTCCAGCTCTGTGTGATCCCATAGACCGCAGCCCACCAGGCTCCCCCATCCCTAGGATTCTTCAGGCAAGAACACTGGAGTGGGTTGCCATTTCCTTCTCCAAGGCATGAAAGTGAAAAGTGAAAGTCAAGTCGCTCAGTCGTATCTGACTCTTAGCGACCCCCTGGACTGGTAGGAGCAGACTACCGGGCTCCTCCGCCCATGGGATTTTCCAGGCAAGAGTACTGGAGTGGGGTGCCATTGCCTTCTCCGATTGGGGTGTTCTAGAGTTGGATATATCACAGAGCAGCCGCACCTTGAGGCAGGCAGAACTCCCTGGACCGATCAAACCCAAATCCCCTGCCAAGGAAGCACAGGATCTTAACCACTGGACCACTGGGAAAGCCCCATGATGCTGTTCATTTCCATTTGTGCCCCCATTGTCCAAGAATGCCTGATTCCTGAGGGTGCATCCCTGAGCACAAAACAGGCGAAATTCTACGGGTGATGACGCTTTACATGATGCAGGCGAGGAGCCGGTGGCGCAGCACCATGCCTTAGCCCTCGATCTTACAGACAGCCTTGCTTCTTAAAGAGCGTCTGGGCAATGCACGCCTCCTGCTGAGGCGCACCTGCGCCCTGGCTGTTCTCAGCCTTGGAGAGCTTGACAGTTACCCTCAGCCGTGGTGTCTGGGCCAGTTCTTCTCTGCATGTTTACATGGCTTCCAGGAGGAGGAAGTGAGACGTTTCACATTTACTTTCAACAGCTGAATGCAAAAGAAAGTAAAACTGAAAGTCACTCAGTTTTCTGAGTGACCCCAGGGACTATAGAGTCCGTGGAATTCTCCAGGCCAGAACACTGGTGTGGATTGCCTTTTCCTTCTCCAGCAGCCCTTCCCAACCCAGGAATTGAACCAAGGTCTCCTGCATTGCAGGTGGATTGTTTACTAGCTGAGCCACAAGGGAAGCCCAAGAATGCATGAGTGGGGAGCCTACCCCTTCTCCAGCGGATCTGCGTGATCCAGACATCGAACCAAAGTCTCTTGCATTGCAGGTGGATTTTTTACCAACTGAGCTATTACCTGAGGTCTTTAAATTAAAGGGACATGTATCAGAGGCATTTCAGTGTTTTATATTTTTACAAACATTTAATGACTTATAGAAAATTTTTTCATTAACTCTGGCCCCTAACTTACTGGATAATAGAACATCATTCTTTTTCTTTTTTTTAATTTGGATACATGGCTCTTGCTTGCTGGATCATCTCCTGCTGGTCAATCGTCAGTCATTTCTCAGCTCATTTGTTTATTCCTACCGTGTCCTTGTTAGATTAACTTTTAACAGCACCGTGATGTGATTCTCCTGTAAAGAATGCATTTAACAACAATCATTAAATACGTATTTTGCAAGAATGCCACTTACTAGTATTGTAGTATCTTCTCTTCCTGTTGTTAATTTACTCTGAAGCCTAATTATTCCAACAGTAATTATTTGTCCATTGCTGCACTTTCTTTATATTATAAGTTTGTATTGAGCATACAATGTCAGGTCACATTCTAAGTGCTTTTTAATATTGACTCACTTGGTCCCTGGTGATTCAGATGGTAAAGAATCCGCCTGCAATGCAGGAGACCTGGGTTTGATCCCTGGGTTGAGAATACCCCCTGGGGGAGGGGATGGCAATCCACTCCAGTATTCTTGCCTGGAGAATCCCCATGGATCGAGGAGCCTGGTGGGCTACAGTGCGTGGAGTCACAAAGAGTCAGACACGACTGAGAGACTTACACTTTCGCTTTTTCAACACTTTCAGTTGGTCCTCATACAATCATATGAGATAGATGCTTCCGTTTTGAAGATTCAGAGACACAGAGATGAAATAACTTGCCCAGGCCACATAGCCAAAGTGTCAGAATTAGGATTCAAACCAAGGCTGCCTGACTGCACACCTGAGCTAGACGACTGTGCTGTTGCTGCCTCTCTGAAGGAGCACACAGCCTAGTTAAGGAGACGCACACCCACCATGGAAAGTCTGGTAACAGTGAGGGCAGGGCAAGAGGCGGGTGTGGCAAAAGCAGCAGGAACCAAAGGTGGGAGAGGGCGCGGGGACTGGAGGGGTCTGATGGCTTGGCGGGAGTCAATCTGAGCTGTGCAGAATGTGCAGAACTGGATGAGTCAGGAGGGTCGAATAACTCCCCATTCATCCCTCCCCCAGGGACTGGAGGAGGGGAAGGAAAAGGGAGATGGGACAGAGGCCCATGAGGAAGGTAGTTCTCTAAATCTTGGTTGGCCCCTCAGCCCGTTAGCGTTTCCCATCAGCCTCAGAGGCGCCCAGAGTCCAGATACCAAGACAAGCATCTTCCATCCTCGTGGGAGTTGACGACCTGCTTTTGAGCACAGTGGCTTCCCAGAAAAATCTGCCAGAGGACCAGGGGAAGTGGCTTTAAAACGGCAAGAGGATGCGGCTTCGGGACGGATGATCAGGAAGAGCGCTTTCAAGGAGACAGAGCAGAGAGGCTGAACAGATGTGAGGAAAATGTGAGGAGTGTTATTTGAGGGATGGGGAGATATATGAAGAAGATTTTTGGCTGTACCTCTCAGCACGCGGGATCTTAGTTCCCCAACCAGGGACTGAACCCATTTCCCCACCATTGGAAGCATGGAGTCTTAACCCCTAGACCGACAGCAAAATCCCGTGCAGATGCTTTTTTTTTAAGGAAGCAGTCTGGTGGTGAGCTGCGGGGGCCTGTGCCCCAGGACAGCCCTGAGCAAAGGCCAGCATCATTTCTCAAGGCTTCAGGAAGGAGACTTCTGTCTCTTCGAATGCTGAGACAACCTTTCAGATGGAAACAAGGCAGGCAGTTTCCTCTGGTTTCCTAGCCCCACGGCAGGCTTTCAGCTCAGTTCAGTTCAGTCACTAAGTCATGCCTGACCCTTTGCAACCCCATGGACTGCAGCATGCCAGGCTTCCCTGTCCTTCACCATCTCACGACAGGCTTACCCACAGTAACCCATTTGTTTTCTACAGGGAAGAGGGGAGAGGTGCAGGCTTTGGGGCGAGACAACTTGAGTTCAAATCCTGGCTTCTCTTGCTAACTTTGTCCTCGTGAGCATGTTATGTAACCTCTCCGAGCCTGTTTCTTCACCTGTTATAATGAGGTTAATATCTAACTCGAAGGGTTTTGGTGAGGATTAAAGGAAATGACACATGTCAAGTGCTAAATTATGCCTGCACCTAGTAATTGCTTTAATAAAAAGTTAGCTGTTATTATCATAATGATCCAAAAATTAGTATTATTATCCTCATTTTACATACGAGGATGGAGACTTGGAGAAGTCAAATTCACCTGCCCCAAAAGCCCTTGTGAAGGGCCTGCCTTTGAACAAAGACTGGAAGGAACACATGAGGCCACGACTGAAGGTCACCTAGGCAGATGCAAAGGATCAATGCAGAATCAGGGTAGAGATGAACATAATGCTTATGTGTCCAGTCGTGTCCAATTCTCTGCAACTTCATGGACTGCAGCCCACAAGTCTCTGCCCATGGGATTGTCCAGGCAAGACCACTGGAGTGGGTTGCCATTTCCTCCTCCAGGGGGTCCCCCTGACCCAGGATCAAGTCTGTGTCTCTTAAGTCTCCTGCATTGGCAGACAGGTTCTTTACCACAAGTGCCACGTGGGACGAGCATAAAATGGGGATGAAACGGGGGCGAGGTCAGAGAAGACATCTCTCCAGAATGCTCACAATCTCCTGTGAGGCTAGCACTTGGACCAGTGCCCGCCCTGAAGCCTTGTTGGATGTTCCATGTGCTGTTTCACATACTGGCTTCATGTCCTTGGCCAAGGGGCTTTACCTCTGAGTCTCGTTTTTGTATCTATCAAGTGGGCTAATACAGCAGCCCCGCTCCACTGGGTTATGCAAGGAAGAGAGCTAACTGGTCTCCACTGAATACAGTGCCAAGTGCACAGGATGGTTCTTGAGAACTCCGGGCTGCCCATGTGGTCCCCAATTGAGAATCTAAGTCTCTGAAGGGTGGGGAGTGGGTCCAAGGCTTCAGGATGCTGCGACAATGACCCGAGTGTGCTTGCTAGGTCGCTTCAGTTGTGTCCAACTCTTTGTGACTCTATGGCCTGTAGCCCACCAGGCTCTTCTGTCCATGGAATTCTCCAGGCAAGAATACTGGAGTGGGTTGCCATTTCCTCCTCCAGGGGATCTTCCCAACCCAGGGATCAAACCAGTGTGTTTTAAGTCTTCTGCATTAGCAGCTGGATTCTTTAACACTAGTGACCCCTGGGAAGCCACGAACTGTGACCCAAATTGTAGTTCAATTACCCAAAAAGGTGCCCATGATACAGAGACAGATATTCCCCTGAACATGAGGAAATTACTTTAAGCTTGAGCAGGAGGTATTTGGGTCAGAGATGAGAAAGAACTTCCTGAAATTCAGGGTTGTCAAATCAAATTATAAATAATGATTTAGGACTGTTGTGCTAGCGTCTGCTTTAGGAGTGAAAGAGCTGCCCACCTTCCCAGGCTGGGCAAGATGCGTCATAATGAGATGGGCTGATAGTCAATCTCTTTGGGCAAATGAACCTCAAAATACTCATATATTTTGTGTATTTCATGAGGAAGAGCTGGCTGGGAGCCTGGACTTGTGACAAGGGCCACAGTGCTCACAGAAGCTGACCGAGGTTGGGGGTCATGAGCTACTCCCACTTTGAAAATTTTTGCAAAGACTGACCCAGAGCCTTAAAATTCTTCATTCTGTGTGCTTCTGAGTCACTCGGGCTGAGCAGGTGGACACCCACTGTCAGTCCAGACCTGAGGGAGGAAATCAAATGACTGCTTGGAGGAAGGGGTTGTCACAGATCAGAGCTGCGGGAACAAAGGGACTACCTGGGCAGCAGCCTTGCTGGCGGTCATCGGGCAGCAGGGAGGACCATCTGCCAAGGACGTTAGGCAGCCTTCCTGCACGGAGTTGTGAGACCACACAGCTGCCATCTCACTGAGAAACGCCAGGGCTTGGGGGCCTGGCCACTCCTGGCCCCACAGACCAGGTAAAATCTAACTGCACTTCCAAAGACTGCCACTAGGGGAGACCTGGGCCCTCTGGGGAGAGGTGTGTGCTGCTTAGCGGCTCAGATGTGTCCAACTTTGCGACCCCATGGACTGTAGCCCACCAGCCTCTTCTGGCCATGGAATTTTCCAGGCAAGAATACTGGAGTGGTTTACCATTTCCTTCTCCAGGGGATCCTCCCAACCCAGGGATCGAACCCGTGTCTCCTGCATTGGCATGCGGATTCTTTACCACTGAGCCCCCAGGGAAGCCCTGGACAAAATATTCTAGAAGACTCCACCATTAATCCACCAGAACTGGTGTGCGAGGTGAAACCTACGTGCGGTGGTTGTCTGAAGGAGCCAGGAGCTTTTAGATGAGCGCCACCGAGGAAACGCTGAAGCTTCACTAATGAAACAGGAATGCCCCAACGAATTTAGGGAAGCATTCCAAGTATTTAAAAGACAAAGGTGGTTACTTGGCAGGAGCAGAGATATGACATTCCACCTACACGTTCATTCTATCTGGGTCCTTTGTTAAGTCAAAGCCATTCAACTCCACAGACAGCGATGCTAGGCCTGCACCAGCCCCTGTGCTAGGGTGTCCCAGCCCCCAAGGAGCCAGGAGTCCAGCGAGGGCCGTGGGCACCTGTGCCCACAGCAGCAAGATTAGGTGGTACTTTTCAAAGGAGCTTGGTGGCCAAGGCATTGAGAGTAGGAAAGAAAGTGATTGCTCTGGCTGAGGAACTGTCGGAAAATGTACTGACGGGTGCAGGATATTGAAAGAAGTGCAAGTGGAGACGGGGGGACGAGGGGTCAAAAATGATGTCTGTGCCGGTCAGGGGGATGCGCTCGAGCAAGTTCACGGAGCCAGGGAAGCTGATGTAGATTCAGAGGATGTGGACAGTCCAGGGAGAAAGTAGAGGAGCAGCAGGTGAAAGGCAGGAAGCATAACCGGGACCATACATTTGAGGTCTTTGAACACCAGGAAGAAGTTAGTCCTCTCAAGCCACCACTCAGAAATCGGCATCTGGGAGGGGGCAATGTCCCCAGGAGGCCATCAGGGCAGACTCTCAGGAGGCCTTTGGGAGTCCTGCCCTTCCCCACTTTCTCTCTCTCTCTCTTTTTTTTTTTTCTGTCTGTGCTGGGTCTTCATCACAGCTCAAGGGCACTCTGGTTGTGGTGCAAGGGCTGAGTTGCCCAGAGACATGTGGGACCTTAGTCCCCTAATCGGAATCAGCTTCCCCTTGGAAGGAGGATTCTTCACCACTGGACCCCCAGGGAAGTCCCTCCCCCTTCCTTTCTAAACTCTTTGTCTTCGTTCATGCCATTCCCTCCTCCAGAAACGCCCTTCCCTCCTACTCTACCTAGCAAACTCCTAGTTATCCTCAAAGTCCCAGCACAACATTCGCCTCCTCTACAAAGCCTCCCCTGGCTGCCTTATGTAGTTATTAGTCCCTCCCACAGCTCTTGGTTCATTCCTTACATGTAACTTACATACCAATGCTCCCCACTAGTCTGTGCGGCTCCCTGTTCTTTTGTAATCTCCTGAAAGTCAGGGACTATCTCTGTAATAGGAATGCTGCTGTGCTGTGCTTAGTCGCTCAGTCATGTCCAACTCTTTGCGACCCCATGGACTGTAGCCTGCCAGGCTCCTCTGTCCGTGGAGATTCTCCAGGCCAGAATACTGGAGTGGGTTGCCATGCCCTTCTCCAGGGGATCTCCCAACCCAGGGATTGGACCCAGGTCCCCGCCATGGTGGGCAGATTCTTACTGCCTGAGCCACCAGGGAAAGCCCACGAACACCGGAGCGGGTGGTAGTGGCTGAGTCGCTCAGTCGTGTCCGACTCTGCAATCCCATGGACTGTAGCCCTCCAGGTTCCTCTGTCCATGAGATTTTCCAGGTAAGAATACTGGAGTGGGTTGCCATGCCCTTCTCCAGGGGATCTTCCCAACCCAGGAATCGAACCCGGATCTCCGGCACTGCAGGCAGATTCTTTACCAGCTGAACCACAGGGTAGTACAGGGACGCCTGTACTGTTCCATATGGATACTCATACTAGGAATGCGTATTCTATATACCCCTCGCACCTTGGCACAGAGAACACTGCCAGTAAGCGGCATAGGGAGGGAGGGCATCAGTTCCCATCTAAGGCGCCATCAGCTGTGCCCCTTGGCCTGGCCTCCTGGTTTTATCTGTCTCACGTGACTTGGTGCCTCCCAGCTGGAACCCTCAGCTCCCCGCCCAACCTCACCCTTCCCAGCTCTGCCTAGAGAAGGACACACCTCCCATCAGCTGCCTGGCTGCCAGTGCCTGCCAGCACCTCATTAACCCAGATGGCCCCCACCCCTCCCTGAGAGGTGTGGGCTGGGTAGAGTTCAGGGATCAGGGCAATCTCCCTGACCTTCTCACCTGTGAGGAAAGGCAGG
The DNA here is from genome assembly GCA_006410675.1 of Oreotragus oreotragus. NCBI lineage: Eukaryota > Metazoa > Chordata > Mammalia > Artiodactyla > Bovidae > Oreotragus > Oreotragus oreotragus. The sequence continues at coordinate 111,054 of SJYX01015076.1, read as the reverse complement.
AGGGACTTGGGGTTCCCTCCGCCAGCCCCAGAAGTTACCCTCATGCTGTATTGGACAGACATTTTTGGTCCTCAGAGCTCCGCTCCTGGACAGATGACACCTCGTTAGCTGCGGGGTCCAGCTGGGGACTTGATGGGGTCATCTGCACTGGGGCAGAAGCCAAGGCTCAGAGGAGAAATGGGACTCAAGCCGGGGGACTTCTCTGGTGGTCCAGCAGTTAGGACTCTGTGCTCTCACTGCTGAGGGTGCAGGTTCAATCCCTGGTCGGGGAACTGAGATGCTGAAAGCTGTGTGGAGCAGCCAAAAAAAGGAGGGAGGGGTCTGAGGGAAGGCAGGGGTCTGCCGGGAAAAAAAACACTTTCCAGGTGTCCCTACCCCCACCCTAGCTCCACTCAGCAGAGGCCAACCCGCCAATCTCTCAAGCCTTTAGGCCGCATTCAGCTCCCTGAGTTGTGTTCCCCTCTCAACCTATCACAGGCAGGGGTCTTTTCTCCACAGCACCGAAGGACAAGGGAGACTGTGAAAAGAATCATCTAAGGAGGCCAAGTAGAAGAAATAGAACACAGGAGCCCCACCTCCCAGCCCACACTCTCCTGCCGGCCACTCCCCCAGCTCCTAGACTCCAGCTTTCCCTGGGAACCTTGCCTCCCAGAGGGGCGGAGGACAGGCCCTGGGGCAGTGGCTGGTGGAGACTGGATCTCAGCCTGGAGGGAAGTGAAAGGGTTAACGCCCTCATGTCCACTGGGCCAGTCCAGCCAGCTCTCCCCAGAGCCTGTAAGCCCGGGCTTGCCTCTGGTCTCTCAATTTCAATTCCATTCTTACGCCTTCCACTTCCTTCCTGGAGAACTGGGAGGGCATCCTTGGCACCAGCAGTGTCTGGGGTGTCATTTAACACTGCCAGTAATCACCACCTCCTGTTTACTGGCTGTCTTTCCCTCATGGCTAGTCTTGTTATCTCTGGGTCTCTCTCTCCATCTTTCACATGCACACACACACGAATGGGAAAACGGCTTCTCTCCATCCCAGTTCCTGCCCCATCCTACTGCTCTCCCTAAAACTGATCCTAATCAACTGGAAAGCAGGAAGCAGGAGGTAAGGATGTATACAGCTAAAGGTACCAACAGCTCTTCTGAACTACAAGAGCAATCACATCACAGCAAGCTCAGAACAAGAGAATCCTTGGAGGGCAAACAGGAGGAAGGTGGACAAAATTAGAAAGTATCAAAGATAAAGATCCCTCTTCCACATCAAACAGAGCCATCACAGTCAGCGAGGACTGGAACACCTGAGATTACTGGTGGGTTCAATATGCCAGCGATGCAGTGAGAGAGGGAGCTTTTGAAAGCAAAGAAAGTGTCCATATATCACCGCATAGCCTTCTCACAGGAGGATGACCACAGGACACGGTGGAGGGCTGGAGCCACTGCATTCAGACCTGCCCCCACCTCCCTCCCCGCCTCGGGTCTTTGGCTCCCCGAGTGTGAGATGACAGTGACCGCACATCTATGGACACTCCTGATTCTTGATATCCAGTGTTTCTGTCCGACTATGTGTCCTGACTTGGGAATGTGAGGTGTGGCCTTCCTTGAACAGTGTCTATTTTATTAGTGGCCACAGGTGCTCAGACGCCCTCCTGAAGGCTGGAGTGTGGCTGTTTGGTTAAGAGTGGGGTCCGCCCACCCTCAGACTTGGTTAGTGGGAGAAGTGTTGGGCCAGCCTCAGCCTGGCATCAGGCGCCCGCCCCTGAGCGAAGGTGAAGTCCAACCTTCCACCAGACGGCTGGAGCCCACAAGCAGAGATAAGGGTCACACTTTGGACTGCGCTTCCAGAAGGGGGCAGTGCCCCGGGGGGTCTCTGATCCCGAGGCCCCTTCTGCTGCCGGTTCTGCTCTCCTGCCTGGTTAAAGGAGGAAGACGAGGCCGAGGCCGGGGCACGGGGCTAGCCTTCCACTCACCGACGCGGAAAGCGAGGTGGGCACCTGCAGCGGGTCACTCGGTCGTTACCACCGCCGACCCGGAGGGCAGCGCACGAGGGTGACAGGCCGGACTGGAGGGGCGGGGTGGCGACTTCAGGGACGAGGGGAAGAGAGGAGGGAGCCCTGCGGAGCGAGGCAGAGCCGCCCGGTGCCCAGGGACCGAGGGCGCCGGCTGTGCGGCGGGTCGGACGCCCGCGAGAGGGGGAGGAGCCAGCCCGCCGCCCCGCCCCGCCCCGCCCCCGCCCCGCCCCCGCACTCTCGGCCCGGCTCCGCGCAGCCCGGCTCCTGCGGGCCGCTCGGTCCCAGACCCGGCCGGGCCGCGGGGCGGGCATCGCCGGGGCAGCCGTCGTCGGAGACCGCGGGGCTGGCGGCGCGGGCAGCGGGGGCCGGGACACCTGCGGGCACAGGTGAGAGAAGGGAGGGCGGGGCGGGACGGGAGGCGGGGGCCGCGGGGCCCAGAGGAAAGGAAGCGGGTCAAAGCTCAGAAAGGACCCGGGGCTGCGGGGAGAGGGACTCGGAGCCCAGGAGGGAGGGGTTGTTGGGAGGCAAGGAACGCTGCTCTCCCCTGCTCACAAATCGGAGGAAAGGTAAGGGGAGGCGGAGCGGCGTTGCGGGGCCCAGCTGGAGGCTCACCAGCACTTGCCTAGGCGGTCTCTCCTCTCCGAGCCCCGCCCACCCAGAGAGCGGGGAGGCCTCTACCGAGCTTTAGGGGAAGGGGAGGTAGCCCCCCGCGCGTCTCCCAGCCTCACCGAGGAGCTCCCAGAGGCTGGCGGAACTAGACAGAGCCCGCTGCCTCCCTGCTCATCTCTAAGGCCAGCGGTCTAAGACCTGCCCGTGGCCTCAGGGTCCAGGTAAGGGGCGGGGCGTGCCTTTAGGGGGAGTGTGTGTGTGTGTTAGTCACTCAGTCCCGTCCCACTCTTTGCGACCCCATGGCCTGTGTGTAGCCTGCCAGGTTCCTCTGTCCATGGAATTCTCCAGGCAAGGATACTGGAATGGGTTGCCAGAGAGTAAATATTTCAGACTTTGAAGCCGCTGCAGTCTCTGTCATAGCTAGCAGGGAGGAAGTCACAACTGGCCAAGCAGGGAACGTGTCTTTGATCCCACAGTGCTTTCTTAGGGACATGGAAATTTGAATTGAATATAATCTTCCTGTTTTGTTAACTATTCTTCTTCTTTTTCATGATTTTATTTACTTTTAAATTTTTTCTTCTTTTGACTTTTCCAACTATTTAAACATGTAAAACAGCCATTCTTGGCTTGTGGGCTGTGCAAAAACAGGTGGCAGATCGGGATGTCTTCACCACCCCTGCCCACCCAGATGTGTATAAGAGACTCCCCGGCAACTTCCCACCCACACCCCCACTCCTGTGTATTGGGGAGGGAAGGGTGTTGCTAGGTGCAAGGGGCATCCCCCTCACCTGGGGGCACCCAGGAAGCAGGGAATCTGCCTGTGACCCTTGCTCCCAGCTACTCTTTAGGATATCAGCATCCTTTGAAGCCAGTGCAGGAACTGGTATCCCAAGTGTGTGCATGTGAATGAGGGGGTATGGTTCCAAGGGGCTTTCTGCCCAGCATGTGGGGGTGTACCCAACCTCACCAAGTCCTTGATGAGGCCACTGTACTCTCCCAACAAGCAAACTGGGCTCTCCCCTTCCCTTCTGCTTCTTCCCCTCCCCCTCCACCTCTGTCCCCAGCCTGGCACCCTCCACTAACCAAGGCTGGCCCTTTGATCCTTATATTCTCTCTGCAGCCTCAAGGGGCCCCTTTCCCCTGGACAGTGGAGTGATGAGCCTTTGCAGGTGACCCAGGAGAGAAGGGATGCAGGCCTTGGGTCCTCCCGATAACAGTCCCCTCCAAGGGCTGGTGGCCTCCCGCATTGAGACCTATGGAGGCAGGTATCGGGCCTCGGTCATGAGTCCTCCAGGCAATGTCTCTCCCCGAGGAGGTCTTTTGCTGGTGAGTCCAGGCCGTGCCCCAAAGGTGATCTGGGCAGGGCAGGCGGGAGGACACCCGGGCTTTCAAGTCTCTGTTCCCTTGCCAGGCCACTCTTCCGAGCCCACACCCCCACCTTCTCTCCTGGATTGTGAGGGAGAGGACAGTTGTGTGGGGCCAGGGTCCCGGGACTCCACACTCACCCCAGACAGAAGGGGCAGGTGAGACAGAGAGCCAGGAGGGGCCAGGCCCTCGGTGCTGTCAGAGGCACGGAGCTGGGCGGGGAGGTCACCAAACCCAGGATTTGGTGCCTCCCAGACTCCCACCTTTACTAGGGAAGAGCTTGTGAGCGGCTCCTTGAGACCTGCCTTCCTCTGAGTCAGGCCTGGAGGAAGAGCAAAGGTTCAAGGTGTCCCTACTCTACAGGTGGGGAGGGGCGTAGGGGCCTGCCTGGCTCCAGCCCAGCTCCACCCCCCTGGCTGGCCTCCAGCGCTGACCAAGGAAAGGGGCGTGGAGGCCCAGAGGCCTTTCCCTCGGCCTCCCTCCACCTTGAGGTCAATTTTGTTTCCAGCTGGGGATATCCCTCGTCTGACTGGAGGAGGGTTTGGCCATGGGACACCACCGAGGGCGGGAAGGGAGACTAGGAAGTCTATGGGGTAAGTGAGGCCACAGGCAGGTCAAGGAATGTGACCAGGCCTGCCCAGGAGGGACTGCTAGCCCAAGCCTCAACTTCTCCCACGGAAGGGCAGCCACTCCCAACGGAATGGGAGGGCACACGTGTGTGCCCTCACCCCCACATGCGTGGGTCCAGAGTACCTGTGCACCGGGCCCTGTGCACACACGCGGCCAGAGTGTAGGGAGCACACGGGAGCTGGGGACACTGGGGCACACTCAGAGCCCAGTCGCGTACGTGCCTCTGCGCCTGCTCTGCACGAGGCCACTTGTACCCCCGGCCCCTCTGCCCTGCCTGACTGGCTCCTGCCCATCTAGGCAGCCTTCCTGGCAGCGGCCACTGTGACTCAGGGCTGGAGCGGCTCACACTAAACTAGTTTTAGGGGAGCGGTGAGCCAGCCCAACTTGCAGGCAGGTGTGGGGGACGCTGTCCAGAGCTAAGCTGGGCCCCACTCTGCCTCTCTGGGACCTCTGCGGGAAGGGGGCACACCCAGAGCTCCCCCTGCTCTTCCTCTAGGATCCCAGCCGCCGACTTCTCCAGGGCTACGTCCCCTTCACCACAGGTTCTGGCCCAGCCCGACGCCTGTCTCCCCTGAGGTTTCGAGAACCAGAGGCTGAGAAGACACACGGAAGTCCCTTTGGGGTCGGGACACCTCACTCCCCCAAACTCAAGGTGAGGGGTCCCTCTCTTCCCATCACCGAGCTCTCAGCCTGAGCTGAGATCAGAGCTGAGAACACCAGAGCCCCTCCAAGAAGCCAAGTGCAGCTCTGTCTAGAGATCCTCTCAGGGGAGCATCTCCCAGCCAGGCTGTCTCATAAGAATGTCCGCTTTACGGGCAGGTGTCCAAACATTCCTGGGACCGCTGGTTCCCTAAGCCTCCTTCAGGCCCCCACCTGAAGGTCCCTCTGAAGGGGTCTGACTCAGGAGAGACCTGGAAGCTGTCTATCTGACTAGGGAGCCTGGAGTCAGGGACCTTTCTGCAGACAAGGCGCCTCTCCATACAGGTTCTAGCCTTGTGCCGACCTCTGTAATCCCAGCCAGGGTTGATCCTCCCCACCCCTGCTAGGCCTGTGTGTCCCCACTCATGCTCAGGGCTGCTTGCCACCTCCCATTCACACACACACACACACACACACACACACACACACACGCATATGATAACTTACAGTGAACGATGTCAGATTCATGATCTCTGAAGATTTAGCTTCAGGATCAGGGACCAGGTTTGATCACTCAAGAGCTTTTGTGTAGCAGAATTTTATTAAAGTGAAAGGGGACAGAGAAAGCTTCTGACACAGACATCAGAAGGGTGATGGAGAGTGCCCCCCTCCCCAGTCTTATCAGGGCCCTATAGAGTTTTACCAGGCCCACTCCCACAACATACACCTTAAATTACCAAGGTTAGAACTAATGGACTTCCCTGGTGGCTCAGATGGTAAAGCATCTGCCTACAATGCAGGAGACCTGGGTTCAATCCCTGGGTTGGGACGGTCTCCTGGAGAAGGAAATGGCAACCCACTCCAGCATTCTTGCCTGGAAAATCCCATGGACAGAGGAACCTGGTAGGCTATAGTCCATGGGGTCGCAAAGAGTCAGACACGACTGAGCAACTTCACTTTCACCAGATTCACTCCCACAATATACATCTTAAGATAACAAGATTAGTCAGAAGTTTCTTGTTAAGGGGAAACATGCCCTCAAGCAAGACACACTGTTATATTGACTAAGACAAAACAATGTAAAAAGTTTGTCCTTTTCTCCTTGAGACCCCCAGACCCCCTTCTCCTTCTCGAGGGCTCTAGACTCCTTTCTCCTCAAGGGCCCCAGACTCCTTATCAACGCACCTAAAGATGAGCTCTCTCACATACACATGCGCATGCACACATGCAGCCCTTCATCAGCCGGGTGGTCCAGGTGCCAGGACTAATCCCCGCTTGGCGCCCCCAGGAAGTCACCAAGGCCCACGAGCTGCAGGTGAGGCTGCATACCTTCAGCATGTTTGGGATGCCCCGCCTGCCCCGGGAGGACCGGCAGCACTGGGAGATCGGGGAGGGCAGCGACAACAGCGTGGCCATTGAGAAGTCCTGGAAGGAGCTGGTGCCTGGGCACAAGGTGAGCCCATCCGCGTGGGGTCCGAGACACACACACACACAGACACACACACCCCTCACCTCTGACCCAGAGGAGGGAAAGGCCAAGGGAAGTTGGGTCTGCGGGGACAGCACTTTAGAGCCATGTCACTGAAGCTTCAGATTCAGGCCTGACCACGTATTAGTGAGGCCCCGCCAGGTACTACTGAGACCCCGCCAGGTACTAGCGAGGTCCCGCCAGGTACTTATGAGGCCCTGCTGGGTACTAGTGAGACCCAGCCGGGTACTAGTGAGGCCCTGCCAAGTACTAGTGAGACCCCGCCAGGTACTAGTGAGACCTTGGACAAGACAACAAGCCTCTCTGTGCCTCGGTCGCCTCATGACATGAGAATGACAAACACCCCCTCCACACTGGAAGACAAAGAAGGTTAAAGGCTGTCTAGGATGCAGATCCGGTAGCATTTAGCAGATGGCAGCAGCTGGTCTTCTCATCGTTCACCAGCCCCATCCCCACCCAGGAGATGAGCCGGGAGCTCTGCCACCAGCAGGAGGCCCTGTGGGAGCTACTGACGACGGAGCTCATCTATGTGCGGAAGCTCAAGATCATGACGGATGTGAGCCACCCCCCATCCACCCAGCGGCCCCGGCCCTGGGCCTCGAATCATCCCCCATCATCCAGATCAGGACAAGGCAGGGTTGTTGGAGAGGGAGGGGCAGGATACCTAGAGCCCCCTGCCCAGGGTCTTGGGAGAGAGGTTTGCGGTACTGAAGATGGGGGTGGGGATGCTGTGAAGGGTGAGGCTGGGGTCCGAGAGGAGGAGACCAGGTACTAAGACCTTCCCTCTCCCTGCATCCAGCTCCTAGCTGCGGGTTTGCTGAACTTGCAGCGCGTGGGTCTGCTGACGGAAGTGAGTAGGCACTTGGTATGGGGCGGGGGGACAGATTGGTGTGGGTGGACTGAGCCCAGGGTCTGGAGGGGGCAAGGTCACAGAGAACTGAAATGCTGCTGCCCCATCTACTAGGACCCCACCTCCCGCCCTCCCCACTCCGCCTCTTGCTCCAGCACCCCCACCCAGGCTCAGCTGGCCTGCCTGTCCGTGGCCAGTGCAGCCCGCGGATCACCTGCCCAGACACATGGCTGAGTGCCACCCCCTCCCCCAGGTGTCAGCTGAGACTCTGTTTGGAAATGTCCCCAGCCTGATTCGAGCCCACCGGAGCTTCTGGGAAGAGGTGCTGGGGCCTACCCTAGAGGAGACACGAGCCTCAGGCCAGCCTCTGGACCCGGTCAGCCTGCAGGACGGTTTCTTGACGGTGAGGAGGGGACAAGGGCCGCTTCCAGATGGGGTGGAACTGGGAGGGCCCCGAGGGGTCCTGTCCACAGGGCAAGCCCTTGCTGCCGGAATCCTGCTGTGATTCAAGTCCAAAGACATGGCCCTTACCCCCAAATACCAGTTCATCTCCTGCCTTCATTTCACCAGTATGACCTCTGTCCCCAGGGCTCTCTGGGCTTCTGAACATCCCAGAGGGAACTGTCTCAGGGGAGGGCTACACACATCATGATATCTGACGTCTGGGACAGAGAGTCAGGGACAAGCATCAGGAAACAAGACTGGGGCCTCAGTGACTTGTCCCCTGGGAGCCTGGGGGGAGGAGATGTGAAAGACCACAGGGCGCGGGCAAGCAAGAGGCTGGGGATCCAACCTCCGCCCAGTCCCCAGCCAGGGACGCATGGCCTTGCACGGCTGGGCTGGGGTAGAGAGGTGGGCGCACAGTCTCCTAGGGGCCTTCCGTGGCCCCCTTCTCCAGGGCAGGACTCTAGGCAAGCTCTAGGTCGCCACTCCACAGGTGGGCTGAAATGGAGTCTGCAGCGCCCTGATGACAGTCCACTGAATTATTGATGGTGGGTGAAATCCAGAGCAGCGGGGCATGGCAGGGGCTGAGGATGAAGCTCAGAGGGTGGCAGCGGGCTGACCCCTCAGGACCTCAACTCCTCCCTGGAGTCCAGGGAGAGGGGCTGGGGGTGGAGGAGGGTCTGGATTGGCAGGCACTGGAGGAAGGGTCTAGGCCAGGCTGCTCTGCACGTCGTGTGGGGATGGAGCCGGTGTCTCATCCCGCCTTCCCCTGCCCGCTCCCCGTCCCCACACCTGTCCCTCCAGTGCAGCCAGCGCTTCCAGCCCTACGTCCTATACTGCCTGCGAGTGAGGCAGACCATGGCCTACGCCCGGGAGCAGCAGGACCACAACCCTCTCTTCCACATCTTCGTGCAGGTGGGAGAGGAGTCGCTGGGGAAGGGGGACGCGGCGGACCTTGGTCCAAGGCAGGAAGGTAGCCTACAGTCCCTCACCCCTGCCCCCCTTCCCTGGCAGTGGTGTGAGAAGCACAAGCGCTCGGGGAGGCAGATGCTGGGAGACCTGCTCATCAAGCCCCACCAGCGCATCACCAAGTACCCGCTGCTGCTCCAGGCTGTGCTCAAGAGGACCCCCAAGCCCCAGGCCCAGGAGGCCCTGACCGCCATGGTAGGACCGTCAGGGATGACCCCTGCAGGAGGAGGGGGCTGTCGGGGGCTGGTGTGTGGGGGCGCAGCTCCGGGAACCCTTGAGATCGCCTTCCTCGTGCGTATGTGCCCGTGTGGCGCTGATGTCCTCAGTGGGTGGGATGAACGCGCGAGGAGCTGAGCCGTCTTCCTCCGCACCCTTCCGCTCCTGCTCCCCCAGATCGCAGCGATGGAGTCATTCCTGCGACACATCAACAAGCAGGTGCGCCAGGGCGAAGAGCAGGAGAGCTTGGTGGCCGCAGCCCGGCGCATCGGGCCCTACGAGGTGCTGGAGCCCTCCAGCGAGGAGGTGGAGAAGGTGAGAAACAGAGGGAAGGGGGCTTCTTCAAAGTAAGGCCCCCGGGCCTGGAGAGAGAGGGGCAGAGGTGCCAAGGGCTCTGTGTGTAGCCATCATTCCTCGCGGGTCCCGGGGCGGGCTTAGCGGGGTGAACCCGAGGCACTCCTCCAAGGGGCTGGGTTTCCAGTGCCCGCTCTGCTCTCCGCACCCTCAGAACTTGCGACCATTCTCCACCCTGGACCTGATGGCCCCCATGCTGGGGGTCGCTCCGGAGCACACCAGGCAGCTGCTGCTCGAGGGGCCCGCGCGTGTGAAGGAGGGACGTGAAGGGAAGGTGAGGAGCGGGGAGGATGGGAGGGAAGGGGAGAGGAAGAAGGGAGAGGCCCTGGGAGCCAGGCTGAATCAGAGGCTAGAAATGGGAGGAAGGGGCTGTGTGTGTGTGTGTCTGTGTGTGTCTATGTCTGTATTCTCTGTGTGTGTGTGTGTGTCTGTATGTGTGTCCATGGGTATCTCTCTGTGTATCTTTGTGTGTGTCTGTGTGTGTCCATATGTCTCTGTGTCTGTGTGTCTATATGTGTGTTATGTCTGTGTGTGTCCCTGTGTNAGAAATGGGAGGAAGGGGCTGTGTGTGTGTGTGTCTGTGTGTGTCTATGTCTGTATTCTCTGTGTGTGTGTGTGTGTCTGTATGTGTGTCCATGGGTATCTCTCTGTGTATCTTTGTGTGTGTCTGTGTGTGTCCATATGTCTCTGTGTCTGTGTGTCTATATGTGTGTTATGTCTGTGTGTGTCCCTGTGTTTCTTTGTGTGTGTCTATGTCTGTGTGTGTCCCTATGTCTCTCTCTGTGTCTGTGTCTATGTCTGTGTGTATGTCTATGTGTCTCTGTGTCTGTGTGTGTCTTTGTGTGTGTCTCTGTATCTATTTGTGTCTGTGTGTGTCTGTGTGTGTGTCTGTGTCTGTGTGTGTGTCTGTGTATTTGTGTGTGTGTCTGTGTCTGTGTGTGTGTCTGCGTGTCCATATGTCTCTGTGTGTGTCTGTGTGTCTATGTGTGTGTCTATTTCTGTGTGTCCGTGTGTCTCTGTGTGTGTGTCTTTGTGTGTGTCTATGTCTGTGTGTGTCCATACGTCTCTCTCTGTGTCTCTGTGTGTGTCTATGTCTGTATTCTGTGTGTGTGTCTGTGTATGTGTGTCTGCGTGTCCATATGTCTCTGTGTCTGTGTGTCTATATGTGTGTTATGTCTGTGTGTGTCCCTGTGTGTCTTTGTGTGTGTCTATGTCTGTGTGTGTCCATACGTCTCTCTCTGTGTCTCTGTGTGTGTCTATGTCTGTATTCTGTGTGTGTGTCTGTGTATGTGTGTCTGCGTGTCCATATGTCTCTGTGTCTGTGTGTCTATATGTGTGTTATGTCTGTGTGTGTCCCTGTGTGTCTTTGTGTGTGTCTATGTTTGTGTGTGTCCCTATGTCTCTCTCTGTGTCTGTGTGTGTCTATGTCTGTGTGTGTCTTTGTGTGTGTCTCTGTGTATTTGTGTCTGTGTGTGTGTCTGTGTCTGTGTGTGTGTCTGCGTGTCCGTATGTCTCTGTGTGTGTCTGTGTGTCTATGTGTGTGTCTATTTCTGTGTGTTCGTGTGTTTCTATGTGTTTCTATGTGTGTTCGTGTGTTTCTCTGTGTTTCTGTGTGTGTTCGTGTGTCTCTGTGTGTGTCTATGTCTGTATTCTGTGTGTGTGTGTCCGTGTGTCTCTGTGTGTATCTTTGCATGTGTCTATCTCTGCGTGTATCCGTGTCTCTCTCTCTGTGTCTCTGTGTGTCTATGTCTGTATTCTGTGTGTGTGTGTGTCCGTGTGTCTCTGTGTGTGTGTCTTTGCGTGTGTCTATCTCTGCGTGTGTCCGTGTGTCTCTCTCTGTGTCTCTGTGTGTGTCTATGTCTGTATTCTGTGTGTGTGTGTCTTTGTGTGTGTGTCCATATGTTTCTCTGTCTGTGTCTGTGTCTGTGTGTGTGTCTATCTGTGTGTGTGTGTCCATGTGTCTCTCTGTGTGTGTTGGGAAGAGGAGATGGTTCTGGCTTGCTCTGCTGGTTGCTGTGACTCAAGTCAGCCACTTTCTTTCCTGTAAAGAGATGTGCCCACACGGAGGGGCTCCCAGCTCTCAGTTCCCGCTGCTCTGTGTTGCCTGCACACCCATGCCTGACCCCTCTCTCTCCACCCTTGCTCCAGCTGACCCTTGCCTCTCTCCTTGCACGCCCTTAGCTGGATGTGTACCTGTTCCTGTTCTCTGATGTGCTCCTGGTGACCAAGCCCCCTCGCAAGGCGGACAAAGCCAAGGTTATCCGCCCGCCCCTCATGCTGGAGAAGCTTGTGTGCCGGCCGCTCCGTGATTCCAGTAAGTCTCTCCTCTAGTCTGTCTCCCTTCCCATCGGCCACAGAAGCAGAGGTAGGATGGGGATCAGATAAGGTCCAGCCCTGGAAGCAGACCTTTTCCCGCCCCAGATGTGTATAAGAGACAGGTCTATGTCTGTGTGTGTCTTTGTGTGTGTCTCTGTGTATTTGTGTCTGTGTGTCTGTGTCTGTGTGTGTGTCTGCGTGTCCGTATGTCTCTGTGTGTGTCTGTGTGTCTATGTGTGTGTCTATTTCTGTGTGTTCGTGTGTTTCTATGTGTTTCTATGTGTGTTCGTGTGTTTCTCTGTGTTTCTGTGTGTGTTCGTGTGTCTCTGTGTGTGTCTATGTCTGTATTCTGTGTGTGTGTGTCCGTGTGTCTCTGTGTGTATCTTTGCATGTGTCTATCTCTGCGTGTATCCGTGTCTCTCTCTCTGTGTCTCTGTGTGTCTATGTCTGTATTCTGTGTGTGTGTGTGTCCGTGTGTCTCTGTGTGTGTGTCTTTGCGTGTGTCTATCTCTGCGTGTGTCCGTGTGTCTCTCTCTGTGTCTCTGTGTGTGTCTATGTCTGTATTCTGTGTGTGTGTGTCTTTGTGTGTGTGTCCATATGTTTCTCTGTCTGTGTCTGTGTCTGTGTGTGTGTCTATCTGTGTGTGTGTGTCCATGTGTCTCTCTGTGTGTGTTGGGAAGAGGAGATGGTTCTGGCTTGCTCTGCTGGTTGCTGTGACTCAAGTCAGCCACTTTCTTTCCTGTAAAGAGATGTGCCCACACGGAGGGGCTCCCAGCTCTCAGTTCCCGCTGCTCTGTGTTGCCTGCACACCCATGCCTGACCCCTCTCTCTCCACCCTTGCTCCAGCTGACCCTTGCCTCTCTCCTTGCACGCCCTTAGCTGGATGTGTACCTGTTCCTGTTCTCTGATGTGCTCCTGGTGACCAAGCCCCCTCGCAAGGCGGACAAAGCCAAGGTTATCCGCCCGCCCCTCATGCTGGAGAAGCTTGTGTGCCGGCCGCTCCGTGATTCCAGTAAGTCTCTCCTCTAGTCTGTCTCCCTTCCCATCGGCCACAGAAGCAGAGGTAGGATGGGGATCAGATAAGGTCCAGCCCTGGAAGCAGACCTTTTCCCGCCCCCAGGCAGCTTCCTGCTGATCCACCTCACTGAATTCCAGTGTGTCTCCAGCGCCCTCACCATGCACTGTCCCAGCACTGCCGACCGGGCCCGGTGGCTGGAGAAGACCCAGCAGGCCCAGGTATGTGATGCTGGGCGTGGGGCTGGGGAGGGCCCTGGAGCTCAGACACAAGAGGGCAGGATCAAGGAGAGGAGAGAGAAGCTAGGGGAGAAGCACTGAGCTTCAGAACAGAACTTCTGCCCCTCTGGTGTGCTCTCAGAGGAAGACACAGCCTTGACCATCCTTAAGAGCACAGAAGAAGGAGTTTCCTGGTCGTCAGTGGATAGGACTCTGCGCTTTCACTGCCAAGAGCATGGGTTCAGTCCCTGGTCTTGGAACTAAAATCCCACAAGTCATGGGACACGGCCGGGAAAAAAAAAAAAAAAGTATAAAAGAAAAAAGAGCCTAGAAGAAAGCTTTTGGCCAGCTTGGGCGCCCATCTCTGGGCCAGCCAAGACACACTTCCCTGAAGGTTTTGAGGCTGTGAAACAATTAACTGCTGAACTTGGGCTTCCAGTCAGCAGACAGGGCACCTGCTGTGTGTGAAAGGCAAGGGGCTGGGGAATCAGAAAAGTATAAAATGACATTTCTGCCCTCACGGAATACACGCTACAGCCTGTCTAGACAAATGAGTATACACGTGACAGAAGCGTGTGGAAGGGACAGAGCAGTGTGGCTCACTCTGTCTGGGGGTTGGTTGGGGCAGGGACTGTGCAGAGGGTGGGGATGATGAGAAGGCTTCAAAAGGAGCTACTGTCTGAGCCCAGTTGGTAGATCTCTTGGGGCACGTCGGGGGAACGAGGTGGGTAGGAAAGACATTCTAGATGGAGAGCAGAGTGTGTGAAGGTCGGAAATCGGAAGCAGTCGTGTGTGTTAAGACCATCACCAGCCTAGTGGGCGGTGTTACCAGGGCATCCAGCACAAAGGCAGCAGTGCCCCGCCAGATCACGTGGTCCCCAGATGCCATGCTCGGGGCACTTGAACTTTGTCCTGTAAATGACATAGAGCCCATGAAAATGTTAACCCAGCGAGTGACCCTGGGCAGATTCCTGCAACAAAAATTAGAGGAGTTCTAAAGCAGCGAGACCCAAATGGAGCTATAGATTTTAAAATATTTATCTATTTGGTTGGTTGGTTGTGCCAGTTCTTAGCTGTGGCATGGGGAATCTTTAGTTAGTTGCAGCATGTGAGTTCTAGTTCCCTAACCAGGGATTGAACCCAGATGCCCCCTGCATTGGGAGCATGGAGTCTTAGCCACTCGACCACCAACGAGGCTCCCCAAACTCAGCTGTGTTGGTTACCACTTGGTGCCTTAAAATAACAGAAATGTATTCCATCACAGTTCTGGAGGCTGGAAGTTGAAAATCAAGGTGCCCTCTCCAGGGCTCTAGGGAGCATCCTTCAATGCCTCCTCTAGCTCATAGGGGCTCCAAGTGTTCCTTAACCTATGGCAGCATCACTCCACTCTCTGCCTCTGTGTCTGTGTGTCCCAGTATCCCTCTCTTGTCTCTTAGACTCTGCTCATTAGCCCCAAATCCAGGATGACCTCATCTTGAGATCCTTCACTTAGAATCTGTGCACATCTGCAGAAACCCATCTTCCAAACAAGGTCATCCACATTCACAGGTTCTGGGAGTCAGGACCTAGACCTGTCTGTCTGGGCCCACTATTCAACCTACTATGGGAGCAGAATGGCCGAAGAAGAGGGAAGCAGACTTCCCTGCTGGTCCAGTGGTTGAGGATTCACCTTGCAATGCGAGGGTTGTGGGTTCAATCCCTGATCCGGGAATTAAGATCTCACATGCTGCAGGATAACTGAGCCCAAGTGCCACAGTGAAAGATCTCGAATGACACGATAAAAATCCTTCATGCTGCAACTAAGACCTGACCCAGCCAAATAAATAAATAAACTCTTTTTTTTTTAAAGAAGAGGGAAGATTTGAGTTGGACTTTAAGGATGGGAAGACCCCAGGCAGAAGACTCAAGGGAGAAATTGGGCTGAATTTATTTGTGGGGGACAGTAAGCATGCCTTCTGAGTCAGGAGGGAAGGGTTTAGTGTGGAGCCAGTGATGACAGGCCAAGTTCTACAGGGACCCCAGGGCCTGCAGAAGAGTGTGGACTGGACGAGTCTGAATTTAGTTAGCAGGTTGACACAAGAGTTGCCATAGATTCTTCAGCAAGGGAGGGCCATGGTGAAATCTGTCTGATCTTGAATTGTTAGGTGGCCATGTGACAGGTGGGCTGGGAGAGGGAGAGACTGGTGGCAGGAGGTTTACCGTACTAGTTTGGGTATGAAACATTGAGGTTGAGTGCCATGGCCTTAGGGACATGGTGCAAAAAAGAAGAAAGGAGCTAAAGAAGAAAGAAGAGACAGGTGAGCCTTAGGGAGACTAAGAGAAGCCTATATTGAATGCATGGTTCAGACCCCAGCTCTGCCTCTTACTGACTGGGTGACCTTGGGGGAGTTATGAGGCTGATCTTCCATTTCTTCACCTACAAAATGGATTTAAATAATAACAGTCCTTGTCTCACAGGGAAGATTCAAAGAAACCATTCAGATTAAGCAGGCAATGTGGTGGCAGCTCGTGGTAACTCAGATCCACAAGGACAATGGATGACTTGCTTGCAAGGTTCCTGTGTGAAAAGCTGCCTTGGTAAAGGCAACAGAAAGGGAAACCTGTTTGTTTAGTTGCTGCTTCCTGGGTGGGGCAGGGCTGGGGTAGTGAGGTTTAGTTTTAAACAGAAGCCTTTGGAAATGAAGTCCTAGGAGACAGCCAAGTAGAGATCTCTTAGGCAGTGCAAGTGAGCTCAGTTGTGTCCGACTCTCTTTGCGACCCCATGGACTGTAGCCTGCCAGGCTCCTCTGTCCATGGGACTTTCCAGGCAAGAATACNTAGTTTTAAACAGAAGCCTTTGGAAATGAAGTCCTAGGAGACAGCCAAGTAGAGATCTCTTAGGCAGTGCAAGTGAGCTCAGTTGTGTCCGACTCTCTTTGCGACCCCATGGACTGTAGCCTGCCAGGCTCCTCTGTCCATGGGACTTTCCAGGCAAGAATACTGGGATGGGTCCCCATTTCCTTCTCTAGGGGATCTTCCCCACCCAGAGATGGAACCCACATCTCTTGCATCTTCTGCATTGGCAGGTGGATTCTTTACCACTGAGCCACCTGTAAAGCCCAGAGATCTCTTAAGGGCTTTTGGGGGTTTGTGGAAAAATGGAAACAGACTGGAGTTCAGGTGGGAGATAAGGATAAACTATGAAAGTTGCTAAGAGAGCAGATCCTAAAAAGTCCTTTTCTCAAGGAAAAAAAAAATGTTTGTAACAACATATGGTGATGGTTATTAACTAGACTCTCTGGGGATCATTTCATAATGTTGGGTTAGGGCTAGGGTGGGGCTAGGTGAATCAGTGGTAGAGAATCCACCTGCCAGTGCAGGAGATGCAAGAGATATAGGTTGGATCCCTGGGTCCCGAACATCAAGCAAGCTGCCCCAGCGCTGCCCTGACCCCAAGACCAGCTCCTCCCACCTCGTTTCCCTCACCACACTCAGGTCACAGGACCTGGCCTGGCGTAGTGGTCTCCTGCCCCCAGGAACCATCACCCTGGCTCTGGCCAACATACCAAGTCTTGTGAGACTGCAGAGAATCCTCGCAGGAAACAGTGACTGGGAAGCCAGGGCGGGAAGATTGGAAATAGGAGCCTGAGGTCATTTTCCTGGCTCTGTTCATCCACTTCTCCAATTTGTCTCTCGTACAGACCCAGCTCCCCTTTACCTCGCTGTATTTCTAGAGAGGCTTTGGGAAGGTCCTGGTGCCTAAGAGTTGCCGGTTCATGTACTTCAAGTCTGGGTGGGATGGGGCCGGAGCATATTCAAATTTCTTAATGGGCGTCAACCAATCAGAGTAAAGCTTGGGGGTGTGGTCGACCCCCTGATGTACCAGATTTTCTCTCTCAGCTGCTGGCTCTTGGAGAGGGAAGGCGTGAGGCTCAGGCAGGAACCACCAGCATGGAAGTCCTTCGACATTTCCACAGTGATACGGCCATTTCAGTCTGTGCCGGTACCAGCGCTGCCTGCAGCAGCCGCCACCACAGCCTTTCGCCAAACCTCCGCCTTTAGCCTCTCCAAGGGTTCCGCTGCCGCCTTTCCCTGCCGCCAAGAGAAAAGTTGTCCTTGGATCATTCTTGACCCTTTAAGGCTGCCCTTGAAAAATAGTGCAGTTATTGAACTAGGACTCACAAAGGCTTCTTTCTACCTGTGTGGCCTGGTTCAACTCCACTCATCTTTCTAAGTCTTGTTTTCTCATCTGTAAAATGGGCTAACATCCATGCTTCCACCCTGCCAGGTGGTGTATCCAATATCCATATGCATGTAGAAGGGTTTTATGAACAACTTCTCAGACATCACTCTTTTATTCTGATGGTACCTGTAGGAAAATGCTAAGGAGGACAAAATGTGGTATATCCTCTTTCCATTCCTCTTGGAACGATGTTGCTCTCATCTCTGAGGGACAGCAGAGTCCTCAGCCCAGGACAAAGCATACCCCTGCCCATCCTGCAGGTAGCAGGAAGAGTAACCTGAGGATCCAGCATCATTCAGAGCAATTATGCCACTATCACCACCAATCAGGAAGGGCTTCTTGAAGGAAAAAACAAACCAGAGAGAGGGCTTGCCAAGGGGACATGAGAGGCAGGAAGAATGCTACAGCTTGGGAAAGGGTGTTCCCCCACCTACCCAGGACCCGCTCAAGAGCTCAAATCTTGGCTCCATCCCGCTTTCCCAAGGCATGACCTTGCTAGTTACTTAACCTCAGAGTCTCTGTTTCTCAGGAGTAAAGTTGCTGTAGTTTAGTCCTAAGTCATGTCCAGCTCTTTTGCAACCCCATGGACTGTGGCCCGCCAGGCCTCTCTGTCTATGGGATTCTCCAGGCAAGAATACTGGGATAGGCTGCCATTTCCTTCTCCAAGGGATCTTCCCAGCCCAAGGATCGAACCCGAGTCTCCTGCATTGGCAGGTGGGTTCTTTACCACTGAGCCACCAGGGAAGTTCTGGGAGTAATGTAGGAGCAAAAAAAATCTGCTTCATAGAGTGGTGGAGAAGATGAAGTAAGATAATATTTGTAAAGCACTTAGCATGGTACCTGGCATACAACAGGTGCTCAATAAAGGAGAGCTTTTAATGTTTCCGCACTCCAGGCCACCCTGCAAAAGCTGAAGGCAGAGGAGTATATCCAACAGAAGAGGGAGCTCTTGGCCCTCTATCGGAACCGAGATGGGGAGTCCCCGAGCACCAGGCCCTCCACGCCTTCCCAGGAGGGCTCTCAGAACAGCACGGAGGACAGGTAAGAACCACAGGGAGTACAAGTTCTCCCAGGGTAGGGGGGCTGCAGGCTGGGAGGAAAGGAAGGGGAACCTATGAGGCTAGGAATGACAACTTTGGCTAGGGGTGGTGGTGAGGGTGGGACCTGATTGAGGAACCCAGACTATAGTTTGGCACCAGCCCTGTAAAGGACCGCTTTTGGGTTAGCCAGACTTGGGTGGGCACAGGGTAAAGGAAACAGACAGGAGAGGAGCAAACTCCCCGAGAGAAATAGGCTCCCCAGGCCAAGGGTTTTGCAGAATGTCAGGGCTGTAGGAATCCGGCTAGTTCAAATCTGGATAGATAATGTGAGCACTTCACCCAAAATAACACAATTGCTGAGCATCATGGTTTGTTACAGAGAAAAAAAATACTCCATCCGTGGGCTGGGGATGGGGGTGGGGGGAGAACTCAGCAGAGCTCAGCAAAGAGCAAATACTTGATAACAAGTTTCTGGACCCAAATGTGGGGGCTAAAATGCCTTAAAGGAGCTTGTTGTCTAGCCAGTGAGATGAGAAAAACAATCAATGAAGTGCAAACAGTGAGACCAAAATAAGTTTGAAGGAGGGGCCATTTCAGGATGGAGAGATCGAGGGAGATTCCCTGGACTTGAACTTGACCCCTCAGGATCTGACTCTGACCACTTGCTATTAACTGTAGTGCTTGCACGTCCTCGACCGTCATCCCCCATCTGGTGGTGACAGAAGACGCAGATGAAGATGCCCCCTTGGTGCCAGATGATACCTCGGACTCTGGCTACGGCACTCTCATCCCAGGCTCTCCCGAAGAGTCCCACTCCTCACTGAGCCGTCTACGCTCTAGGGCCCTTCGACGGGACCCTCGCCTCACCTTCTCCACTCTGGAACTCCGAGATGTCCCTCTGCGTCCCCAGCCTTCTGACCCCCAGGCTCCCCAACGCCGAAGCGCCCCTGTACTGCCAGAGGAAGGTGTCTGGAAAGCAGGCAGTCTTCCCAGGGTAGACCCACCGACCTGGTCTGAGGAAGAAGACCAGACCTCAGCGGGCGAGAATGTGGTGGTGGAAACCTTGCAGAGGGCCCAGCTCCGGGGGCAGTTGTGCCCCTCCCCAACCCACGCTGACTCTTCTGAGGAAAGCCCCTGGGAGTCCTCAGGGGATGAAGAAGAAGAGGGGTATCTTTTCCAGGGACCTGACTACAACCCCTCCCCTCACCCACTCCGGCCCGAGGACATGCTCCGAGAGATCCGCGAGGAACTGGCCAGTCAAAGGATCGAGGGCGTCCCCGAGCCTGGAGACAGCAGGCCTCGGAAGCTGACTCGGGTCCAACTGCAGAGGATGCGAGGGTCTCATGTTGTACACCTGGACACACCCCTGTCCACGTCGTAAGTGCAGAACGGAAGCTGGCTTGGTCTGGAGTGGAGGGAAGGGCCAGTGTGGAACCAGCGGGGATGCAAGAGGTGTTGGTCGGGTCGGGGAGGTGGGTCGGGAAGATCCCCTGCAGAAGGAAATGGCAACTCACTCCAGTATTCTTGCCTGGAAAATCTCATGGATAGAGGAGCCTGGTGGGTTAGAGTCCATGAGGTCACAAAGAGTGGACATGACTTAGACATGACTTAGCCATTGCGCAAAGGCAGAAAATAAAGGAGGGCAGGAATGGGGGTGGTGGTGTCATGGCAGGGAGGGGCCTTTAGCTTCACTCTTCACCCATGTCAACCTGATACCTGCTTCTTTCCCTTTCAGAGAGGTGTGAGGAACATGAAAGACCCTTAGCATTTCTCCAGGAGGAAATCTCTTCTGATGAATGCTGGTCACCACCTCTACCCTGGGACTCTACCTCAAGGACATTTCCCCAGGCATCCTGCCCCTCCTGCTCAGAGGACTTTGGGGATCAAGAACTGTACATTTATGTATCACAGATACTCCGAAGCCCCACATAAAGTTGTGCGTGAAAACCACCGTCCAAGCAGCACTAGATGAGGGCGGAGCAAATAGAACCTGGGGTGGGGGTCAGGGTGGTTGTAACAGACTGAGGACAGGTTGACTCCATCTGTGCCCCAGCAGGATAGGGGCTCTGGCCACCTCCTCCCCAGCCTCCCACAACAGCATCTTCACTCAGAAAAACCACTCCCTCCAGGGCAGAGCTTTAATTGGAGGATTTTAGTGTATTTACAGAAGTCCACTGTTCCCTTGGGAGGCCCCATTGTTCTGTGCTCCCCCCTGCCTGGGGACAGTTCAGCTGGTCCAGGCAGGGGGACAAAGTTTCTATTAGTGTACAGAGTGGATGAGTGGATGTGCAGAGTGGATACAAAGATGGCTTATCTACTATGAAACCGGCTCAGGGACCAACGCAGGGTCCCCAAGTCACCTTGCTGGGTTCTCCAAGTCCCAAAAAACAGGCAATGAGGCAGGGCGCCCCCCATCTTCGCAACCACTGCCGTGGGCTCCGGGCACACTCGGCCTCTCTCACGAGTACACACACTCCACATCACACAGACGCACATACAGAGACACAGACACACGCACTGCACGCAGACACGCACTGCACGCAGACACACACTACACGCAGCTGACCCTCCAGCAGTGCTCAGGCAGCTGAGAAAAGCTATGTACACTGAGGGAGTAGCACCAGGTCAATGGCTGCCAGATCGTGCCTGCTCCTCCAAGACTCTTCCTCTCCAGGAAAAAAAAAAAAAAAACAGGAGGTCCACAGGGCATCCCGCAGCTCCTTCCGGGCTGCCTGGCGCAGGAAGGAAGCAGCCGTCCACAGGGCGGGGCGGCCCGCAGTCGGAGGGGCGGGGCCTCACCGGAGAAGGCGGGGCTCGGACGCGAGGCGGGCGGTGCCGCTCAGCGCATCCTCGATATTTTCCAGGCAACCCAGCAGGTCCATGTCCCTGAGCACGCGGCCCAGCAGCTCCAGCGTGGCTTCGCGGCGCGGCGTGCGCCGCCGCCAGGCCGCCAGCATGCTGTACTGCGCCTCGCGCAGGTGGCGCCCGTTCTCCAGCTCCAGCCGCTCGATCTCGTGCTCGCTCAGTCCCAGCCGCCGCACCAACTCCTTCCAGCGCGACGGGGGCACGTTGTCCACCACCGCGTACAGGGTCGCGGGGTCGGCTGCGGGGAGGCAGCGCGGTGAGCATGGAGCGGCGGCCCTCCGGAATGGCCCCTCACCGCGCTCGCAACTCAGGGCGCCCCGCCCACCCGCCTCCCCTGCCGGGGGCCGGGGTTCCCAAAGAGGATGAATGAGGAACTCACCATCCGCGAGCTGATCGGGGGAGCTGGGGGCGCTGGGGGCGCTGGCTTCCCACTTCTGAACTGGGGTGCAGAGGTGGGTGGGGGCCGGAGGCCCCGGGAGGATGGGGCCAGCCTTTAGATGGGGCGGGGCCATCTCGCTGGAGGGAGGTGCGACGGTTCCGAAGCTGGACCGGTCACAGGAGATGTAAGGGGGAATGGAGACAGGACTGGAACTTGGGGTGGGGTTGAAGCCTGGGGCCGGGACCAGGAGTTCTGGCTCCCCCTGAGGAAGGGATGGCACGGCATTAGCGCAAGAGGAAAAACAGCCCACAGCCCCAGTTCTGGATTATGGATGGGAGCCGGGCTAGAAGGAATCAGGGGAGACCTAGGGCGAGGGGTTGGTTCTGGGTGCTCTGGGTGTTACAAAGTAATAGTGGACAGTTAGGGAAGCCTGGGGGGTCATTCCCCCGTATCATCTTACCTCTTTTACCAGAGTCGACTGCCCGCAAACTGAGAAAAAAAGAAACAGAGCGTCACAAATTTCACTTCCTCTCTCAGCCCTAGCGCCCACCGCAGGACTGGTGGTGGGCCCTTGTGGTGACACGCTTCAGGGCCTATGTGACCCCAGGGACGAAAGAATCACTGATGCAGTACGAGCTCTCACCAGCCATCTCGTACCAGCTCAGGCCAGCGGGGTCCTTGGCAGGAAACTAAGAGGATACCCTTAATCTCCCTCCGTGCCTGTGCACCCCACCCTCCCTTATCCCCTTGCCCCCTCCCGAAGTCCCCACTCACTGATGGAGTAGAGCTTGGGCTTCCACCGCTGGTAGCGACATGCTATAACGACAGAGGCGAAGGATGCCAGGCAAAGCCCAAAGACAATCACCAGGGGTAATAGTACTGTAGTGCCTGGAGACAGAGCAGGAGGTGCTCAGAGGCGAGGGCAAGGCCAGGAAAGGGCCCCTGGGCTTGGTTGGGCGTTAGGATAGTTCTCCTCACCTGGGTCCTGAGAATCTTTACCAGTTGAAGGTCGGGTTGGACATAACTTCTCGCACTCCTTGTTCTTACAACTAAAAGAAGAGACAGTGCTGGTGAGTAGGGGCCCCCCACTAAGAGGAATATAGGGGGGAAAATAGAAAGGCCCATACAGATTGTTAGAAATTCTGCCCTTTACAAATATTTAGCTGTCTCGTGATAGAATGGAAATTAATCCTATCTTGGCAACTGATGCAGTGGAAGGAAAAAAAATTAGCTGATCCCAGAATCATTTCCTTTTAGAGCTGGATTTGATCTTGAAGAGGCTGTGTAGAGAAAGAGTTAAAAGCAGTCAGTGTGTGCGTGCTCAGTCATATCTGACTCTATGACCTCGTGGACTGTAGTCCCCCAGGCTCCTCTGTCCATGGGATTTCCCAGGCAAGAATACTAGAGTGGGTTGCCATTTCCTTCTCCAGGGGATCTTCCTGACCCAGGATTGAATGAGTGTCTCCTGTGTCTCCTGCATTGGCAGGCGAATTCTTTACCACCGAGCCACCAGTCAGTCACCAGACTGGTTGTGTGATTGTAGGCACATCACTTCACCTGTAAGCCTGTTTTCTCATCAGTAAAACAGGGATCCTACTTGGACCAAGGATTAAGTAAAATAATTATGCCTGACATATAGTAAACGCTTATACATACTGACTGTCATTGAACTGGTTTTTGTGTGTTCTTGTTTGTTTTTAAATATTTGGCTATACTGGGTCTTAGTTGCGGCATGTGGGATCTAGTTCCATGATCAAGGAACCCAGACTCCCTGCACTGGGAGAGAAGAATCTTAGCCACTGGACCACCAGGGAAGTCTTTTGAATTATTCTATCATTGCTTTACTGATGAGAATCCAGTGGCAGAGAGATTAAAGAACTTTTTCTCTAGATGCCACTGCTGATGACAGCACCTGACTTTGAGAGGGGGTCATGTGAACCATTAAAAAGCACATCTTGCTGGGGGAAGCCAGAGAACACTAGAACAAGCATGTCTTCCCATGCTGGGAGCTGGCACCCGGCAGGATGGAAGGATGAGAACTACATCAAGGGTTTCGGAAGGAACTTGAGGAGGTGAGTTCTGCGCAGGAATCTGCAAACAAGGAGAGCTGATTTTGCCCACTTCACAAGCTCACGTGGAGAACCACATGGAAAGGGTGTAAAAGTGTTTTTAAGAAAAAGAGACTAGTGGGAAAAAGAAACTAATTTCTCATCAGACACTTTGAAGTTATGCTTTGTGGTTCTTACAACTTTGCCAACCTGATGTCATTATCTTTACTTTAAAGGTAAAGAAGAACTGAGTCTCAGAGACGTTAAGTCACTGGCTCAAGCTTGCACAGCCAATACAGTGGCTAGCCTGAGGTTTAAACCCAGGGCAATTCAACTTTAGAGCCCTCAGAGTTTCCTCTTTGGACGCAAGTGTGCAAAGCAAGAAGGAGTGAGGAGGCGTGGTCAAAAGGACTGGGAAGGAAAGACCATGCTGTATCCAACCTAAGATCGACAATCAAAGGCATCATTATTTACATCCTACACACAGCTGCCACCTGTGCCATCAACTGTTGTAAGATGCAGTCTGATTTCAGAGATGTAAACGTGTATTCCTAGAATCAATAGCAGAGTCTGTTGCCCAAGAATCTGAATGTCTTCAGAAAAAGATCTGAATGTCTAAAAGGACCTGCAAGTCCTTGGGGGTATGAGCCTCTATTCCTCTAAGACTTCATAAGATTTCTGAACATGTTGGGGGCAGGGAAGACTGGCTGGTATCTCAACATGAAGTGTCTCCCATACCAAACAGCCAGTAGTGGGCTTCCCCTGTGGTCCAGTGGTTAAGAATCTGCCTGCCAACGCAGGAGACATGGATTCGATCCCTGGGTCGGGAGGATCCCACGTGCCTCAAGGCAGCTATGGCTGTGCGCCGCAAAGTCTGAGCGCCGGCTCTCAGAGCCGCAACTCTGTAGCCCGTGGGCCGCAACTACGGAAGCTCGAGTGCCTTAGAGCCTGTGCCCCGCAGCAAGAGAAGCCCCCACAACGAGAAGCGCGTGCACCAGAACTAGAGCGTGGCCCCTGCTCTCCTCAATGAAAGCCCTCTCGCGGCCAATAAATAAATAAAAATTCACAAAAAATAAAAGCATCCCGTAGGAGCAAAAGCACCCCCTAGAACCTCTCCGTCCTCCCACCCCAATCCAGTGCCCAGCAGCTGGCGGAAGGACTCACTCATGACAGGAGATGCACTTGGCGCCTTTTAGATAGAAGCCCATATGGCAGTGGCAGATGGTGTCCTGCCTCTCCTGGCCTGTGGGGAGACAAGCAGCACAGCTGAAAGAGGACGCCCCTCACGCTGAGGGCAAGAGGGAGGGCTCGGAGGGGCAGGGTACAGAGACCCTCCTCTGGAGACGGAGACGGGGCGAGGAGCGGGGTTGGGCGAGCCATGCTTACAGGGGATATTCACTGTGCCATTGGGACAGAGGCTGCAGTTCAGACACCGGAAGCCAGTTTCGCCCCAGTATTCCCGGTACTGGTTCTTCCTGCAGCCACACACAGTGTCCCGGTCCACTGTACAAGGGGAAATCTCCACCTGGAACATTTCTGGTGCGGGGAGGAGATGGGGTGTGAGCCCCCATGGTCATCATCTGGTGTGTCTCTCTGAGTAACGCATACAGCCATGCACTCAGTCACTTGTGCACGAACATCCCTGCCCACCCCCAGCAGCACACACCCGTCCCCTCCCCTAGAGAGAGACTGCACACCCCTCCGAACACCCCCCTGACCCAGTCTGTTCAGAGCCCTGTGCCCTTCTGAGACTCACCGTCCCGGCACCTGGAGCAGCTCAGGCATCGTCTGAGATGGTTCTCCAAAGCAGTGTAGGTGCCAGGGGCACACACCCTGCAGTCCGTGTCTCGCCCTGGAGCCGGACAGTCATTGTACAGATAGGTACCTGTGATTCAGGGGTTGGGATTAGGCTGCAGCCAGGAGGTCAGGGGAGGAGCTCCAGGCCTGGGAAGATAGCCTGGGCACCTCCCAAAGTCCCTAGGAGAGGAAAGGAGGGAGAAAGCCCCAGACCAGGAGAGGCAACCAAGCCAGGTTCTAGAACATCTGGAAAATGCAAAGGAAGAAGCAGGGCCTCCTGACTGAGGAGTTCCACGGGGATCTTTTTCTCCTACCTTTGTGGCACTTGGTGCAGCAAATGGTGCTATTTTGCGGGTGGTTGTATTTTCCTTGGGGACAGGAAGTCTCTCTCTTCTCCAGGTCCCCGGGGTGAGGGACCAGCCCGTGAACCCCTGCGGGGTACACATCTGCCAACAGAGCCGGAAGCACCTGGGGAGGAATCAGATGGAGGAGGACCTTCAGGAAAGGGAGGGAGGATGGGGATCGTAGAGGTAGCAAGTCTAAAGCCTTCTTAGCCTTCTCAAATCTTCTCCCCGGGACATCCCCACCCACACGCCGCCTGGGCTGTCGGCACTGCCATTGCCATTGTTCTCTCGTTTTCCCATCCTTTCCCCTCCAACTCAAGGCTGGAAGATCCCAGGTGCGCCTTGTACTTTATCCTTGTTTCCCCAAATCAGCTCTCAGGACTGGACCAGGGCAGGTGTTCAGTAGAGGAGTTGAGAACAGGCCTTTCTTTCCTTCCAATGAGCAGCCCTAAAGGTTGAGGTGGCGTTTCTCCATCTGGGTGCTGTGCTCACGGTGTATTCACTTTG
Organism: Oreotragus oreotragus; assembly: GCA_006410675.1. Lineage (NCBI taxonomy): Eukaryota > Metazoa > Chordata > Mammalia > Artiodactyla > Bovidae > Oreotragus > Oreotragus oreotragus. The sequence continues at coordinate 84,742 of SJYX01015076.1, read as the reverse complement.
TGAACATTCACAGAGGCGAACCTATAGGGCTGTGCCCTTTCCCATATTACACTGTCATATCCGACACTTGGCGACCCCATGGACTGTAGCCCACCAGGCTCTTCTGTCCATGGGATTCTCCAGGTAAGAATGCTGGAGTGGGTTTCCATTTCCTCCTCCAGGGAATCTTCCCAACCCAGGGATCGAACCCAAGTCTTCTATGTCTCTTGCACTGGCAGGCGGATTCTTTACTGCTGAGCCACCAGGGAATCCCTGTTAAACTTGGAGAGCAACAGGCTAATCAGAGCCCAGAGGCCCCTGCCAGGACAGGAGGGCTTGGCAGCCCAGAGCAGGTAAGCTGTAGGCAGGGCACCTCCCAGTCCCCCACTGGGTGTCGCTGCAGCAGTTAGAAGCCCCAGCCCCAGCGCCAGCCAGAGGAAGCTACACTCAGAAACCCAGCTGCAACCCTGTAGGGCACCTCCCCTACCCAGAGGCAGCACCCTTCCCTAGCCACCCCAGCCCCGTGCCACAGCCCCTGACAACAGGCCTGGGGCTTCCAGGGCAACAGGAAGAGTTTGGGGATGTTTATGGGAAGGGCTTCCCAATCCTGTATGTGCAGTTCCTTTCCCGAAGAAGGCCTCATAGCATCTAAGGTCACGGGACCTTGGAACTACATCCAGGCAGCTGGAAGCAGAGCCAACTTGCAGAGAGAGCATCAGAAAAAAGAATGGGGGCGGGGGTCCAGGTCTGGGCCAGTTGGTGGGAGGGTGCAGGTTTCCAGGGACTGCGGGTTGATGAGGAATCAGCTTCCCAAGAAGGAGGGAAAGAGGCTTTCTCAGGCCACATGCCTCCTGCTGCAATCCCCAGCCCTTTGGGGGTTAACTCAGATCCGGGAAAGGGAAATCTTTTCCCAGCAGCTCCGCCCAGTGACTCAGACCAGAGGGAGGGAGGGAATCCAGGGGAGGGAGAGGGGACCTGGTCCTTAAGGGTCATGAGTCAGCTGAAAGGCTGATGGGACCAGGACCCCGCACGCAATCTGGACCCCATCTGATTCCCTCCTCCTGGGGGTCAGGCTGTATCCCCACGCAGCGCCCCTCTTCCTCCCCTCCTCCTCCAAACAGCCAGGCCATGGGTCTCAGTCCCTCTTGGCCCATTTTTTCGGGAAATGGCTCCCTATCCCATTCCATCCCAAAGGGAAGCCTCTGGTGACCTCAGGCTTCCCCCCTCAGGTCACTACCCACCCCTCCCCCTCCCGGAGGCCACTCAGCTCCTTCCCACCCCTCAGCATCCTTCCTTTAGACTCAGCTTCACCCAGACGCCTCCTCCTCCTAGCTCTGCCAGTCCCCCGACAACGAGGGCCCCCTGACCTGCCCTAGCTCCAGAAGGGAGCACCCTATGTCCAGAAGGGAGTGAAANGGAGGCCACTCAGCTCCTTCCCACCCCTCAGCATCCTTCCTTTAGACTCAGCTTCACCCAGACGCCTCCTCCTCCTAGCTCTGCCAGTCCCCCGACAACGAGGGCCCCCTGACCTGCCCTAGCTCCAGAAGGGAGCACCCTATGTCCAGAAGGGAGTGAAACAAGGCTGCCCTCCCAGTTGAGTTCACTGCCTTCCCACAGCTCAGCTGGTTCTGGCCAGCTGGGTTGGGCTTGGGGACCTCCCTGGGGTCCTTGAACAATCCTTAGGAAACAAGGCCAGTTCTGAGGCTCCTCAGCCCCTCCCGCAAGCCCACAGGCTGCACAGGAAAAACCAGAGCCCTGAACGCCCAGTTCCATGAGGGAAGGAGCAAGTAAGCAGGGATGGAAGACAATCAGCACCATTTCCCCAGGGGGGCCCCCCTAGTCCCCACCTGCACCCCCAGCCAGCCCACTTGGATCCTAGGAGCCAGGGCCTCAGGTCCCCCCACTAGTGGGCACTATCGCTTGGCACCAAGCACATCTTTAGCTACTGCATCTTGCAGTGTACGTTGTGTTAAGTTGCTTCAGTCTTGTCTGACTCTTTGAGACTCTACGAACAGTAGCCCGCCAGGCTCCTCTGTCCATGGGACTCCCCAGGCAAGAATACTGGAGTGGGTTGCCATGCCCTCCTGCAGAGGATCGTCCAGACCCAGGGATCGAACCTGCATTTCTTATGTCTCCTGCATTGGCAGGCTGGCAGTAAAACAGTAGAAACAGAGGGTGAGCTTTGAGCGCCCAGAGCCCAGTCAACCTGAGTATCTGTGGCCTGGAGCAGGGCAAAGGCAGGAAGCTGGGGTGCCTGTGGAGAGACAGTTGAGGAGGTGGCCCAGCACCCCTCCAACTCCCCCACAACTTCCGCCTGGGGAGGCTTTTAAGTGCGACTTCCTGCGCTGGGGCTGCAGTAAGGGGGTGGAAGAGCTGACAGCAGAGACCCTGCGGTCTCTGACCAGCCGCCTCACTCTCCTGTCCCCCATTCACTTGTTCATTAAAGTGCGTCTTGTTCATTTGATGTCAAGATCTTTGGGGAGCTTAAGACAGCTTCTCCTCCAAGGCTCTGCTGAGGCCCGGCCTCCTTCCCTTGAAGCCCCCCATCAGCAAGGCTTCCCCCCTTCCAGCATATCCCATGCAAACCCCACCCTGTGAACTTTAAAAACATGAATTTATTATATCTATTTTGGGCTTTTACCACAACATAACAGCTTTGGATGACTAGATAATAATCTCCCCAAGTAGACCATAAACTATGCGATGAGAGATCTGAAAATGTTTTGGTCAGAGATACTGTCTAATCCCCCGCACACAGAACTGTAGGGGCAAAATAAATGTGGTTTGATTGATTGATTTCATGACTATCTCTCTTCCACTCCAGTAAAAGCCAGTGATAACCAAAGTGGGAAGATGGGAGTCAGTGCTGGGCTGTAGGAATATATTTATCTCCAGGGGAAAACTCCTCCCTCCTTCCCACACACTCTCACACCCACTTGCACAATCTCACAGGAGATGCTGGCAAACCTTCCTCTCCTCTTGAGCATCCCTGGTGAGTGAAGGCAGCGCTTATAGATAAGAGTCTGAACATTTCTGCCTGAACACAAGGCAGATAAGGGTCTGAGAACCTCTGCTTGAGCCTGTCAGATACGCACTTCACTAGCTGAATTCCCAGACCTTCTACATGCCCCCAAACAAAACCCATTGACCTCCTGATCCAGACAGATATCACAACATCAACTTGTCTTGGCCACCCTTCTCTCCTCAGGGACCCCATCCCTCCCATGCCACAATCCGGGTCTGTAGTCCATCTTGCCAGACCTCCTCCATCATCTCTCAGTCCTCTCCATGGGTTGCCTCACTCCCAGATCATTGCCACTGTCTTCTGGCCTATTCCCTGCTCCAGTCCAGCCTACACCCTTGCTTATCTGCATTCAAGCTTCAACTTGCACCCACAGGTATAGGAATCTTTCTCGCCTGACCCTGAACATCATTTCCATAGGTCACCCCTTCCTTCCCTGAATGAGAACTTGAAGAGGTACCTGCTACTATTCTGGACACATTCCTGGACACAGAGAACCAGAGAGAATCATTTATGAAGAAATGAATGAACGAATGGAATTCCTCTACCAGGGATCACAGTCAAGATTCTCTCTCCATTCCTTCCCTACTTCCTTTAATTTTCTCTTTCTCACTTTTTCTTTTTCTTTTTTTTACTATTTATTTTTATTTATTTATTTGGCTGTGCAGGGTCTTAGTTGTGGCGTGTGGAATCTACTTCCCCAACCAGGGATCAAACCCAGGGCCCCAGCATTGACAGCTTAACAGTCTTAGCCTCTGGACCACCAGGGGAGCCCCTCTCACTTTTTTTGTTCCTCAACAGAATCTTAGCCCTACAGTCAAGACACTGAGCTTCTTGCCACCACCAGCCTCCAACACACAACCCCACTGTTCTGTTCCTCCGGGCCGTGCGTGCTAAGTCACTTCAGTTGTGTCTGACTCTTTGCGACCCCATGAACTGTGGCCCACCAGGCTCCTCTGTCCATGGGATTTTCCAGGCAAGAATACTGGAGCGGGTTGCCATTTCCTCCTNCAACACACAACCCCACTGTTCTGTTCCTCCGGGCCGTGCGTGCTAAGTCACTTCAGTTGTGTCTGACTCTTTGCGACCCCATGAACTGTGGCCCACCAGGCTCCTCTGTCCATGGGATTTTCCAGGCAAGAATACTGGAGCGGGTTGCCATTTCCTCCTCCTCCAGGAGATCTTCCCAACCCAGGGAACGAGCCTGTGTCTCTTGAGTCTCTTGCACTGGCAGGCAGGTTCTTTACCACTAGCGTTACCAGGGAAGCCCAAACTTGCCCTCAGACCAGTAACCCTTTTTCCAGCCTCCTGCTTGTCTGTGACTTCAAATCTCGGCTCCAAAACCCAATTTCCAGGAGGCGTTCCCTCCCTCATTCCATCCTTTATTCATTCAACAAACCGGAGAGGAGCACCTTGGAGGTACAGGTCCCAGCACTCAGCCCCCTCCTGGTTCTGCCTCCCATCGGTGTTGCAGGGCACCACATCACGCTTTTGTGGGCATTTTCCCCAAGATCGCGAGAATCACTTTTTTCTGTAAGCTGTCTTGGCTACAAGACTGTGAGCTCTTTGGGAGCAGCAAGATCTTGTGTGCTCTGCCACAGTGTCTCCTGCGATCTCCCCGCCTCCACCGCCCTCTCCCCTCTCGCACACACAGTACTCCCTGCACTGCTCATTGACTGGCCCAGGGAAGCCTTACCCTGCACCGCATGCCTCCTGTGTCCCCTCCAGTTCCAGGCTAAGCTTGTTCCCTTAGCTGTGACACCCCAACCTGGGCTGGATCAGCCGCAACCCCAGGCACCTGATGACACCTTTCTTTATCTTTCCAGGCCCCCCTGTATCTCTGTTTTCCAAATGCAGAAGCCACTGAGCAATAACCACCACTACTGGCTTCCCTGGTGGCTCAGACGGCAAAGAATCTGCATGCAATGCAGGAGATCCGGGTTCCATCCCTGGATCACAAAGAGAAGGAGAAGGCAATGGCTACCCACTCCAGTATTCCTGCCTGGGAAATTCCATGGACAGAGAAGCCTGGCGGGCTACAGTCCATGGGGTCACAAAGAGCTGGACATGACTAAGCAACACACACGCGCACACACACACTATTACTACTAACAACAGAAAAACTCTCATTAATACTGAGTGCTTTCCTGTTCCTCCACGAGATCAGAAATCCCATGAAGACAAAGCCTATGTCCACTTCCAGCGCCTAAAGCCGTATCCAGCACCAAGCAGGCACAAAGGAATGAAACACCTGACATGTATCCACCTATGTCATCTTTGAAACGACACTATGCAGCAGAAACTAAGACCAACCGTAAAGCAATTATACCCCAATAATAAAAATAAAACCAAATAAAAAACAAACCAAACCAACGACATTATGAGGTGGTGACTACTCTGTCCATCTTGGAGATAAAGAAGCAAGATGTGGAGGGTTACGTAACCTGTTCAAGTCCAGATAGCTAGTACCTGAGGGAGACAGGACTAGGTCGGGTGGTTTGCCCCAGGAGAGAGGAGGAGTCAGGGAGGCTGCAGAGGGAATTGGGGGGGCTGTGAGGACAGCCTGGAGAGAGGGAAAGGTGGGCTCGGGGTGTGGAAGAATGGACGAAGGAGATCAGGAGGGAGGAGCGGTGCTTCGTGAGGAACTGGTGTCGAGAAAGGTGGACCAGAGCAGACAAGAGGGAGGAACCGGAGAGAAAGTTTCAAAAAGGAGGCTCCGAGAAGTCTGGACTTGTGGGGAGACTTGACAGAAAAGAAGGAATGATTAGGGTGCACAGCAGGGCAGAAGGAGGGTGGGGGGGGAGAAGAGGTTGGGGGAGTCACTTGGGGGTCAAGGATACACTGAAAGAAGGCTGAGGCAAGAGAAAGGGACATTTTCCAGTGACGAACACAAGTGTCTACCAACTTCCCCAAACTGAGCTGTGGAAGAAGAAAGCAAGTGATCTGTTGTTGGGGTCGGGGGAGGGGGCTGGGGGACAGGCCCCAGGGCTCTGCAGCCTCGGAGCGGGGTCAGTCCCACGGCCAGAGGCCACAGACCAAGGGTGAAGGGTGCCCCCCAGGGGGCCGGGAGGCCAGGGCCTGGGGAGGCCGCGGGATCTCCAGCCCCTATGTGGTTACCCACTCCCTTCCCAAACGCCACAAACATAGCATCCCAAGCCCAGGGCCTCTCCTGGACTCAGTTTCCCCACTTCACGAGCGGCGTCCAGTCCCTGCTTTCCATTCTCAGCCCGGCACCCAGGTAGCCTCGCCTCTCTGCGGCCCAACACAACGACGTGCTGGGCAGAACCATCCGGACTCTAAGACCCACCTTCTTTTTCCCACTCCTTTCGATTTCCTAACAAACTGCCTCTCCTTACCCTGTGGGCACCTGCCGCCACATTCCCAGCCTGCCCAGGCCTGGGTCCCCTTTCCCTCCTGGCCTTTCAAGCTCGCCCCGGCTCTGGGACGTGGGTGAGTGGGGCAGTGTGTGAGGGCAGGCCCGCACAGGCCTGAGGCCCTCTCCAGCCCCAGGCGCCCCTCGCCCGCTGGCCCACTCCTCCCTGGGCCCCTCCCTGTCTCACCAGTGGTAGCAGCAGGCCAGGCACGGTGGGGAGGCCCATGTCCGGCCAGCTGTGGCCTCTCAATCCCCCATCAGGGCTGGGGCAGTGGCGGCCCGCGACAGTGGCAGCGACACAGTCCTTGTGTATCCCCAGTGGAGGCCGGGCCTCGGGTCGGGGAGTGGAGGGTTGAGACTGGGGCGGAGACACAGCCCGATCCGGAGGACCTCAAACCCGGAAGGCCAGCCCTGCGGCCCAAGCCAGGAGAACTCCGAGAAAACTTGAGCTGAGAGGAGGTGGGAGGGGAAGGGAGAGAGGCAGATGGGGTATCGCAACTTCAGGACAGGAAGAGCCTGGGGTGGAGGCAGGAGGAGGCGGGAGGAAGGTGGGGGGTGGCCAAGGTCCCTTAACCCTTTGTAGTCCGACAGAGGCAGGGCTCTGGGATCCAGCGGCCACATGCCAGGGCCTAACCACGCCCCCTCCCCCCAAACACGCAGGTGCGCCCCTCCCGGCCCTCCGCCTCCTCTCCCACAAGTGAACAGGAGAAAGACAGGGCTTTGGAGTCAGGTTCGCTGGGTTCCAGCTCAGCACTCTCTGCTTTTTGAGCTGGGTGGTCTTCTCTGCTGGGGTCTGCGTAATGAAGAGACCCTCTCTCAGGCTGTGGCAGTCAGGTAAGTGATGCCAGACTTGATCCAGTCCTCAGGGCTCTTCCCCTTTTCCCAGGGTTCTCCAATGACATCCCAATGTCTCACTTTCTTGGGAGTGTACACCTGCAATCCAAACCTCAGAGTAAAGCTTAACCCTGACTGGGGGTCCTGACCTGCCCCACTCCCCACCCCACCAGGTCTCATTCGATCTGTGCCGGGCAGGACCCCCAACTGCTGATTCTGGCTGAACCTCCCAGAAGACCTCGGTCATGAAATGAGAGCCACAGTGCCTGGCCCAGCTTCCACGGGGAAGATGACGTCATGAGGCCTAATGGAATTACAGCTCACTCCATCAGGTATTGCTAGAACGTTCCCAGTGCCCTTTCCCCAAATATTCTGATACATCGATCCAAACTGCCCTCAAAGATAATCTACTACAGCCACCCTGCCTTGTTGTTTCTTAAATTGATTTTTAATTGAAGGACAATTGCTTTACAATATTGTGTTGGTTTCTCTCATACATCAATATGCATGAGCCATAAATATGCATATGTCCCCTCCCTTTTGAACCTCCCTCCCACCTCCCACCCCTTTAGATTGTTACTGAGCCCTGGTTTGAGGTCCCTGAGTCATACAGCAAATTCCCACTGGAGGTCTCTTTTACATATGGCAGTGTGTATGTTTCCATGCTTTGAGGCCCAGAGACGTGCCGGTCATGTGCCTTGCTGGGCCAGCTCAGCCCACAGACTTCTGACTTTGGACCAAGGGCCCTGTTTTGTTGCAACAGATAATCGCCACTTCTCTATCAGTCCTTTTGAGTCAGTCAGACTCTACCCTTGATTCTTAAGATGTTTTATGCCACGCCTATCCATGTGGGACGTCTCCCAGATGAATCCCACAACGGAGTACAGCATTCACCCAAATGGTCTCTGGATGCGCGGAGCATCCCCAAGACCCAGTCCAGGCCCCGAGTTCTCCAGCTGCTGAGACTGCTAGAAATACAGGGAGAGCAGACAGGAGTGAGGAGCTCCTAGGGTTTTGTGACTTGGCATCGGAGCTCCTCACCCATTGATTTCTTGATCCACCAGCTAACCCTCAACCCTGGAATCCACCCTCTCTGGCCCTTCCTGGCCTCCCGTCTGTGATCCCAGATGTGAATGGAGCCTCGATGCCCCTACTTCTGGCTGACTTCACTCTACCCCATCCTCCAGCTTCTGAGATACTAGAGGATTAAAGCTGGACCCACAGAGGATGAGGATCACCTCTACCATCACCCAGGGAGGCTCCAAGTGCAGCATAAGTGGACCCAAAGCAGAGCTCTTAAAGAAGCCGAGTCATTGAAATACAGTGCAAGAGTCAAATAGCCCAGCTTCCAGTGTGAAGATACTAAGACACACCTCGTGTTAAAAATGGGAAGCTTGCTGGTACCCCTCACACTGCACGCATGGATGATAAATGACGCAAAGTGTTTAGCAAGGGTTTGACATATTCTAAGCATTCAATCAGTGGTTGTTGCGGTTGTTCCGTTGCTAGGTCATGTCTTACTCTCTGACCACATGAACTGCAGCATGCCAGGCTTCCTTGTCCTTCACCATCTCCTGGAGTTTGAGCAAACTCATGTCCATTGAGTTGGTGACACCATCCAACCATCTCATCCTCTGTCCCCCCGCTTCTCTCCTGCTCTCAGTCTTTCCCAGCATCCAAAGTATTGGAGCTTCAGCTTCAGCATCAGTCCTTCCAATGAATATTCAGGATTGATTTCCTTTAGGNGTCCATTGAGTTGGTGACACCATCCAACCATCTCATCCTCTGTCCCCCCGCTTCTCTCCTGCTCTCAGTCTTTCCCAGCATCCAAAGTATTGGAGCTTCAGCTTCAGCATCAGTCCTTCCAATGAATATTCAGGATTGATTTCCTTTAGGATCACTCAGTGGTAACAATGTGTTTTATTTATTCATTTGGCTATGGCTTTTAGCATGTAGGATCCTCGTTCCCTGACCAGGGGCTGAACCCACACTCTTGCTTTGAAAGCACAGAGTCTTAACCACTGGACAGCTTGGGATTTCCCCAGTGATAATAATGTTAAGATTTTGTATTAACACAAACAACTTCAATGTTCTGGGGTTTTTTCTTTTCTTTTTTTAAAATTTTTATTGAAATACGGTTGATTTACAATGCTGTGTTAGTTTCAGGTGCCAGTGTCCTATTTTTTAATGTTCCAAGAAGCTTTTAATAGTCTGTTCCAACTGCCAAAGCCATTGCACATAGCCCGGCACAGAAGGAGAGTTTCTTTCATTGTTTAGGATGAATGCCTATTTACGCAGCAGGCTTAAAGCCTTGAGAGACATGGTATTCAACTGTTCAATAAAATCCTGTTTAAAAAAGATGGTGAGAGGTGTGGGTGGATCTAGGAATATGAACAGCTAATTAGTCTTGTGGAAGAGGAGACAGCACAAGCACAAGCCCTCCCGGGAAGAAGGAATCATGGAAAGGGAGACACAGAGAAACAGATGAAGGCAGGGGACTTCTCTGGGGTCCAGTGATGGAGAACCTGCCTTCCGGTGCATGGGTTTGATCCCTGGTCGGGGAACTAAGATCTCACAGGCCACGGGACAACTAAGCCCTTGTACTCCAGTTACTGAGCCTCCACACCTCAACTAGAGAGCCTGTGTGCCACAACTAAGACCCCAGGCAACCAAAACTGAATAAATAATTTTTTTTTTTTAAAGAAGAGGGGGCAAACTAAGATTGGCTATTAGGGCTTGTGGAGCAAAGGATGAAGGGAGAGGAGCTTCAGATAACAGAGCCCCCTCTCTCCATAACGTGCCACATACCCCGCAGTAGCACAGAGTCATCGAAAGGACACTGGACTCCCAGTCGGGGTGACGTGGGTCCCAGCCCCAACCCAGTCATTCCAACCCCATGTGTCACAGGGAGACCTGGTTCTGTATTAATCATGAACTTGGACAAGTCATTTCACCTGATAAGCTCCATAAGGAAAATGAGACAGCGTGAACTCTGTCTCCTCTACCTGTCTGATCAACCTAAGACCTAGAAAGGAGGAAACAGACAGCACCCCTCTCCTGCATGTGCTCATTCTGGAGAACTGCTCATATGATGCACATGTGTTGATCACCACCCATTTCAATGAACACTAGAGAGACTTCCCTGCTGGCCCAGTGGTTAAGACTCGGTGCTCCCAATGCAGGAGGCATGGGGTTTGATCCCTGGTTGGGGAACCAAGATCCCACGTGTCGCACAGTGCAGCCAAAAAATAAAAAGTAAACACTCTAGAAAAATGTGTGCCCCATGTTACTGGTACTTGCCCTAGTCCCCTCCCACATTTGCATGTTAAATCGCTTCAGTCGTGTCAGATTCTTTTCAACCCTATGGACTGTAGCCCACCAAGCTTCTCTGTCCATGGGATTCTCCAGGCAAGAATAACGGAGTGGGTTGCCATTTCCTCCTCCTGGAGATCTTCCCAACCCAGGGATTAAACCTGAGTCTCTTGTGTCTCCTGCATTGGCAGGTGGGTTCTTTACCACCAGCGCCACCTGGGAAGCCCCCATAATTGGCATCTGTATGCTTTTAAAATCCACTTTATCTTGAATCACATCAGATAAATACATGAACATCAGTTTTTATTGAATTTGTGGCGTTTTGAATAATGGTCAGGATGTGCATGTGTGTAGGGGGAGGGGATGTTGGTGAAGAAGGAAATAAACTATTTTTAAAGCTAAAAAAAAACCCCAAAAGTTAATGTGCAGGAGTAACACACCAATGGAAGGGAGAATGAAAGGCCCTTAGGTGGACCTGCTTTTTGGCAGGAGAAACTCCGGAGGACCAGGGGTGGCAGGGGAAGGATGGGGAGTAGGGGCTGCCTTCTGTCATCCTTAATAGCTCCAGCTTTGTCTGACAGGCCCCGCCCACTGAGTCAGGGGAGAGGGAGCCAGGGCGGGCTGGGGCCAAAGAGCACAGGAGCAGGCTGAACCTGAGGGTTCAGAGGAAACTGCTGTGACACGAGCACTTTCCCCTCATCACTGTGAGTCTAGGAAAGGGAAGTCCAGAGTCATCGCATCATTTCCTCCTCACGACCTTTACCTCCCCCGCCCTTTGCCATCTCCCCCTCTTTCCCAAGATTCTCGTGGCTCCTCAGGTCAAGCAGATCACAAGGGTTGGGGATGGGGGGGTTAGGAGAGCCAGATCAAGGCATCGGGATTCGGCCCTAAGGAGGGTGAGGAAGGGTGACGCCTGGCTCCCAGGGCTGCTGCTGGTGTGGGGGGAAGACTCGGGGTCTGGAAACCGGGGTTCCACTCTGACATCCTTCAGCGTCTCCTTTGTTAAAATAAAAGCTGGGAAGATGTCCGCTGCTGCTCTCTCTGTGCTGATGTGAGAATGAGAATACACAGGCTTCAAGCCTCCTCAGGAAGCTGGGCTGAGTCTCATCCTCTTCCACCAGCACTGGGCAGCTGATGGAGAGGCGGGCGGGTGAGGATGCTGCAGCTGGGTGGTGAGTGGTACTCAGCAGGAGAGGAGGATTACAGATGGTGGTGACCAAAGTCGAGAAGGAAAGGGGTCCAGGCTGTGGACAGCGACACTAACCCCAAGCATTGCACAGCAGGACTCCTGACGGAGGGCACCTGTCTTCACCTCCCACCTGAACGTGGTAATGGGCACAGAGCAGATGCTCAGCAATGCCCGTGGAAGAACTAGCAAGACAGTTTGTCTCTCCCAAGGCCCCTGAAGGATGGTCATTCCCATCGTGCAGCCAGGGAAATGAGAGACTGTCTTGTGCCCCACTCCCCAACCCAGAACGGTGGGACTTGCACCCACTCCCTGGCCCCCTCATGGTGCCATGCAGCTCTCCAGACATTTTCTTTTAGGCCACGCCCTATGGCAGGGGGATGTTAGTTCCCCGACTCACGGAAGTCCCTCCAGGCATTCTTTATGCAATAATATTTATTAAGTACCTGCCTACTTGCTCCAAGTGGGACACTGGGCTAGACTGTGAGGATACATGAATGAACAAGACTCAATCCCTAACCACAATGAGCTCAGTCATGCTGGGAACACAGACACAAATGAAGAGGAAAATTAAATGCAGCGTCAGCACTTCCACGGATGTGATGGTGTGCGATGGGAGTCCACGGGAGAGGGAAGTGGTAAGATCTGGGGAAGACAGGGTGGGGGAGAAGCCTTCACAGAAGTAATAGTATCCAAGCAGGGTTCTCAGGGATGCATAGGAGTTCTCCAGCAGATGGGGGAGGGGGGGAGGCTTCCAGGCTAAGGAAATAGCTTGCGCAAATATGCAGTTACGAAAGACAAGGACACAGGGCAGAGGCGCTGAGCGAGGCTCCGTGGGGGGATGGGGTAGTGAGGCTGACTGGGAATCCAGGTCTTCACTACACTGGGCTGCCCCAGTTCCTGCCCTGGGAGTCAGGCAAACAGAAGCGCTTAGCAACTAACCGAGGGGGCTTTTGGGGCGGGGTTCCCCACTCCGGTTCAAGGAGAGGAGCAAATGCCTGTGCCACTGGAAGGCGGTGTGGAGGGCCATTCTGGGGCCGGTCCAGCCATCTTTAGGAAGGAAACCACACTCGCCTTCGTGTGCCCTTGTCTGTGTTTTGTTCTGGTCGTCGGTTGTTTCCTAGGAAAGTTGTTTGTCAGAGGTCCAAGTCTGGCTTCGCTGATCCAAGGGATAAGAGGACTTGGCTGCACTGGGGTGGGGAAGAGCAAAGTGTTCTCGAGACAAGACCAGCGGGGAACCGGGGTGATGCTGGCAGGGGGTCTCCAGGCAATTTCCGCAGCCCCCTATCCATCCTGCTTCATCCCCCCCCACCGCCACCCACGCACACACCAGGGGCAGCTGGGCAGCTCTGAGAGGAAGCCGCCAAACATTCTTGAATCCTGCCAAGGCTGGGTCCCTCCCACCAAAGGAAGTGCCTGCCTTGGGGAGGGGACACCGTCCTTCCCTCTCAGGGCTCCCCTGGAGCGTGGGCAGAGGCGCTGGCCTCTGCCAAGCCTGATGGAGCTGGGTGGGGACCCAGCGTGGCGTAGGCAGGTGGAGGGGCTGACAAGGCCAGGGAGACGGCAGGGTCCCGCGGGGATGAGGAGGAGGAAGCCTGGTGGGGGCAGAAACTGGAGGGGAGGGAGGTGGCTGGAGTGGAGGCCACCTCCTGGGTGCCCCTGCCCCCTCGGCCTGGGGACCAGTATCGGCTTCGGAACCTCCGGAGCAGCATGAGGAAGGTGATAACCAGGAGGTCAAAGATGAGCTCAGCCATCTCCACCACGGACAGCACGGAGGAGCCGAACCACAGGCTCCACTGGCTGCCCAGGTTGGACAGGAGGGTGACCATCTGTGAGGAGAGAGGCACGCTGAGCACTTGGCAGGGAGCCCATCCTCCTCTCCACTCGGCCTCGCCTGACCCCAAGGCCCCTGGCTTCTGCTCCCCTCCTCTGGGAGCACAGGATTGCTGGCTGGTTTCTTCCAGAGAAAACCAAGAATGAGGCCACCGTGGGGATGGCTGACACCCAGGCCTGTCTCGAGAAGTTTCTCCCCATCACCCAGCACTCCTTCCACCCTTCTAAAGCTCACCCTCTCCCCTTCCCTTGGTTCCCCACCTTCGAGGCCCAAACCCTTAGGCCCCACAGAGGTAATCCCCTGTGTTCACGGACAGCCCCCTGACTAAGGCCCCACGCCCGCAGAGAATCCCAGGGTCAGTGGGGCAGGACACACCGTGACTGAGGGAGACTCAGAATTAGATTTGTAGTTCAGCTCCTTGAAGAAGATGTTGAGTTTGGCAACTCCATCCCTTTGGAGTGGGGAAGAGGGTGGGAAGAGACAGCCCAGGGTTAATTTCTCTGCTGCTCAAAAACACTCTCCTCCAATCAGCTGTACCCATCCCTCTTCCTGGGTCTGCTTTCCCTCCCACAGATTCCTTTCCCAGGGCTGGGGCCCAGGGAAAGGAATTATTGTTACTGGTTAGTCACTCAGCCGTGTCCGACTGTTTTGGAACCCCGTGGACTGGAGCCCGCTGCACTCCTCTTTCCATGGGATTCTCCAGGCAAGAGTACTGGAGGGGTTGCCATTTCCTTCTCCAGGGGATCTTCCCATCCCAGGGGTCAAACCCAAGTCTCCTGCATTAGCGGGCAGGGAAGCCCGGGACCAGGGTAGGACTGACCTTTTGTTCTTGATGGTGTAGTTGTTCTGTCGGGACAGCATCTGGAAGACCCAGTCCTGGGAGGGGGTGAGGTGTCAGTGGGGTCACCCCCGTATTCTTCAGGCTTACAGAGCTGGGGGTGGGGTCAAACACACTCATACACTTATGCCCAGGGAAGACCGCAGTGCTACACACACACACACTACCTGAGATGTCACGGAGGGCCACTGTGAGTAACTGGCAGAGAGCTTGTAGATGGTCACACTGGGGAATGGAGAAGGTGGTCAGTGAGGGGGTAGGGGTGGGGCTCTCCCATTCAAAGCTGGACCAAGGATCCTCTGTGGTACCCAGACGACCAACCTGGGCTCCAGGAGGGGATGCTCACCTGCATGGCTTCCGGCACTTGGTGAAACAGCCCAGGCGGTCTGAGGAGAAGGCATCCTGGAGCTTATAGTAGCAGTAGCCTGCAGGTGCAGAGAGGTGCTCATTTTCTTAGGCCCCCTCCACCTTCTCTACCCACATCCTCCAGGTCTCCCAAGACACCTGGCACCCAGTGCACAAGAGTATTATGGAGCAAAACAGGAAGGGCTCCTGAGTGACAGCACCAGAGCATGTTTAAGAAATAAAGCCAAGTCCAGCAAAAAATAAAAACAACAGGTTACACCTTTGTTAAAGTGAAAGTGTTAGTCGCTCAGTCATGGTTCCAACTCTTTGCCGCCTCCATGGACTATAGCCACCCAGGCTTCCCTGTCCATGGGATTCTCCAGGCAAGAATACTGGAATAGGTTACCATTCCTTTTCCAGGGGATCTTCCCAACCCAGGGACTGAACATGGGTCTCCCGCATTGCAGGCAAATTCCGGATACAGGCAAATGTTGAAAAGTGAAAAAGAAAAGTGGGAACAATTTTTGTATAAGCATAATGAAATTAAACCACAATGAGCTACCACTTCACACCCGCTAAGATGGCTATTGGAGATGAAATGGCAACCCACTGCAGTGTTCTTGCCTGGGAAACCCACGCACAGAGGAGCCTGGTGGGCTACAGTCCATGGGATCGTGAAGAGTTGGACATGACTTAGTGACTAAACCCCCACCACCAAGATGTCTATAATGAAAAAGGACAATGCCAAGTGTCGATGAGGACATGAAGGAACTGGAACTCACCACTGCTGGGAATATAAACTGGTGCCTCTGTTGTGGAAAACAGTCTGGCAGCTCCTCAAAAGGTTAGACATAAAATACTATACTACACGCATGTGTAGCTGCTCCGCCAGGTCTGACTCTAACCGACCTGGCTCCTCTGTCCATTGGATTTCCCAGGCAAGAATACTGGGGCGGGTTGTCATGCCCTTCTCCAGGAGATCTCCCCAACCCAGGGATCAAACCCGTGTCCCCTTCGTCTCCTGCATTGCCCACAAATTCTTTATGCACTGACCCACTGGGGAAACCCTAAACCTACTAAATGACCCAGCAATTCCACACCCTAGAAAACTGAAAACACTGACCACACAAAAACTCGTACACAAGTGTTCACAGCACCATTGTTCCCCACAGCTAAAAAGGGGAAACAACCCAGACGTCCATGAATTGATCAATGGATAAACAAGATATGGTCTATCCATACAATGAATATTATTCAGCCGTAAAAAGGAATGAAGTACTGACAGATGCTACCGGGTGGAAAGTGAAAGTGAAAGTCACTCGGTCAGCTCCTTGCAACCCCATGGACTATAGCCCATGGAATTTCCCGGGCCAGAATACTGGAATGGGTAGCTTTTCCCTTCTCCAGGGCATCTTCCCAACCCAGGCCTCCCACATTGCAGGCAGATTCTTTACCAGGGAAGCCCTGACACCAGGTGGATGAACCTTGAAAATATCAACGCCAAGTACAAGAAGCCAGTCACAAAGGATCACATATTGTGATCTATGAAATGTCCAGGAGAGGCAAATCCATAGTAGAGAGAAAGTAGTTGAGTGGTTCTGAGGGGCCGGGGTTGGGGGGGTAGTGGAGTTGGTGATGGACAGGGAGGCCTGGCGTGCTGCGATTCATGGGGTCGCAAAGAGTTGGACAGGACTGAGCGACTGAACTGAACTGAACTGAACTGAACTGAAGGAAAACAGAGACTCCAGTCTTGGAGGGCACAAACAAGATTGATCACTTGGGACTTCATGGCAGTCCAGTGGTTAAGACTGTGTACTTTCAATGCAAGGGTTGATCCCTGGTCAGGGAACTAAGATCCCACATGATGCATAGCACAGCCAAGAAAATATAAAAAATAAAATGGTTCACTGGTACTATATATGAACTTGAAACCAAAACACTTTGCATCTCTGTATGTTCTCTTCTGATCTTTTTCAATGATTGAACATAGTGTTTTGAACATAGTTCTTCTTTATTCATTTGAAATTCATCATGTACCCATTCTGTTTTATTTTATATCTCCCACGTGTTCGCTGCATTTATATGGACCATACCTACATAAGTGTTATTTGAAGAATTTATCATTTGCCATCTTGTTAATAAACAAGAATTTTCTTGGTTTATTTTTGTTGTTGTTATTGAGGGTTGTTTACATTTTTCTCTCTTATAAAGGGTACTAGTAGGACTATCGTTATCCCTTTCATTTTCATTATTTCCTTGAAAATATATTTTACAAGTAGAATTATCTGACCACAGTTCTTGTAATATTTGCACATCACTTAGCCAAACAATTTGTATCTACCAAGTCACATGTAAGTGTACCGTTTTTTCATGATCACAGAGTGTTACTCTTTTCATTTCTGTGCTCAACTTGATAGAGATATAATCATCTCCTAAACCTATTTTGGGTTGCCTTTTTTTCTCTATTAGGAAGCTAATGAATTTTTCAGATTATATACTATCTGCATTTCCTTAAATATAAACTATATTTGGCCACAGAATGAGTTACCCTTTTCTGCTGAACATTTAATAGCAATTAAACATAATCACAGTGGAAATGATATTAATGACAATACCAGGCATAATACAAAGCTAATCATTTAATAAACCATTAGGGAATATAAAGAGCTATTTTAAACTCCCCAAATAGAAGATTTTTACAAAACCACTAAGTGGGAGATATGGTCATCTTCACAACAGGAAGGGATCAGTGGGGCAGACAGGATTTCAAGACTTTCGAAGATTAACAGTGTCAGCCTGCATGCCAGCAGAAATACTGAATACAACTGCTGTCTTTCTTGTCTTAGATTGCACCATTCAGATGCCTACAAAGGCTAGGTAAGGAACATAAATGTTTATTGGGCCAGATAATATAATGTAATGGGAGGTGAGGACAGGAGAATTGGCAAGTCATGCCTATCTGTGACATTGAACTCTTATTAAGGAAAACATCCTCCTCCCACACACCCCCACGCCCCCCACCAAAAAAAAGGCAAAACAAAACAAAAAAACCACATCTGTGGTCCAATTTGGCCATTTTCTGCCCGACTGTGATCTCTGGTTAAGGCTTCTTTTGGAGACTGTACTCAAATGTCAAGAGAGGTCTTGGGCAAACAAGTGAGATAGGAATAACAGTTCAGTTGCCTTTTAATACTACTAAGAAAAAGGGACTTTCTTGGTGGTCCAGTGGTTAAGAATCCACCTGCCAATGCAGGGAACATGGGTCCGATCCCTGCTCCAAGACAATCCCGCATGCTGCAGAGCAACTAAATCCTTGCACCCCACCTACTGATCCCATGTGTTGTAACTGCTGAAGACACCATGCTCCACAACAAGAGAAGCCTGTGCACTGCAGCAAAGAACAGCCACCCTTGCCACAGTTAGAGAAAGCCTGAATGCAGCAATGAAAACCCAGCACAACCACACATACATAAATAAATAAATATTTTAAAATTCTACCAAGAAAAGAGTAGCACAATCCCAGTGAATTGTAACCATCTTCCTGCCTCTCCCAGCAGAGCAGGTTGGGGCTTGTGGCCAGTTGGAAGATGTATACCTCCGTTTTTTTGGTTTGTTTTTAACTTTTTATTATGACATTAAGAAATACAAAATAAAATAGAATAGTATAGTGAGGCCCACGAGCTCATCACCCAGCACATCATCTCTCACCAATTATAGGGGTTCCTGTTCATTTCTGCCCCTGGTGAGTGGGAACAGGCACTGTTCCAGCCCACTTGAGAGTGATAGGCCAGGACATGGAGCCATCAGTGACAAAGTTTTAAAAGAAGCCAGGCATTCTGATTTTTACTTAAGGCCTCCTGATTTTTCTATGTTGGCAATTTGTTTAAATTTTTAAATACAATGTAGAGGTCAAAATGTGCTCCCAAACTTAGTGAATGAACTTATGGTTGCCAGGTGGAAATAATGGGTGTAAGGGATAGTTAGGGAGTTTAGAATCCACATGTACACAATGGATAACCAATAAGGTCCTACTGTATAGCACAGGGAATTCAACTCAGTGTTATGTGGCAGCCTGAATGGGAAGGGAGTTTGGGGAGAAGGATACATGTATATGTATGGCTGAGTCCCTTTGCCATTTACCTGAAACTATTACAACTTTGTTAATAGACTATACTTCAATATAAAATAAAAAGTTTAAAAAAAGATTATGCTGTCAGTTGCTGACTTTTGGTAATGACATATACTTGGAGAAATGCTGGTGATGAGAGAGGAAATGCAATCAAATGCTGAGCTGATCTTGGGCCCCTTAGAGATACCTGTGTGCAAAATCATTGCCCCATGGGATGGGCCTTAGCTGGGCTAGACATGGCTCTGTGATGACCCTCCTAGTGGAGGAGGTTTTTGTCTTCCCTTAGACACCGAGCTCCTTGAGGGATAGTATGTCTCCTAGGACCCAGCAGATAATAATAACCAGTAGAGTTCTGAGGAATGAATGAACAAATCAAAACACAGGAGCCTTTCTGTTATGCTTGAGTCTTAGAGTTTCTTCCAACACCATCAAATGGAGGCATCAACACCATCAAATCCAGGTCCATTGCAACGACTACTGTTTTCCTTGTTGCTTAGAAAAGCATTTTATTGTAAAATGCTCTATTCTTACTAATTAAAATTTGAATAATGAATGCAATATATTTTCCAGACCGATTGATATCTTTCTTCTTTAGGTCATGAGTTGATTAATTCATCAAGAATCATGTGATTTATGGCTACTTTAGAAGATAAAAACACATGGTATTGATAGTTATGTGGTGTTGAACATGAATGTTTGAATAATGAAGATTGTCAGCTATTTGAGAATGAGGACTATACCTTAGCCTTTTAAAAATTGATATATTATTCACACACCAAGTTGGACAACTCAGTGGCTGTTAGTATATTTGCAAAGTTATGCAACCATCACCACTATTTAATTCCAGAATATTTTTATTACCCCCAAAATAAAGCCCTGTACCCATTGGTAGCTACTCACCATTCCCTCCTTCCTCCGGCCCATAGCAACCACTAACCTGCTTTCTATGTGTATAGATTTGCATATGATGGACACTTCATGTAAACAGAATCATACAATATGTGGTCTTTTGTGTCCAACTTCTTTCTCTTGGCACGTTTTAAGGTTCATCCATGTTGTAGCATATATCTGTAACAAATTCTTTTTAGGGTTACCTATTGTTCCATTGTTTGGATGTCTTTCATTTTGATTATCCATTCATCAGTTGATAGACATTTGAGTTATTCTTACTTTTTGGCTGTGATAAATAATGTGGCTATGAATATTCATGTGAGTTTTTGTGTGAACATACAGTTTTAGTTCTCTTGGGTATTTGCCTAGGAATGGAATTGCTGATCCCTGATAGCTCAGTTGGTAAAGAAACTGCCTGCAATGCAAGAGACCCCAGTTCAATTCCTGGGTTGGAAAGATCCACTAGAGAAGGGATAGGCTACCCACTCCAGTGTTCTTGGGCTTCCTTTGTGGCTCAGCTGGTAAAGAGTCCACCTGAAATGTGGGAGACCTGGATTCGATCCCTGGGTTGGGAAGATCCCCTGGAGAAGGGAAAGGCTATCCACTCNCTGCAATGCAAGAGACCCCAGTTCAATTCCTGGGTTGGAAAGATCCACTAGAGAAGGGATAGGCTACCCACTCCAGTGTTCTTGGGCTTCCTTTGTGGCTCAGCTGGTAAAGAGTCCACCTGAAATGTGGGAGACCTGGATTCGATCCCTGGGTTGGGAAGATCCCCTGGAGAAGGGAAAGGCTATCCACTCCAGTATTCTGGCCTAGAGAATTCCATAGACTGTATAGTCCATGGGGTCCCAAAGAGTTGGATATGACAGACTTTCATGTCACTTTCACATTTAACTTTTTGAGAAACTGCCAGGCTTTTTAAAAAAGTGACTAAATTATTTAACATCCCCAATAACAATGTATGAGGGTTCAAACTTTTCCATATTCTTGTTAATACTTGTTATGTCCATCTGTTTGATTATAGTCATCCTCAGTTCAGTTCAGTCATTCAGTCGTATCCAATTCTGTGACCCCATGGACTGCAGCACTCCAGGCTTCCCTGTCCATTACCAACTCTTGGAGTTTACTCAAACTCATGTCCATCAAGTCAGTGATGCCGTCCAACCATCTCATCCTCTGTCGCCCCCTTCTCTTACTGCCTTCAGTCTTTCCCAGTATCAGGGTTTTTTCAAATGAATCAGTTCTTTGTATTAGGTGGCCAAAGCATTGTAGTTTCAGCTTCAGCATCAGTCAGACCTTTGTTGGTAAAGTAATGTTTCTGTTTTTTTCAGGAGACCTGGGTTCGATCTCTGGGTTGGGAAGATCCCCTGGAGAAGGGAAGAGCTAGGTTACCTACTCCAGTATTTTAGCATGGAGAATTTCACAGACTATACAGTCCATGGGGTCACAAAGAGTAGGACGTGAACGAGCAAGTTTCACTTTC
Source organism: Oreotragus oreotragus (assembly GCA_006410675.1). Lineage (NCBI taxonomy): Eukaryota > Metazoa > Chordata > Mammalia > Artiodactyla > Bovidae > Oreotragus > Oreotragus oreotragus. The sequence continues at coordinate 63,516 of SJYX01015076.1, read as the reverse complement.
ACTTTCGATGGGACCATAGCTTCCCCCTTCACCCTATTTCCCAGGTTCTGAGTAAGGTTTTTTGTTATTCTTGGTACTTTCAGTCACCCGGGTCCTTCTTCATTTCTGACCCAAATCCCTCTGAATACCAGGGTTTATATAATTAATCACAGAATTAATCTTTAATTAGAAAGACTGGGAAGCAATCAGGCTGGGGAGCAAGCGGTCCTTAGGAAAGTCAGCAGATTGTATCTTTAGCCGAGTTTCTCTCCCTCATCCTCACAGCTTCTAGCAAACAGCAAGGTCATTTTTCTCTCAAGGATCTTTTTCAAACTCACAACCACTTAGCAATCAGCGTTTGGGGGCCCGGGGAACAGTGGGCAGAGTGCCTGCTCTGCATGTCCTGGGACATCCCGTCCTCCCTCTGGGCCTCAGCTTGCTTGTCTGAGAAAGGGGCCCATCAGGCAAGACGGCCTCTGAGCTTTCCTCCAGCTCAGATGCGCTGTGATTCTCCAAGGCCAGAAAGCCAGAAATCAGAGGCCGAGACTGCAGGGCACCGGTCGGGGGAGGATGAGAGAGCAGCACCAGGAGAGAAAGCAGGTGGAGAGATGCACAGATGGAGGCTGCTCTCCACCCTGGGGTCCACCGTGTCCCTGCCCTGAGCCCTCGGAGGGGTCGGCTGGGCCAGATAAGGGGTGTGGACCAAGGACGCCCGCCCCGTGTGTTCTATGTCTGCCCTCTTGCTGGGGATGTTCTCAGCTTCCCTGCTGAATAACTCAGCTGTAAAGAAAAGGAAAAGAGACTGATCTGCTCCTAGACCAGGGCCAGGAGGGGAATCTAGTGTCTTCCAGATTCTTTTTTTTTTTTTTTTCTTCCAGATTCTTTTGACTGTGCTCTCCTCCAGTTTTAATGTTTTGATTCTTCCACAAGTCATTTCTAAATGATACCCCTGCTCCTATTGAACTGATATATTACGTGCATGATAAAACATACATAAACTGGGAGGTGTTAGGGAATGAGGCAGATTCACACAATTTCTGGTCTTTTCTTTCTGCACCCAGCACTGTCTCACCAGCGCCCAGCAGCAGCCCTGCTGGTACCCGAGGGAGTGAGCAGGATGCTACCTGCAGAGCAAGGAACCCAGGGAGATCCTCCTCACGTGCTCTTCTTTCCTTTTACTGCAAGTTACTTTTATTTTTTTTTAATATTTATTTGCTTACTTATTTATTTGGCTGGGTCAGGTCTTAATTGTGTCACAAGGATTTTTCCTGTTGGCTCACGGATTCTCCAGTTACGGTTCACGGGTGCAGAATTCCCTCCTCAGAACGTGGGATCTTAGTTCCCTGACCAGGGATCAAACCTGTGTCCCCTTCTTTGCAAGGTGGATTCTTAGCCACTGGACCACCAGGGAAGTCCCATAAGTTATTTTTAAATGGGGGCATCCGATTATAAACACACAGAAGTCAAAAGAGAGAGAAAAACGGTGAGGGAGGAACAGAGAAGACAGAGTGAGAGGAAAATGGACAGGGCAGCATCTAAGAACCAGGAAACAGGAGTCGGTGGGAGAACCGGCTGGAGGACGTGGGAGCTGGAAGCCACAGTCAGGGCACTGAGAGTGCAGGGCTCCTGGGATAGTCCTGGGCTCAGGTGGGAGCGGGCGCTGGCCTCCCGCAGTCTCACCCCAGGAATTATGCTTCCTGTAGTCACAGAACTCAACGCCTTCGGGCCTCGGGTAGAAGATGTAGGCACAGCCACACTCCTTGATCATGCTCTCCTGGAAGCACGAATGTATGCACACCTGGAGGAGGGGAGCATGAAGGGGGACGGGGTCAGGCCTGCCCACCCCCACACTGCCCCAGATGGCAGGGGAGGGGAGGACAAACCAGCCCCCCAGTGCGCCTCCACCTCTCACTCCACAGTCCCCATCGCCCATCACGCACACCTGGTGGCTATGGCTGGGAGACGGTTGCCATGGAAACAGGCTGGGCCTCACCTGCTGCGTGTACTTGGTATTGTAGAGGTTCTCTACCGGGACCTCACTGCCATTCTTGGTGCAGTCGCCATAGTCACCCCCGAGTCTGTCCACAGCTTCCTAAGAACCCAGAGTCACCAAGCGGTCAGAGGTCAGAGCAAGCGGTCCAGGCCTCTTCCCTCAGTCCCTGGCTGTATGTCCTCCACCATCTCTCCTACCTGCCTGGCCATTTCACAACATGCCCCCAGGGCTACTTCCGAGGACACTGGGCCCAAAGCATCCCCTGGAACCTTCAGCATGTTCTGAACCCCTTCCTGGTGTTCTCATCCCACGTGTACTCCTCAGAAACCTACTTCCTAACGCACACTCAGCCTGGCCGGCCCCTTGCCCCAGATTTCTGCTCCTGAAGACTGCTACATGCTCGAAGCTCACCCATCACAACCTATTCTGGCCCTCTAGCTGACATCCTCCAAGCCCTCTCTCTGCCCCTCATCTGGGGTCCTCCCCAGGTCTCCCCATCAGCGTCCTTGCCTTACTCATGCTGATGGAGGTCTCCACGCCAGGCCGCAGATTAAAGCCAGCATCATCCATAAAGGCAGGCTCATCCCGTTCATGCACCATTACCCGGGCCCCAGTCACTGTGGACAGCAGTGGGATGAAGTCATTTTGCTCTGTGCGCAGTGTCAGGGACAGACCTGGGAGGAACAAGGGGAACAGAGCCAGGGGGCAAGGCACATTGGTTGAAAGAAGCATGAGGGTGTGGAAACCCATCATCCCACCCTGCCTGGTCTCTAAGCCTCCCAGGGCAGCAAGTTCAGGAGGATCTGCAAATGGATTTGGCAACCCCTGAGCTGAATCCGGGGGCCTTCCCTGGTGGTTCAGTGGTAAAGAAGCCACCTGCCAATGCAGGAGATATGCGTTTGATCCCTGGGTCAGGAAGACCCCCTGGAGAAGGAAATGGCAACCCACTCCAGCAATCTGGCCTAAGAATTCCATAGACAGAGGAAGGCTACAGCCCATGATGTCGCAAAGAGTCAGACGTGACTTAGTGACCAAGCACGTACACGCACGAGCTGGATTTGGGGTGCAGGGCCAGCCAGAGCCAGGACAGGATTCCTATCACACCTGGGACGGAATACGTGGTACCCACAGGGGAGAAAAACCAAAGAGGATTTTCCAGGATACAGATGGGTGTGCTGCAGTGAGGCCTGGAGCATTTCTAGGACAGGAGCTCAAGGCAGGTAGATGTGGGCACACAGGGCAGTGGAGGAGCTGGGGCTGGGGTCGGGACAGCACACCGTTGTTGACCCCAGGCATGGAGGACATCCAGAGGTTGGAGCTGTTCTTGTCGTTGAAAGTGTAGCAGTTTCCGTACATTGGGTGGTGGAAGTGAGAGTAATTCCTATTCAGGAGAGAGAGGGGGGTCAGAGGGGAAGGTGCAGGGGTCAGGGAGAGCACTTTCAGAGCCCTTTGTTTCCTGATCACCTACTATGTGTGGACCTGGTGCTGGAGCCTCACCCAGGCCCTCTCACTAGGCATCATCCCCACTTCACAAGACAGGAAGTATGGGCTTGGAGAGGTCAAGTAGCTGCCCAAGCCGACACAAGCAGCAAGCATGAGACGGCACTCAAACCCAGGTCAGCTACCTCTCGCCCAGGCTCCTTCCCCCAGGCCACCCAACCTCACTGGCCTTGTGGCCTCTCCCATTTTGGTGCTGCACTACATTATGAACTCTTGCAGCATCCTTGCTTCTCACACATCTACATCTTACTTCCCCATTCGGATTATAATTTCCTTGAGGACAGGAAACACATCGCCTTCATGGCTGAATCATCTCTGGGTTAATGGCATGTTTCTTGGCATGTAGGAGATACAGGAGATCGAGAACAAATAGCTGATGAATGAACGGAAGAGAAAGGAAGTGGTAGGGGGCAGGGGCAAGACAGTGAGACCAGGAAGGTCAGATCCAAGGGCAGGAACAGGTCTTCCAACAGCATGCCTCCCACTGGGAGGTCCAAAGCAGGGCTGGGACAGGCTTGGGAACAGAGGGAAAGGAGTTCCAGATTTGTGTGGCTACAATAGGACCATGATTTGACAGCAAATCACACGTCCCCCAATGGGGAGGCTGTGCAGACTGCTGCCAGAGTCCACTCAAAGCTGTGGTTTTTCCAGTGGTCATGTATGGATGTGAGAGTTGGACTATAAAGAAAGCTGAGCACCGAACAATTGATGCTTTTGAACTGCGGTGCTGGAGAAGACTCTTCAGAGTCCCTTGGTCTGCAAGGAGATCCAATCAGTCAAGCCTAAAGGAAATCAGTCTTGAATATTCATTGGAAGGACTGATGCTGAAGCTGAAGCTCCAATACTTTGGCCACCTGATGTGAAGAACTAACTCATTGGAAAAGACCCTGAAGCTGGGAAAGATTAAAGGCAGGAGGAGAAGGGGATGACAGAGGATGAGATGGTTGGATGGCATCACCGACTCAATGAACATGAGTTTGAGCAAGCTCCGGAAGTTGGTGGTGGAGAGGGAAGCCTCTTGTGCTGCAGTCCATGGGGTCGCAAAGAGTCAGACACGACTAAGCAACTGAACTGAACTCCCCAGCCAACAGCGGGTATCTGTTCTAACTCCCCAGCTATGGGGGCAGCAGGGAGAAGAGGGGGACAGGTCTTTGGGCTGAGGGTGGTAGAGGAGGAAGGAAGAGAAGTAGGGGAGGGAAGAAGGCTGGACAGAGATGAGGAGCGGAGGGGGCGATGACTATACAGCCTTAAGCAAACCATTTTCCTTAAGCTCACTGTCCTCATCTATAAAACGAAGAAATGGAGCTCAATGATCTGGAATAGTCCATCGGCCTCAAAAAGCAGAGGCTCAGGGTGTGAAATACTAGCGCACATTCTGGGAAGAGCTAGGATGGCAGCATTTCCAGAGCTCAGGCTGTGCTCAGGGAGGGACGAAAGAGGAAGAGGCCAGTTCTACAAGGCCTGGGAGCCCTGCTCAGAGGGGCGGGGACAGGGACACCATGGGCTGTCTGCAGCAGGTGGAATCCATAGAGCAGACCATAGATGAATCTTAAACTCGCAGAGCCTAGTTTAAAAAGTGAAGGGCAACATGAGCTACATCATATAACACCATTTACGTCCACATTACACACACACTTGGTAAAAACACATACAAAGAGAAACACATTGAGTGCATTACGAGGGTGTATGAGAAGCAGTGTAACATGATGGTGAAGACTATGGACTCCAGGGCAAAGCTACTTGGCCTTGAACCCCAGCTCTAATGACTGTGAGCTGGGGGACCAGCCCAAGCACTTGATCTCATTATGTTGCAGTTTCCTCATCTGTAAAATGGGGATGATATTAGTACTGACTTCATAGGGATTCTAGGAGGATTAAATGACACCTAGAACAGTGCTTCGGAGAAGGCAATGGCAACCCACTCCAATACTCTTGCCTGGAAAATCCCATGGATGGAGGAGCCTGGTAGGCTGCAGTCCATGGGGTCGCTAAGAGTCAGACATGACTGAGCGACTTCACTTTCACTTTTCACTTTCATGCATTGGAGAAGGAAATGGCAACCCACTCCAGTGTTCTTGCCTGGAGAATCCCAGGGACGGGGGAACCTGGTGGGCCTCCATCTCTGGGGTTGCACAGAGTCGGACACGACTGAAGCGACTTCGCATCAGTAGCAGCAGAACGGTGCTTAGCACGGAGTAAGGGCTATATAAATTTTCTGTTAAGAGTATAGGAAATCAGGGATTTCCCTGGTGGTCCAGTGGCCCTCAGCACTTTCACGGTTGTAGGCCCATGTTCAGTCCCTAGTTGGGGCTAGATACTACAAGCCTCATGCTGTAGCAAAAAAAAAAGGGTATAGGGAATCATTAAGACAAAATGACAGATATAACAAAGCAAGGGTGTTGAGAATTTGCAACCCTCACACACTGCTGGTAGGAATGCAAAATGGCACAGACTGGAAAACAGTCTGACATTCCTTTAAATATTAAATATATAATTACTATATGACCCAGCAGTTCCACTCCTAGGTATCTACCTAAGAGAAATGAAAAAAAAAAAAAAAAGAGAAATGAAAACATACATCCATATATGCACATGTACAGGAATGCTCATAGCGGCATTCAGCATTATTCATAAGAGCCAGAAAGTGAAAGACACCCAAGTGTTCATCCACAAAGCATAGATAAACTAAATGTGGCATAAGCATACAACTGAAAACTATTTAGTGAAAAAGAGACATGAACTGGGGGACTCCCCTGGCGGTACAGTGGTCAGGGCTACACACTGCCACTGCAGGGGGAACCAGGGGTGGATCCTTGGTCGGAGAACTAAGATTTGCCTTGTGATGCAGTCAAAAAAGAAAAAGGAAAGAAAAGCAGGAATTACTGATACATGCTACAACATGGATAAACATGTCTAAGTGAAAGAAGCCAGTCACAAAAGACCACATATTATGTGATTCCATTTATATGAAATGTCCCCAGTAGGCAATCCATAGAGACAGTGGTTAGTAGATTAGTGGTTCCCAAGGTTTGGAGGAGGGCACAACATAGGGAGACAGGAAAACATTCTAAAATTAGACAGTGTTAATCATTGCACAATTCTATAAATATAGTAAAAACTACTGAATTATATGCATTCAAAGGATGAATTTTGTGGTATGCGAGGTACACCTCAATAGAGCTGTTATTAAAGAAAAGATCATAGAGAGAGAGGCAAGAGAACTGAATACAGAGTAGGAGAGGGCTGAGAAAGCCATGATAAAGATCTTCAACTCAGTCCCGAAGGCCAGAGAGACACTGACGGATTTCACACAGGACTGTCTGGACTAGTTAAGTGCAGTGAAGTGCAGGCAGAAGGCTGAAGAATAAAGCTTCCTGTGGTCACAGAATAAAGGGAGGCTCGCGAGGTGGAGAGACAAATTAGGGGGGTTATGATAACCCTGGGGAGAATCGATGAGGCTCTGAAGTGAGGAAGTGACCTAAGTGTCAAGACTGAGATGAACTATGGACTTTCCATTGATAAGAAGGCGGGAGCCTGGGGCGGGCAAAGCGAGACGGTGACAGAGCCACTCGGTGGCAGCTGTGGGCTGCCACAGGCTCAGGTCCTGCTACTGCCTCACTTGTCCTCAAACAAACACACAAACCCGAGACAGGAGCAAAGGTGTGTGCAGGCAGAGTGTGTGCTCCAGGTTGGGGCGGGGGGTGGGCAGAAGCAGGTGACACCTGGGCCTGCCAACAGTCTTCAGGGATAAGGAAGGAAGGGACAGGGTCCCTGTGGGGTGGAGATGCTGCCTCGGGCCCTTCCTCAGCCGGGTAGAGGCAGGGAGACAGTGCCTGAACTTCGAGGAATACGGAGGGGAAGGTGGGGGTGAGCAGCGGCTACAGAAGGGGACCTCCCTTACTCCTAGCCTCCCCCCGCCCCCCGACCCCCGCCACAGCCCTCAGAGAGCTGGCAGCAGCCATGACCTCTTTGCAAGGACATCATGACAGGAGATGTGACTGAAAGAACGCCAGGCGGGCGGTGCAGTAGTGTAAGGGGGACCCCAGGCTCTGGCTGGCCTGGTGTCCTAGGGCAAGTCACTTCACCTGCGTGACAGTCACTTCCCACCAACGAGACCCACGACTCACTGCAGTGTATAAAGTGCCCTCAAACTCCTTATCTCATGCACTCAAAGACAGATGGTATCAACCTCATTGCTTAAGAAAAAGTGTCAAGGGAATTCCCCAGTGGTCCAATGGTTAAGACACTGAGATGCCAGTGCAGGGGGCACGGCTCAGGGAACTAAGATCCTCCTGCATGCCACCAAGTGTGGTCAAAGAAAGAAAAAGTGTCAGAAGGGCAAGGATATTTTTCTTCTTCTTTGATGTATCCCAAATGCCCAGAACAGTGACTGGCACATAGTCCAGACAGTCAAAAATATTGGTTCAATGAACACTGAAAGAATCTCATTTCCCTCCATTTCATAAACAGAAATAGGCTCTGAAGAGCGGAGTGAAATGCCCAGAGTCACCTGATCCAGAAGAAACAGAGCCAGAGCAGGAGCTGAGGGTTAGTCCCTGATTCAGTCCATGCTGTATCTGCCCTCCACTGCTGCCCGCATTATCTGAGCCAGCAGAGCAGGGGACCAGACGACCTTCCAGGCATTCTCGAGTTTGATGCCAGTGAGAAAGAGGCCTCAGAAAAATAGGGAGCCATGCTTCAGTCCTTGGTTTCTCAAAGCCAGACTTCAAGCCCGGCCTTCTCAAGGCTCCCATCTGACACTTCCGCAGACCCAGGGAGCAAGGAGCCACACATGTCCTGCAGGGCCATTCCCCAGGCAGAGGTTTAAGAAAGAAAAAGTGTCAGAAGGGCAAGGATATTTTTCTTCTTCTTTGATGTATCCCAAATGCCCAGAACAGTGACTGGCACATAGTCCAGACAGTCAAAAATATTGGTTCAATGAACACTGAAAGAATCTCATTTCCCTCCATTTCATAAACAGAAATAGGCTCTGAAGAGCGGAGTGAAATGCCCAGAGTCACCTGATCCAGAAGAAACAGAGCCAGAGCAGGAGCTGAGGGTTAGTCCCTGATTCAGTCCATGCTGTATCTGCCCTCCACTGCTGCCCGCATTATCTGAGCCAGCAGAGCAGGGGACCAGACGACCTTCCAGGCATTCTCGAGTTTGATGCCAGTGAGAAAGAGGCCTCAGAAAAATAGGGAGCCATGCTTCAGTCCTTGGTTTCTCAAAGCCAGACTTCAAGCCCGGCCTTCTCAAGGCTCCCATCTGACACTTCCGCAGACCCAGGGAGCAAGGAGCCACACATGTCCTGCAGGGCCATTCCCCAGGCAGAGGTTTAGACCTGAGGTCAATACTTTCCCTTTCTCTCCACCTGCAGGCATTCAGTTATTCAACCAGCAATTCAGGGTGCCTTCCACGCTGGGTCTCAGGATGGTCCAGCAAAGGAGATACCATTGTGCTGTAATAGTTCTTTATACATTCTGGATACTGGGTTATTATCAGACATATAATATTTTCTCCCATTCTGTGGGCTGTCTTTTCTTGGTGTTCTTTGAAGCACAAAAGGTTTCATTTTGATGAAGTTCATATGCCTAATTTTTACTTCTGTTGCTTGTGCGTTTGGTATCATATCAAAGAAACCATTGCCTAATTCAAGGTCATAAACGTTGATACTTGTTTTCTTCTAAGAGTCTTGTACTTTTAGCTCTTACATTTAGGTCTTTGATTCCCTTTGAGTAAATTTGTGTATATTGTGAATAGAGGTCCAAATTCATTGATTTGCATGTGGATATCCAATGGTCCCAGTGCCTCTGCATTATGCCTTAGACTTTGAAAATTTTATTCCTTGTAGCACTGAGTACAGTTCCTTTCACCTGGTGAGCAAGCAAATTGATTTGTTTAATTACAGTGGAATTTGAGTAATTGAACTCTTTTTTTACCTAAAATCTAAAGCTTTCACAAAGGACTTTACTCAAAGGGGTAACACTTTTAAGGAGTTTGGATACATGACACTGTAATAAGTTCCCATTGACTCCTGGGCTGGTCAAAATCTAATCAGAAATACCAGAGGACAGCTTACCCAGTGAGGTTTAGAGTCTTTGGTCTCTACTTTCTGGTGTGCGGAATTGAGCTAACAAGGTAATTCTTTCCCAAGAACACTTTAGGAAAGTTTTACACTCTCCAGTACAGGCAGTCTTACCAGGGTGAGCAGATGTGGTCCCGGGTGCTGTCACCTGCCACCTTAGTGCCCAAGCACACACCACGGATGGAACCTGACCCTCTTCCCCACTGAGCCCCAGTGCATCTCACAACCCTCTCCAACACTGGACTCCAGGCAGACCAGGCACTCAATCGAAATGCGGACAGAAACAAAACTTGTTTACCCTACGTGGCCAAATCAAAGAGATTCCTATTCCCAATGTGGCAAATTATGTGATTATGTGGTTCTCCCAGAAGTAGCTCTGAAAGTGAACAAAGACCCTTTTTTAAGCTTTTTTTTTTTTTTAAATTAGGTTAGGCTGTGAATTATAGTATTTGATTTTCTAAGTTTGCAACTAGTCTACATTTGTCAAATTTGTTCATGATATAATGTGCTTATTATTTTACACTCAGTTTATATATTCCACTTTGTTTTATTGGCTGTGCTGTGCAGCTTGTAGAATCTTTGTTTCCTGACCAGGGATCAAACCTGGGCCCCAGAAGTGAAAGTGCCAAGACCTAACCCCTGGACTGCCGGGGAATTTCCCCACATAGCACGCAATTGAGATCATAAAACTGTGGTCAGATTTTTACTTTCACGCTGGCTTTCCTGGTAGCTCAGACAGTAAAGAATCTGCCTGCAGTGCGAGAGACCCAGGTTCGATCCCTGGGTTGGAAAGATCCCGTGGAGAGGGAATGGCAACCCACTCCCGTACTTTTGCCTGGAAAATTCTATGGAGAGAGGAGTCTGGCAGGCTACAGTCAATGGGATCATGAAGAGTTGGACGCAACTTAGCGACTAACACTCTTGCCTTTATACTAGCGTTTCTTTTTTTGCTTTTCTTTAATTTTCTTTTTTTAAAGGAATATTTACCCTACCATACAACAAGAAGTCCAGATGTAGATGAGCTTGAGGTTCCCTATCTTGGAGGTTTTCTGGGCTTTTCTACTCTTTGAGGACAAGGGCTTTTTAATTAAGCTTCAGCCTGCATGTTGTCAAAGAAAACTACCTCCCACAAACCGTCTGGACACTTAGCTAGCAGATGCCATGACTGAGCCAGCACAGCTGTCACCAGGCATTGGAGATCAGGGGACACCTGATGGAGAGAATCAGAGTAGGCGGCATGGCAATCAACCTGGCTGAGGTCAACGTGGACATCCCTCGACCTCTAAATGAGGGTCGGGCAGGCACACCACTCCTCTGCAGGCTGCCCTGGCTTTGCCCGGGTGGCAGTGGTGGGAAGTGCCAGCCAGCACAGAATGAGGGGAGCCCAGGTAGCAATTATGTGGGGATAAATAGCCATTACCAAGGAGGCCTGACAACTGTAGGAGACCGCAGTCTATTCAGCAGCAACTGCTTATTTTCCCATTGATCCTTGGCGGGATAGGGCCTTGCCTTCTGCAGCACCCCAAATAACAGGCTCGCAAAGCCCAGTGCTAAGAGGTGGCATCTGAGAAGAATCCGCTCAGGTCTTCCTGTCTGTTTCATCTTAAGGCCTGCCAGGAGAAGAGATAATTACGGGTCTGCGATATTCTCTCTATCACAGACAATGGAGGGATCAACAGATGCCTCTCTGAAATCAGATTAAAAAAATTTTTAAAAGGTTTCGGCTCAAGAGGATACCAGCATTTCCCACAGTTTCAGTTGGATGAAAATGGTAAGAGAGAGATGGAGAAGGAAGAAAGGAGAGGAGGGAGGGAGGAGGACAGGAAGCTTGCAGTTCTTAAAGACGGAAATAACCAATGTGGGGGCTGCTAAACACTCTGTTTTCCTGTTACGTCCTCCCAAATATATTTCCCTTGGTCCATGGCACCACCTGAAAGGCTCGCATCAAGATTCATTTCAGGGGACTTCCCTGGTGGTCCAGTGGCTAAGACTCTGCAATCCCAATGCAGAGTGTTCAGTCCTGGTCAGGGAACTACACCCCACATGCTTCAGTGAACACTGTAGTTCTTAAAGACGGAAATAACCAATGTGGGGGCTGCTAAACACTCTGTTTTCCTGTTACGTCCTCCCAAATATATTTCCCTTGGTCCATGGCACCACCTGAAAGGCTCGCATCAAGATTCATTTCAGGGGACTTCCCTGGTGGTCCAGTGGCTAAGACTCTGCAATCCCAATGCAGAGTGTTCAGTCCTGGTCAGGGAACTACACCCCACATGCTTCAGTGAACACTGAAGATTCCAACTGCTGCAACTAAGACCTGGTGCAGCCAAACAGATATATATTAATTATTATTATTATTTTAAAAGACTCATTTCATATGGAACCAAGAACTCCCCATGAGGCTCAAGCCCCTTTGTAGTCATTGTCACACACAACCCCCACCTCTGCTGGCCAACTAACCATAATCTGATTTCCATCACCATGTAGCAGGCTTACCTANCAAACAGATATATATTAATTATTATTATTATTTTAAAAGACTCATTTCATATGGAACCAAGAACTCCCCATGAGGCTCAAGCCCCTTTGTAGTCATTGTCACACACAACCCCCACCTCTGCTGGCCAACTAACCATAATCTGATTTCCATCACCATGTAGCAGGCTTACCTAATTTAGAACTTCATATGAAAGGGATGTATATATATTAATAGTTTGAACTCCTTTTGTTGGGCTCTTTTCACTCAACGTAATTGTGAGATTCGTCCATGTCATTGCCTGTATCAACAGTTTGTTGTTTTACACTGTTAAGTCATATTTCATTGTGTAGCTATATTTAAGTTATATCTATAAGCTATATCTATTTACCTATTGATGGACATTTGATTGTTTCCAGTTTGGGGCTACTGTGAATAAAACAATTATAAACATGTCTATGAGTCATTTTGTGGATATGTTTCTACCTAGGAGTAGAATTTCCTGCATTTAAGAGAGGCAAATTTATACTTTTTATAAGAAAGTCACAATCTGATTTTCAAAAGGGGTTGTACTATTTTATGTTTTATTATCTTTGTATGAGGTTCTGATTGTTTGGAATCCTTGCCAAGTCTTGTGATTATCAGCCTTTTAAAATTTCACTATCATGTTTTCATATGTGTTTCTTTGATAACTCATGATGTAGAATACAATTCCATGTACTTCTTAGCCATTTGAAAATCTTATTTGGTGAAATACATAAGTAGTTTCATTTCTGGACTCTGTTCAGTTTTGTAAGAAGAATAGAAATATTAGCAACATTAGATGCTTCCAGAATAAGAATATAGCGTAGGACTTCTCTGGTGGTCCAGCAGTTAAGTTTCTGAGCTCCTAACGCACAGGGCATGGGTTTGATCCTTGGTTGGAGAAGATCCCTCATGCCTCATGGCACAACCGAAAAAAAAATTAAGAACGTGGCATACCTATCCATTTTTCAGGGCTTCAGTTTCAGCAATGTTTTGTTGTTTTCAGTGTAGAAGTCTCATACATACTTTGCTAAATTCATCCTAAATAGGTGATTTTTTAATGTTATTGTAAGTAGTACATTTAAAAATTTTGTTTTTCAATTACTTGTTGCTAATATTTAGAAATTCAATTAGTTTTGTATATGGACCACGTATTTTGCAGTCTTGCTGAATTCACTTATAAAATGTGGTTGTTGTTCTGTGGCACCCTATGAAGGCTTTCTATGTACACAATCAAGTTGGTCTGCAAATATCAATTTTCTTTTCCAGATCCTCTGCCTCTTTTTTTTTTTTTTGATGCCTTAATTTTAAGCAAAACTCCTTAGAGTAGACATCTTTGCTTTGTTCTCGAACTTGGTAAGAAATACTTCAGTATTATACCATTATCTTAATACTACGATATTTAGCAGTACATTTTTGTAATTCCTTAGATTAGGCTGAGGAAGTTCTCTTCTCTTAGTTTGTTCTGATTGTGAAAAAGTGTTGAATTTCCACAGATGCTTTCTGCACATCTATTAAGGTTTTAGTACCAGGGTTACATTGGACTCATAAAACCAATCGAGAAGCATTTCTCTCTGTTCTATTTTTTGGAAAGAGTTTGTGTATGACTGATATTAGGTCTCTCTAAAGTGTGATAGAATTCGCTAGTTGAGGTCATATGAGTCTGGAGATTTCTTTGTGGATTTTGTTGATAAATTCAGCATACTTAGTAGATATGGACCTATTTCACTTTTTAAAAATTTCCTTGAGTCAGTTTTGATAAGTTACTTTTTGGAGAACTTAATCCATTTCATCTAGTTGGTTTTTTAATATGCGTTTATTATGGCCGCATCAGGTCTTGGTTGTGGCATGCCAGATCTTCCGTTGTAACGCGTGGTCTGTTTGTCGTGGTGTGCGGGCTTCTCTCTAGTTGTACTCAGGCTCCAGAATACATGGGCTCAGCAAATGTGGCACACAGGCTCAGCTGCCCTGAGGTACCTGTGATCTTAGTTCCCAACCAGGGATTGGAATGGAGTCCCCGCCTGCTACCCCCCACCCCGCCAGCCCCCACTTGGAAGGTGAATTCTTAACCAGTGAGCCACCAGGGAGCTCCCTTATCTCCCTTGGCCTGAAGTTGTTCATAAGATTCTCACATTTTTCTTTATAACTCTGGGATCTATCAGAACTAAAAAGAACACTCTTGCATTGAAAGGGAGCTGGCAGAAAATCTCAAAGACTCTTCTTTCTGATGGAAAATTCCAGGATTAATAAACTATCACAGGAAGAAAGTCTTGAGTCTTTTTTATGGTCCTCGGTGGCTAGATTTCTTAGTTCTTCAGCTCTAAATCAAAAACAGGAATACTTTTCTTACCTGAGGCATCTTCCCTCTTACCTCATTTTCTTTTGCTGCTCTCCTTTTCAGAGTTCTTGTTCCAGTCTCGGGCTCTCTTATAAAGTAACCTCAAATGGCTATTTGAATTTGCAATGGTAATTTGAATGCAGATGTTTTCTTAGCAACAAAATTTTGTGATTCTCAGAGGTCTAATGAGTACTTTTTGCTGTGCAAATCATTTTTAACCATTGTTTTGAAAACTTAACAAAATCTTAAGGGAAGTTCCTGGTAGTCTAGTGGCTACGACTCTGTGCTCCCAATGAAGGGGGCCCAGGTTTAATCCTGAGTCAATGAGGCAACCCACTCCAGTATTCTTGCCTGGAAAATTCCATGGACAGTGGAGCCTGGCAGGCCACAGTCCATAGGGTTGCAAAGAGTCGGACACGACTGAGAGACTAACATTTTCACTCAGGGAGCTAAATCCCACCCGACACAGCTAAGAGTTCCCATGTTGCAATTAAAGATTCCACAGGCCGCAGCTAAGACCTGGTGCAGCCAAATAAATAATAAATAAAATCAGTATTAAAAAAATAACCTTAAAAGATTTCAGGTTATTTTACCTCGGCAGGGACAATACATGAGTCACAGGTTTCCCCAGCCCTTTCCTCATGAACTTCCTGGGACTAAGATTTGCAGAAACGTGAGGATGCAATGAATTGGGTGAAGGCATGTAAAACACCTGCTTCAGCCCAGCAAGTCAACCGGATGTGAAATACTCTTCAATAAAGATCGCATTCCTCCCAATTTCCTGACCATTTTAATTCAGTAATAGTTGTTGCTCAGTATGAGAAAATTTTCATTCCTGGGTGGGACGGAAATACAGGATAAAATCTTGCTCCCTACCAACTGCCACATCCCCCCACCCTAGCCCTCCACCCCTGCTCCAAGCACACACACACACACACACACACACACAGCAGTGTTCTGCACTGTTTCTTCTCCAAATTATCAAATTATCCCGTGGTCAAAAGGTATTTGGTCCAATCCAGTCCCTCTCAGTTTGTGGTAGGACTAATTTGTTAATGGGGCTCCAGAAGGAAAGTGCCTAATGTTTCTTCTAATTGGACATGACTGCTTCAGAATGACTGCGGCTGCTGGCCAGCTCTCACTGTCCCTGAGGCTGGGTAATAAGCTTCTGCCACTGGCCTCTGGGTCCTGCCCGGGACCATCTGCAGTAATGAACTTGGAAGGCTCATTGTAGATTGCAGAAAAAGAAAAGAGAGAGAGAGAAAAGCACAGTCCAGCTCTTGTCAGTGGGTCCAATTATAGCTTCTGCCAGCTTAATAAAAGAAATTCAGAAAAGCTAAACTAGGAAGGGGCTGGGAGGGAGCAGGCAAGGAAGGATGGGGATAGGAACACCCATGCTAGGGGAACTGGACTAAAATTTCTCCAGGACCCAGCTTACTATAAGGAGAAGATCAGAGTCCATGACAACTGGGGTTGACTCTTCAGTGAATAGTCACTTGAAGGACTGATGCTGAAGCTGAAGCTCCAATACTCTGGCCACCTGATGCAAAGAGCTAACTCATTGGAAAAGACCCTGATGCTGGGAAAGATTGAGGGCAGAAGGAGCAGGGGGCAACAGAGGATGAGAAGGTTGGATGAAATCACTGACTCAATGGACACGAGTTTGAGTAAACAAACTCTAGGAGATAATGAAGGACAGGGAAGCCTGGCGTGCTGCAGTCCATGGGGTCCCGAAGAGTCAGACACAACTTAACCACTGAACAGCTCTAGTGTCCAAACGTGAAACTCGTCAATCTTGGGCATCACCAAGTGTCACTGGTCTAAGGGAAGAAGCTTCCCCGCATCCCTTATGCTCACTATAGATCCCCATCACCCACATAAGTACAGGAACAGGACCCACTGTGCCTATCTACACTAATTACTATTAACATCGTTGTTGATTGTTGGTTTTGTGTTTTGGCTGCACCACATGGTTTGGGAGATTTCAATTCTCGAAAAAGGGATCAAACCTAGAACCAGGGCCCTGAAAGCACGAAGTCCTAACCAACCACTGGACCACCAGGGAATTCCTGATTACTTGCTTTCCGAGACAGAGTGCTCAACCTGGCATCTATCACTAAAACCATTCTGAAGATATTTTTATTTTTCTTTAGTATTTAAAAAAATATTTGTTTATTTATTTGGCTGTACCTGGTCTTAGTTAAGGTTCACGGGATGTTTCATTGCTTCATGCGGGATCTCGTTCCCTCACCAGAGATCAAATCTCAGGTCCCCTACATTGGGAGCATGGAGTCTTAGCCCCTGGACCACCAGGGAAGTCCCCACAATATATTTTTTAAAATATTCTTTACTGTGAAATAAATGCAAATATACAGAAAAGTGCATAAAACATAAATATGTAGCTTAAGGTATTATGAACAAGGGAATGGTTGTAGTCATCATTCAGCAAAGAAACAACTTTTCCAGAAGACCCATCCTACCCCATCCTGATCCTAGTCTCTTCCTTCATCCCTAAAGGTAACCACGGCCAGACTATTATGCTAATAATTTCCTTGCTTGCTTTATACTTTCACTACTTGACTAGACATGCTTACNGGTATTATGAACAAGGGAATGGTTGTAGTCATCATTCAGCAAAGAAACAACTTTTCCAGAAGACCCATCCTACCCCATCCTGATCCTAGTCTCTTCCTTCATCCCTAAAGGTAACCACGGCCAGACTATTATGCTAATAATTTCCTTGCTTGCTTTATACTTTCACTACTTGACTAGACATGCTTACACTATAGTTTAGTTTTGCCTGTTTTTGAGATTTATGCAAAAAAAAAGAAAGAAAGAAAGAAAGAAAAAAACCCCAATTATCAACTATTTAGAAGCTGTAGGGTATCTTTATTCTTCCCACCTGCAGAGTTTAGAAATTAGAGTCACCACCAGAGTTTTTATTCTTTTTCTCTTTTCCTTTCCTTTTCAAATATGTATTTATTTGGCTGCATTGGGTCTTAGTAAGAAAGAAAGAAAGAAAAAAACCCCAATTATCAACTATTTAGAAGCTGTAGGGTATCTTTATTCTTCCCACCTGCAGAGTTTAGAAATTAGAGTCACCACCAGAGTTTTTATTCTTTTTCTCTTTTCCTTTCCTTTTCAAATATGTATTTATTTGGCTGCATTGGGTCTTAGCTGTGGCACATGGGATCTAGTTCCCCAATCAGGGATTGAATCTGTACCCTCTATGCTGGAAGGTGGAGACTTAACCACTGCACCACCAAGAAAGTCCCCCATTTTCCTGTCTTTTTCCCTTTCCTTCTGTGCTTCCTTCCTCCTTCTATCAACAATGCTCTTCTTCTCCTTAAAGTTATAGAGATTAGAATAGGTGATCTGACATCAGACAACCTGGGTTTGAATTCTTGCATCAGAACCTATAAGCTGAGGGGCTTCCCCGGTGGTCCAGTTGCTAAGACTCTGTGCTCCCAATGCAGGGGACCTGGGTTCAATCCCTGATCAGGGAACTAGATCTCATATGC
Source organism: Oreotragus oreotragus (assembly GCA_006410675.1). Lineage (NCBI taxonomy): Eukaryota > Metazoa > Chordata > Mammalia > Artiodactyla > Bovidae > Oreotragus > Oreotragus oreotragus. The sequence goes on along the minus strand of SJYX01015076.1, from coordinate 45,600 downwards.
CAAATAATAGATAAAAATAATTTAAGGAAAAAAAAAAAACTTACATACTGAGTGAACTTGGGAAAATGTATGTAAATCTCTGAGCCTTGCTGCCCCATTTTCCTCAGCAGTAATACAGAGCTAATAATACATCCACCCTCGTCAGAGGACAAAATGAAAAAAATTCAGTGCTTAGTGACTGGCACGTGGTAAACATCCAACAAGTGCTTCACAGGTGGCCCTAGCGATAAAGAACCCGCCTGCTAATGCAGGAGACATAAGAGACAAGGGTTCGATCCCTGAGTGGACCCAGTCCCTGGGTCAGGAAGTGACTTAGCCAGCATGTATGCAAACATCCAATAATGTCAGCTATTTTCTCTTTTTCCCTCTCTTCTGTTCTCCTCTCCTCCCTCTCCTCTCTCATCTTCCCTTTTCCATCTCCTGCCATCTGTCTTCTTTATTTTTCTCTCTCCTGGTTCATTTATCCTTCCATTTATGGTCTCTCATCTCTCTCACCCTCTCCGTCATTTTATCCACCTTTCTAGCCCTTCTCCCAGGGCCCTGGCAAAGCAAGCATCCCCTTGGATGGGTCTCTCCCACAAGAAGAAATGAAGCATTTCTAACCTGGATGGCATTCATGGGTGTGGTGAACCAGCCTGCATCATCAAACAGCTTCTTGTTGGGACCTCCCTGATGGTCCAGTGGTTAAGAATAAGAATCCACCTTGCAGTAGGGGGGACGTAGGTTCTATCCCTCGTTGGGGAACTAAGATCCCACATGCTGTGGAGCAACTAAGCCTCCACACTGCAACTGCTGAGCCAGTGAGCTCTGGAGATGGCATGCCACAGGCAGAGAGGAGCCAGCGTGCTGCCCCGAAAATCCCATGTGCCTCAACTAAGAACCCATTCATCCAAACAAACAAAAAGCCAAACATCTTCTTGTCAAAAGGTATGATCCCAGGCTGGACCACACGCATCTGACTGCAAATTCCAGCATCTCAAGTAGCCAGAGAAGTTGCCTCCAATTTTTGGTGTCTCGTCTCCCCAGCATGACACCAATTTGTTGATAGTTCCTAATTCTGGAATTTACTTTAATATTTAAGAGATTTGATGAATCTCATCACCTAAGGACAGAAGAGCCTGGCAGGCTATATAGTCCATGGGGTTGCAAAGAGTCGGACACGACTTAGCGAGTAAACAGCAACAGCAATTACATAAGCACACAGTTGCGGTAAAATTTTCACGCAAAATAAGAATATCCATGGATTTCCCTGGTGGGTCAGACGGTAAAGCGTCTGTCTATAATATGGCAGACCTGGGTTCGAGCCCTGGGTTGGGAAGATCCCCTGGAGAAGGAAATGGCAATCCACTCCAGTACTGTTGCCTGGAAAATCCCATGGACAGAGGAGCCTGGTACGCTACAGTCTATGGGGTCGCAGAGAGTTGGACACGACTGAGCGACTTCACTTCATGGGGTTCTCCAGGCAAGAATACTGGAGTGGGTTGCCATTTCCTCCTCCAGGGGATCTTCCCAACCCAGGAGTTGTACCTGCATCTCCTGTGTCTCTTGCATTGCAGCAGTTTCTTAACCCACTGACCCACCTGGGAAGCCCCCAAATTAGAATGAGTTAGTGTAAAAGAATGATGTCCTCCTTGCTCTGTCCTCCTACTCTTGGTAGGTGTGAGACCTTGGGGACCTTTTTTCTACACTGCGTGGGTGTCGTGACTTACTTTATTTACGGAAATAGGATTACATGCTACAGCCTGTGCTGTAACTTCTTATCACATACAACATACCATGGACCACCAGCCATGCCAGGACTTCCTGATCTCTCTCTCTTTTTCTTTTCTTTTTTTGGCCACCCACACAACTTGCAGGACCTTAGTTCCCCCACCAGGGACTGAACCAGTGCCCTGGGCAGTGAAAGCGCGGAGCTTTCACACTGGACTATGTGGGAATTTCCTACCTTCTTCTTCTTCTTTTTTTTTTTTAACCTCACCATGCAGCATATAGGATTTCCCTTGTGCCTCAGAGGGTAAAGCATCTGCCTGCAGTGAGAGAGACTGGGTTTGATCCCTGGGTGTGGAAGATCCCCTGGAGAAGGAAATGGCAACCCATGCCAGTATTTTTGCTTGGAAAACCCCACGGATGGAGAAGCTTGGTGGGCTATGGAGTCCATGGAGTCACAAAGAGTCAGACACGACTGAGTGACTTCATTTTCACTTTTCATGCAGCATATAGGATCTTAGTACCACAGTGTATGTTAGTTGCTCAGTTGCGTCTGACTCTGAAACCCCATGGACTGTAGTCCACCAGGCTCCTCTGTCTATGAAATTCTCCAGGCAAGAAAGACCAAGATTTTGGCTGACAACAAGAATACTGGAGCGGGTAGCCATTCCCGTCTCCAGGGGATCTTCCTGACCCAAGTATTGAACCTGGGTTTCCTGCATTGCAGGCAGATTAGTTCCCCAACCAGGGATCAAACCCATGCCACCTGCAGTAGAAGTACAGAGTATTCCAGAGACATTCCCCACCTTATTCTGGATAAGTACCACCAGGCTTCCCAGGTGACACTGGTGGTAAAGAACCCACCTGCCAATGCAAGAGACATAAGAGACTCGGGTTTGATCCCTGGGTGGGAAGATCCCCTGGAGGAGGGCATGGCAACCCACTCCAGTATTCCTACCTGGAGAATCCCATGGACTGAGGACTCTGGTGGGCTATTGTCCATGGGGTTGCAAAGAGTCGGGCAGGACTGAAGCAACTTAACACACATGCATATGTACCACCAGTGGCTCAGTGGTAAAGAATCTGCCTGCAATGCAGGAAACCCTTTCTAGCCCTGATCTGGGAAGATCCCCTGGAGAAGGAAATGGCAACTCACTCCAGTATTCTTGCCTGAAAAATCCCATGGACAGAGNAATCTGCCTGCAATGCAGGAAACCCTTTCTAGCCCTGATCTGGGAAGATCCCCTGGAGAAGGAAATGGCAACTCACTCCAGTATTCTTGCCTGAAAAATCCCATGGACAGAGGAGCCTGGTGGGCTACAGTCCATGGGATTGTAGAAGAGTTGTACATGATTAAGCAACATCAACTCTTGAAGGATGTTTAAATTCTTGACTTTTTACTCCTATGAGTGCTACAGTAAACATTCTTTTATGTGTATTGTTGAGTTGTATGTAAATATTCTTTCCAAATGGATTTCTAGAATTGCTTTTGGTGGGTCGGCAGACAGATATCTTACATTTTGATAGGAATTGTCATACTGTGACCAAAGTGAAGAGAAAGAGGTGGGCATGCATTTGAGAGGTATGGAGAACACTCCAGGCTAAGATATTTTGAAAGCAAAGGCCCTGAAGCAGAAGAGAGCTAGAGGTTCCGGAGGTGAAGGAAGGTGCTGTAACTGGGATTAGTGACGAAGAAGTGACACAGGCTTGGCAAAGTCAAGTAGAAGCACCGAGAGTCTGCGTTTTATTTTAAGTGCTATTTGGAGCCATCAGTCAGTTAGGGTCAGTCGCTCAGCCGTGCCCGACTCTTTGTGACCCCATGGACGACATCCCACCAGGCTCCTCTGTCCATCAGATCTTCCAGACAAGGATACTGGGGTGGGTTGCCATTTCCTTCTCCAGGGGAGCTTCCCAGCCCAGGAATCGAACCCAGGTCTCCTGGACTGCAGGCAGATTCTTTACCCACTGGGCTACAAGGGAAGAGCATTTGGAGCCATTGAAGAGTATTAAACAAAAGTGGCTCTATTGAAATGCTGTGCTTAGTCACTCAGTTGTGTCTGACTCTTTGCAACCTTGGACTGTAGCCTGCCAGGCTCTTCTGTCCACGGGGATTCTCCAGGCAAACATGCTGGAGTGGGTTGCCATGCCCTCCTCCAAGGGATCTTCCCAACCCAGGGATCAAGCTCAGGTCTCCCACACTGTAGGCAGATTCTTTACTGACTGAGCCACCAGGGAAGGCTCTATATTGATAGAGGTCTCTGATTACATGGTGCCTTGAGGCAATCACCTTAAAGTCAAAACCAGTCTTCAGGTTTAGGTCATTCATTGACAGAAAGACAAAAAATGATACAAGGACTATATGGGATATTTTGGAGAGAGCATGAGTGAGTCAAGGTCTCAATACTTTTCAATTAAATGACTCGGATGATGGCAGCAAAAGTTCGTTGTGGATTGCAGAGAAGTCATGGGGTCACTAAGCCTTTGAAGTTTCCTGGCAGCTCAGAGCTCTAACCAGGCTGAGAGGGCCACAGGCTTTCCTCTGGTTTGAAGGGAGCTTGAGAAAGGGGAGAGAAAATCCATTGCACTAAGAAAGGGAAGGGAACCTGAAATTGAGTAGATGGTATGGGTCTCTGTATAAAATTCTGGGGAAAAGAACAAAATATTTAAAGGCAGATGTTATGGAAAAGCGCTTCCCTGGTGGCTCAGATAGTTATGGGAGAGAAGTTCCTGAAATTCTATGCTTCCCTGAAGCCAGGTTGTCTAGAGAGGCTTTCAAACATTTTTTTGCTCATGTCTCTTGTGAAAAAATTTTTGAAAAAATCATGTACTATTTCATATACTTTTTTGGGGTATACTTTTAAAGTTGACATTAAACTTTTAAATTTTATTTAGCTGGAAAAATGTGATTTTGAAATATATATGCATATACATATGCATGTAATCTAAAAATATAACTATTTCATCAGTTTTAAAATTTGTCCAATATAATCTGAGCCACCAGGGAGGCCCCAAGAATATTGGCGTGGATAGCCATTCCCTTCTTCAGGGGATCTTCCCGACCCAGGGATCAAACTCTGGTTTCTCACGTTGCAGGCAGATTCTTTACCATCTGAGCCACCAGGGAAGTCCTGTACATACACACACAAGCATGTGATTTAACAATATAATTATTTCATCAGTTTTAAAACTTATCCAATATAATTGAATTTTTTTTTTTACTGTATATTTATCTGTTCAGTTCAGTTCAGTTCAGTCGCTCAGTCGTGTCCAACTCTTTGCGACCCCATGAACTGCAGCACGCCAGCCCTCCCTGTCCATCACCAACTCCCGGAGTTCACTCAGACTCACATCCATTGAGTCAGTGATGCCATCCAGCCATCTCATCCTCGGTCGTCCCCTTCTCCTCC
>SJYX01015076.1:0-38324 GCA_006410675.1 Oreotragus oreotragus | reverse complement strand
GTGTGCATGCTAAGTCATTTTAGTTGTGTCTGACTCTGTGTGATCCTATGGACTGTATGTAGCCTGCTAGGCTCTTTCATCCATGAGATTCTCCAGGCAAGAATACTGGAGTGGGTTGCCATGCCCTTCTCCAGGGGATCTTGGAGAATCCAACCCAGGGATTGAACCGGGGTCTTCTGCATTGCAGGCAGATTCTTTACCATCTGAGTCACTAAGGTATATGCTTTGTAAATTCATGCATACTAAGTCGTTTCAGTTGAATCCAACCCTTTGCACCCCATGGACTGTAGACCACCAGGCTCCCCTGTCCATGGAATTCTCCAGGCAAGAATACTGAAGTGTGTTGCCATAACTTCCTCCGGGGGATCTTCCAGACCCAGGGATCAAACCCAAGTCTCTTATGTCTCCTGCTAGCAGGTGGGTTCTTTGCCACTAGTGCCACTTGGGAAACCAACCCTTTGTGAAGGTCCAGCTTTAAAAGAGGTCTTTGATCTTACTCCTTGGTCTGGATTGCACTGTCTTTGTCCAGTTGCCTGCGTGTGACCTGAACTCTAGGTACCTGAATTAAGTGTGTGCCATCTGGGCAGCTGATAGCTCTAGATAGTGATTACCCTGCACTGCCTCTTGCCCCAAGATTCCCCCCCCCTTTTTTTTTGTTATTGTTGTTGCTTTGTTCCTTGTTGCAATCTCACCCATGCATAATAAAAAGTGGAACTGCTTAATATTGGAGGGTATCAATATTTTTCATGCTTTGTTTCTGGAAACCCTGAAATCAGAGATAATCCTGCAACTTTAGAATTATTATTTTAGTATTTATTTATTTGGCTGTGTCAGGTCTTGGTTGGGGCATGCAGGATCTTTATTGCATCATGAGGGATGTTTTGTTGCAATGCACGGACTCTCTAGTTATCTCTCACAGGCTCCAGAGCATGTGGGCTTCTGTACTTGTGGCACATGAACTTAGTTGCTCCACCACACGCGGGATCTTAGTTCTATATCCAGTGATTGAACCCACATCTTCTTCATTGCAAGGCAGATTCTTAACCACTGGACCACCGGGGAAGTCTAAGAATTCTTTTTAATTATCCCTTATCTAGAATTTTGAGCAGGAAGACTGGGATGCTTGGTGGGGACTTCTTCCAGGAAATGGTGTTAAACTTGCCACCTGATGATGAGCAAGAGGCGGCCGGGTGAAGAGCAAGGAGAAGACAGTGGTCTGGAGATGGGAAGGCCAGCAGAGGAGGCACTTGAAGGAAGTCTTCATGGCAGAGAGGGAAGACACCAAGCAGGAGCAACGGCAGGGGACCCAGAATGGGCCGGAGGGAAGGACTTGCTCTATCTGACCTAATCAGAGAGGCTAGCTTGTGGCAGTGAGATTCCCACTGCAATTTAAATCTTCGGTGTGATTTCACCACCTAGGCTCCCCTATTTTTACCAAGGTTGCGTGTATGCATGCATGCTCAGTTGTGTCTAACTCTCTGTGACCCCATGGATGGTAGTTTGCCAGGCTCCTCTGTCCATGGGATTCTCCAGGCAAGAATACCAGAGTGGGTAGCCATTCCCTTCTCCAGGGGATCTTCCTGACCCAGGGATGGAACTGAATGCATGTCTCCTGCATTGGCAGGTGAGTTCCCTACCACTGCACCACCTGGGAAGGCCTTACCAAGGTTATAGGAAGTACAAAGAACTACCCCCTCCACAACCACCCCCCAGCAACTGATGCTATTCTCACCATACCAGTCTGAACTGTGGCTGGAAAACCTATTGAACTGCCCACAAGCTTCTGAACAAGCCAGATTCATGCCTGAACGATGGGACTCTCCTGTCCGTTTAGTTAGAGCAAATGGGCTGGTGTGGGTGGCAAAGACCACATCCTGGCATTACTTTTCTCAAATGCCTTGCTTTCCTTTTCTTGTGCTATTTGGGAGGCATTTTCCTAATCAGGAACCTCCAGCCCCAAAGTAGCTGAGGAAGCTTGGGTGGCTTCCCCTTGGGGGGCAGCTGCCTGGGAAACCAGCCAAGTTGCCTCTTGGTCTTGTGAGGGGGAAGCCAGGGTACAGGTTGGGGCGAGGGGCTGAGAAGAGGGAGGGCTTGGCTCCCTTCGTGTGTCTGCCAATAGTCTTGTATTGTGTATACCTCTGTATACAACTCTGTGTATACCTCTGCCACCATCCATCTCTGTAGAATTAAGAATACAAGTTGAACAACTCCATGAAATGTCATATGCTTGATGGTTAGCAACCTTGGAAGAACTCACTCAAATAACACCTGAATAGTATTTCTCTCTTGTTAGACACCGTTGTTAGTAGCCAGTCAAAATGAAGTACCACAAACTGAGTGATATCAAACAACAGAAATGTCTTCTCACATACTTACAAGTCTGGGGGGTTTGAGTCGCAAATAAAGTTGTTGGCAGGTTTGGTTCTTCCTGAGAGCAATGAGGGAGACTCTATCCTACGTCCTCATCTTGGCTTCAGATGTTGCCAGCAATTCTTGTGGTCTGTCAGTTTACAGATGTATCACTCCCTCCTCTCCCTCAGTCTTCACAAGGCATCTCCCTATGTATGTCTTCACAGGGCCATCTTTTTTGTTGTTTTCTTTTTTTTGATGTTGTTGTTGTTGTTTTTGGTTTCGGCCGTGCTGCGAGGCTTGTGGGAACTTAGTTCCCTGACCAGAGATCAAACCTGTGCCCCCCTAGGCAGTGAAAGCATGGAGTTCTAACCACTGCGTGTGTGATAAGCGATAAGTTCCTTCAATTGTGTCCAACTCTTTGCGACCCTATGGACTGAAGCCCACAGGCTCCTCTGTCATGGGATTCTCCAGGCAAGAATATTGGAACGGGTTTGCCAGGTCCTCCTCAGGGGATCTTCCCAATTGGGGATCAAACCCATGTCTCCTGTGGCTCCTGCATTGGCAGGGGGTTCTTTACCACCAGCACCACCTGGGAAGCTCCTCCAACCACTGCATCATCAGGGAATTCCCAGCCGTCATCTTATAAGGACACCGATTGTATCGGATCATGGGCCCACCTAATCCAGTATGAGTTCATTTTCGCTTAACTAATGACCTCAGCAATGATTCTAGTTTCAAATAAAGTCACATTCTGAAGTGCTGTCTGGGTAAGACTTCAACTTTTTTGGGGGGAGGATACAATTCAACTCATGACAGAAGGAGAAAATGCAAACAAAAGATCTATAACAACTGTGCTGAAAAATTCGCTTCTCGATGATCTATTGCCTGCTCTTTTGAACCTCAGTCATATTCTAGGCCTCTGTGTTTGAAGATTTAACAGTCTAAATTTCAAAAAGGTAAAAGAAATTCATGACAGAAGGAGAAAATGCAAACAAAAGATCTATAACAACTGTGCTGAAAAATTCGCTTCTCGATGATCTATTGCCTGCTCTTTTGAACCTCAGTCATATTCTAGGCCTCTGTGTTTGAAGATTTAACAGTCTAAATTTCAAAAAGGTAAAAGAAATTCTCCAGGTTTTCCTCGCTAATGTATTCACATAGAGTCTCGGTTTTCCAGCATCAGAGTCCATGGGGGTATTTGGTCCTTATTGAGGATCTCATCTAAAGGGCTGGCTCACCCAAGATTCTGGCAAGGAGATTTGAAATTACAGGGAAGAGAGGAGAAAAAATGGAGGCTTTTTGGAATTTATTTTAGAGTATGATATGAAATGGAGATCTTATGATTATTTCAAATGCTTATCCAATTTATGCCTCTGCTCTTCATTGAGAATACGTGTGTACTATTCTGATACAAGGGCTTCCCAGAGGGCTCAGTGGTGAAGAATCTGCCTGCCAGTGTAGAAGCTGAAGCTCGATGCAGGTTCATTCCTTGGGCCAGGAAGATTCCCTGGGGAAGGGAATGGCTATCCCCTCCAGAATTCTTACCGTGATAATCCCACGGACAGAGGAGCCTGGCAGGCTACAGTCCATGGGACAGAAAAAGAGTCATACATGACTGAGCACGCACGCACATGTTTTCCAAATGTGGTCTGTACTTTCCTGCCTTAAGGTTTTGCTGCTCCTGTCTGATTTTTCATTATTCTGATCTCCCAGAAACCTACTCTTCATCAAGACTCAATATCTCTGTGAAACCTCTTTCAACTTCCCTGGAAGAGTTAATTTCCCTGTCTTCAAGCTTCCATAAAACTTTGCAGGTGCCTTTATTTATAATCATAGCATCTTGCATTATAATTATCTTCTTACAAAGCTGCTTTCCCCCAGGACACTCGAAGAAGCACACATTTCTTTTCTAGACCAAGTAAAGTTGGGAAAGTTCTATTTGGATGATAGAGGATGATGCTTTCATTCATCTGTGTATTTTTTCCTCTGCAGTGGAGTACCTGATATATAAACTGAGTAAGCTCACTAAGACATGAATGAGGGAACTTCCCTGGTAGTCCAGTGGCTAAGACTCCACACTCCCAAGGCAGGGGGCCTGGGTTCAATCCTTGGTCAGGGAACTAGATTCCACATGCCACAAGAAAGAGTTCATAAGCCACAACTAAAAATCCAAAGTGCCACAAAGAAATCAAAGATACCAAGTGCTGCAACTAAGACCCAGTGCAGCCAAATAAATAAATATTGAGGGGAAAAAAAAAAGATATGAATGAATAGACAAGGGAGCACACTAGTACAAGAAGAGCTGGAACCAGAACTTAGATGGAGGACCATGGCTTTTCTGCCCCATAGGATGCCTTCCGATGCTGAACTACACTTCAGGGACATGGTGCCTCTAGGAATGTTTGCTGACAGCTCAAGCATGGGACTTGATCAACTTGAAAAAATGCCACTCTGCATCCTGTGCAGAATGTGTGTGCTCAGTTGCTTCAGTCATGTCCATCTCTTTGGGACCCTATGGACTGTAGCCCAACAGACTCCTTTGTCCACGAGTTTCTCCAGGCAAGAAAACTAGAGTGGTTTGCCATGTCCTTCTCTAGCGGATCTTTCCAACCCTTTTCCTGCACTGCAAGCAGATTTTTCACCCACTGAGCCACCTGGGAAGCCCCCTCTGTGAGCCTTCTGTACTCTACCCTACTATTCTGCAGCCCACACCTAGCGAGGCTTTCATCAGTGGTCCTTGAGAAGAACCGTGCCACCTAGAGGCCAGTGGAGGAACTCCTCTCCCTACAAAATTGTGCTTGGCTTGCATCCCTTCAGCCTCTAGTGAGACCTTCCGAGGCGCTGCCTGGGCTTGAGGCGGAGTCCTCTGGTTCGGAACTGCGCTGAGAGTTAGGGGGTCACACTGCAGAGGAAGAAGCTAAAAGCCTCCTTCCTTTGCTTTCCATCGCGAAGTCCCAGCTCTGCCAGCTGTTTTTCTCTGATCCTCCCTCTCACCGAGAGAGCCTCCCAGAAGCCCCGGGTTTGCCAGGCGGGGGAAACAAGGCAGCTTTATTTTGCATAATGCCTGGGGTCAAACGAGCCCTGAGAGACGGCGGGGTAGGCGGCTGTCAGGCCCCGGAATGCACACACCTGGACCTGGGAAGGCTCCTTTGAATTCCTGCTGCTCCGCGGTCTCCTGGGGGCTTCCCTCTGGCGGTGGGTGGGAGTTTGGCAGCTGTGCCTCAGGGAGACGACTCCACCCGGACCGCCAAGTCTGCGGCCACCGGGGGAGAGGTGGGGCGCCTACCTATCTTTAGAGATCCCCCCAAGAGCCTGCCTCTGTCTCCCCACCTGCAGTTCCCACCCCGCCCCCACCCCAGACCCTTGGGAAACAGAGCTTTCCTGAAAGAAAGGAATAGTTTGCAGACAGACTTCCTCAAGGGCTTACAGGATGGAAGGGACCGCAGAGTGTGTGAAGTCAGGCCCTTGAATCCTGTGAGCTTGAGTCCCTCGCTCCCAAGCTGACAACGTGAGGTTGAACCCCAGAGAAGTTAAATGATGTTCCTCGCTTTCTAGCTGATTCGTGGGGGGCCAGCACTAGTATTTATTTCCTTTCTATAAACTGTTCTGTCAGGATTACAATAAGTCCCCTACACACAAAAGAGCTCTGTTTTGAGAGCATGTTCCTAAGTGCAATACAGTCAGACTAGGCACCCAGCTAACACAATTGGCTATATAGTACTGCACTGTCATAGGTTTACCGCCCTTGTCACACAAATAATACGTTTCAAAAAACACAAAAAATAAAATGTTTTTAATCTTAGAGTGCAGTCCCTTGAAAAGTACCATAGTCCAGTACCACAGCTGGCATACAGGGGCTAACACTGAGTGAACAGGCAAGAAGAGCTGCTGACTGGAGGGAGAGGAGGTGGGAGATAGTAGAGCTGAAGGATCATCTGCAATCGGAGGTGGAGGGTAAGCCTCAATTTCACTCACCGCTGATGTTGCTGGAATGCACACGTTTGCATCTTTGAAAGTTCATAACTTAAAGGTTCATATGTAGGGGACTTGATATTTCATAACAGCAATCACTATTTTGGAAACTTCTCATGTTAGGTTAGGGCTTTGCCTGTGGCTCAGTGGTAAAAAAAAAAAAAAAATCCCCCTGCAATGCAGGAGACAGGAGACAGGTTCGCTACTTGGGTCAGGAAGATCCCCTGGAGGAGGAAGCGGCAACCCACTCCAGTGTTCTTAACAGGAAAATCCCATGGACAGAGGAGCCTGGCAGATCTAAGTGACTAGATGGAAACTGTGTGATATTCTCTGATTGAAGCAGCCCCAGCTCCATCTGGAAGAAGATGTGGCTTTCCCTGCCTCTCATCTGGATCAGCTGCTGCTCCAGTGTGGGAGGACCATGAGCTTGTTGGCCTCAAGACAGGCCAGCCCTCAGACAGAAGGCAGCCAACATAAGAGCAAAAGATATACATCATGTAAAGTTGAGTCTCTAGATCTACAGTGAAGATCCTTCTAGAAAGTTCATCTTTTCTCTGTGAAGTGAGGACAAAGGGAATGTTATTCTCCAGGGACAGGGCAAGAAGAGGAGAGAGCTGTCATGCAGGGATCAAGAGTCCTTGGCAGAACCTGTGACAACAGTTCAAGAAGACCCCAAGGATGGAGAGAACCAAGGAGGCCTATAGGCCCCTCTGGGCCTGGACCACCATTCCTAGAAGCAGGAGAGGGCGTGTTTCACTACCACTGGGTCTAAAAGAGAAAGAGTCAAGGCCATATTTTTCCCTGGTTGGGAAACTAAGATTCTGCATGCTGCTTGGCATGACACAAAAAATAAAATAAAGGGGCAGCTGTGAGGTTTCCACAGCTCTCATGAAGGGAAGAGGGATCACAGAGGGCCAGGGGGTGCTATCTGGAAACTGCCCAGACTGCAGACTCATGAGCAAACGCGTTGGTTGAAGCCATTCAGTTTTAGAGTGGCTTGTTGCATGTGCTATGCTCAGTCACCTCAGTCTTGTCAACTCTTTGCAACCTCATGGGCTACAGACAAGCAGGCTCCCCCGTCCATGGGATTTCCCAGGCAAGAATACTGGAGTGGGTTGCCATTTCCTTACAATATCAGATAATTGGAACACACACTTGTTCCTCAACCTCTTTTAATGTTTTCAGTAGCCATCCCTAATTTACAGGCAAGAAAAGCAAAGCTCAGAGTAGGTTAGTTACATGATGTTATAGATTGAATTGTATCCTCCCCAAATTCATAACTTGAAGTGAAAGTGAAGGTGTGAGTTGCTCAGTCGCGTCCAACTCTTTGCAACTCCATGGACTACAGACAAGCAGGCTCCTCTGTCCGTGGGATTCTCCAGGCAAGAATACTGGAGTGGGTTGCCATGACCTTCTCCAGGGGATCTTCCTGACCCAGGGATCAAATCTGCCTCTCCATCAGCAGATAGGTTCTTTACCACTAGTACCATCTGGGAAGCCCAAGCTTAGTAGCTTGAAACAATATACATTATTGTCTTAGAGTTTAGAGGTCAGAAGTCTGAGATGGGTCCTGCTGGGTAAGATCTAGACGTGGGCAGAGCTGAGCTCCTTTCTAGAAGCTCTTTTCGAGAATTCATTGCCTTGACGTTTCCAGTTCTAGAGTCCACAGTTCCTTGGTTTGTGGTCCCCTTTTTCATCTTCAAAGCCAGGAATGGCAGACTGAGTCTTTCCAGTGTTGCCATCTCTCAGGTTCTTCTGTCATCACATCTCCCTCTGACTACAGGCAGGAAAAGTTCTCTGCTTTGACGGACCCACATGATTAGATTGAACTCATGTCTTATTTGGACTTCCCAGGTGGTACCAATGGTCAAGATCCTGCCTGCCAATGCAAGAGATGTAAGAGATACGAATTTGATCCTGGGTCAGGAAGAACCCCTGGAGGAGAGCATGGCAACCCACTCCAGTATTCTTGCCTGAATCCCATGGACAGAAGAGTCTGGCGGACGGTCCATAGGGTCCCTTGGAGTCACACATGACTAAAGCAACTTTTGCCTGCCAATGCAAGAGATGTAAGAGATACGAATTTGATCCCGGGTCAGGAAGAACCCCTGGAGGAGAGCGTGGCAACCCACTCCAGTATTCTTGCCTGAATCCCATGGACAGAAGAGTCTGGCGGACGGTCCATAGGGTCCCTTGGAGTCACACATGACTAAAGCAACTTAGCACGCATGTCTTATTCCCTTCAGGCTGCTGTAACAGAGTACCACAGACTGGGTGACTTACAAAGAACAGAAATCTACTTCTCACAGTTTGGGAGGCTCGGAGTTCGAGAACAGGGCACAGGCATGTTTAGGATATGGTGGGGACACTCTCTCATGTCAAGGACTTCTCATGGTGTCTTCACATGGGCTAAGGGGTTAGGGAGTTCTCTGGGTTCTCTTTTATCTTTAATTAATTTATTTATTGGCTGCACCACATGGCATGTGGGATCTTAGTTCCCCAACCAGAGCCTGAACCTGCACCCCCTGCCGTGGTAGCATGCAATCTTAACCATGGGACCATCAAGGAGGTCCCTGGGCTCTTTTATAAGGAGGCTCATTCCATTTATGAGGGTGGAGCCAAAGGCTTTACCCTCCAATACTATCATCTTGGATGGTAGATTTCAACATATAAACTGGGTGGGGTAAGGGAACACAAACATTTACACCATAGCAGCCCACCTGCATAATCCAGGAAAATCTCCCCATCTTGATACCCTTAACGTATCACATGTGCAAAGTTCCTTTTGCCATGAAAAGTAAGATACTCACAAGAACTGTGGAGTAAAATGCTTGCTTCTGAGTATACCGGAGTGCTTATGTATGTGTGCTAAGTCACTTCAGTCATGTCCAACTCTTTGCGATTCTATGGACCATAGCTGGAGAGGCCCCCCTGTCCATGGGATCTTCCGGGCAAGATTATTGGAGTGGGTTGCCACAGAAAGAGAATAATAGGTTTACGTCTATACCTTCTCTGTTCAAGTTAAAGTCAGAGAACTAGACCATTTCTGTGGCAGACTTAAAAGAGTATCATTTCTTGCAATCACAGGATGGACTTCTCTGAAACTGGTATAAAACTGAGGTATATGGTTTGTAGAATCATTATGTAAGTATAAGTCACAGCTTAACTACCTGTCTTGTGTGAATGTGAGGGTGTTGGTTATGGAGGAGCAGGACTCTTATTTTGGAAGGGGGATATCTGGGTAGAGTCAGAGGAAGCTGAGAATCTTGAACTTCTGAATCCTCCCTGGCAGTCAAAATGATCTACCCTTTCATGGCTGAAAATAATTGCTTATTCTTGCTTGAAGATCTTATAACAATCTCAGAATCCATCCCAATTACCTTTTGTTTCCTCCTGCCATGACTAGGGTCAGATCTCTGTCTGCTCCTGAGCAACAAATACCAAGTTTGACTTGTGAGTTTATAACTCCAAAAACTTGCAAGAGTTTGTGAATTAAAATCAGTAAAAACCTGGGGTGGGAGTGGATTCTAGGGAATGGATTCCAAATATAGATCATGTCAAAACTGATATGAGGGAATATACCAGAGGTTTCATATTTAACATGTTAGCTTGTATAGCTGGAAGTGGTTCTAACAGTTTACTTACTTAAATCATTGAATTTTGGATTCAACAAGTGCTCTCCCAATGAGTTTGAGAATCCAGAATTTCCAAAACATAAGGCAGAGTGCAATATAGAGAGGATGAGAATGTCAGACTAGTTTTGTCATGATCTGCATAAACCCACCCCCACCACCTCCTTCTGCATTCTCCTAGAAGGCCCAGAGAATACCATCTTCATTATGAAAATGAGAAATAGATTAATGAGAGCAGTGCCAGTATTCTTTTAACTTAGTAGTAAGTATGACAACAGAATTTGCCACCACTGAAATTTCAGTAAGGTGATGGGATGTGTGTGTAAAAGATGCCAAGTGGCAGCCTTTAACTACCAGAGATGAGATTGGCACATTGATAATAAGGGCAACCAAGGGTGAGGTGATGATCATGATGATCATAGTGTTTTGACCCTTCATGTTCTCTGATTACAGTATCTGTATTAGCCTGGTTCTTCCATAGAAACAGAACAAGATAGATAGATGGATAGATAAAGTAGATATTTATTTATCTATTTTTTAAATATTTTATTTTTAAATTCATTATTTATTTATTTGGTTGTGCTGGGTCTTAGTTGCAGCATGCATGATCTTTAGTTGCAGCATGTGGGATCTAGTTTCCTGACCAGGAATGGAACCTGGGCTCCCTGCGCTGTGAGCACAGAGTCTTAGCCACTGGACTACCGGGGATGTCCTTATTTATTTATTTATTATAAGGAATTGGCTTACGGGACCATGGAGGCTGAGAAGCCCTAAGATCTGCAGTGGGCAAGTTGGAGATTCAGGAGAGCCGGTGGTGTGGTGCCTGTCCAGGTCCACAGGTCTGAGAATCAGGAAACCTGATTCTCATTTAAATTCTAGTCCAAGTCTGAGACTGAAGATGGAAGAGAGATGTCTCAGCTCAAAAAGAATCAAGCAGAGAGAGCAAATTCTCTCTTACTCAGTTTTTTTTTTATTGCAGTCCTGGAATGGATTGGATTAGGACCATCCACGTTGGTGAGGATAATCTGTTTTTACTCAGTCTGCCAGTTCTAGTTTCAACTCCATAAGGAACAGCCTTGCAGACTCAGAATGATGTGCAACCTCATATCTGGGCATATTGTAGTACAGTCAGGTTGAAAGATAACATTAATCATCACAGTATCCCTAGGGATGAAATAGATGAGCAGTCTACTAAAATATTACTTAATCTATGAAACAGGGAAAATTTCAGGCCTGCAATAACAAACAGAAGAGGTAGGAATTATTTTAATAACAGCAGGGGAGTCTAGTTTGCAGTTTTCCAACACTTGCAAAACCAACAGTATAAAATGCCCACTTTGGAAACATCAACATCAGTGAGCTGGTACCCCACCTAACGGTTTAGTTTCCCAATCACAGGGACCTTCCTCTGAGTTCAAAGACACCAGCACCAGATGAGCCATTCTTAGAGCTTTGAGCTTCGACTGAAGTAGTCTCAGAAAATAAACTCTCAGAGATGCTATTTGGGTACTGGTCAATGGCACCCCACTCCAGTACTCTTGCCTGGAAAATCCCATGGTCAGAGGAGCCTGGTAGGCTGCAGTCCATGGGGTCGCTAAGAGTCAGACATGACTAAGCGACTTCACTTTCACTTTTCACGTTCATGCATTGGAGAAGGAAATGGCAGCCCACCCCAGTGTTTTTGCCTGGAGAATCCCAGGGATGGAGGAACCTGGTGGGCTGCCGTCTATGGGGTCACACAGAGTCGGACACGACTGACGTGACTTAGCAGTAGTAGTAGCATATCCTTTAGTTTCTTGCCAGTGGGGGAAATGAGATGCTAGCATTTGAACATATAGTTGTATCATGATTAATCAAATTATCACTTGTGATAGATTATGATGAAGCACCTACTGAGGACTTCCCCTAATGGGATTTGCTGCCATTTATTAAAATGGTTTTAAACCTGAGAAAAAAGGAATTATCCAGAACTTTTGAGGAATACTACGTACTGGATCTGAATTTACATTAATTTCTGGATACTCAAAATGCTACTGTGTCACCAATGAAATGGGGGTTACTGGTGGTCTGGTGATATATGGAATCAGGTGAATTTCAGATCACATGGGCCCAATAGATCCATGAATCAGTTATATAGTTATTTCCCCATTTCATGAATTTTAATTGGATACGCATACTTATTAACTGGAAAAGAATATTAGTCTTGGCTGTTTGACCCATGGAGTAACCAGCGTGTTGAGTGGAAGGATCAAACGGAAGTCACTGGAACTTCCTTTATGACCAGGATAGTAGACATAAAAACAATACCTTATCCCTGAGGGAATTGTGGACTTAAAAGACTCGGGGCTGGTAAAACCCCATTTGACTTTCCCATTGTGTCTTGGCTGTTTGACCCATGGAGTAACCAGCGTGTTGAGTGGAAGGATCAAACGGAAGTCACTGGAACTTCCTTTATGACCAGGATAGTAGACATAAAAACAATACCTTATCCCTGAGGGAATTGTGGACTTAAAAGACTCGGGGCTGGTAAAACCCCATTTGACTTTCCCATTGCCCATGGAGAAGGCAGGTGGATGCTGCAGAATGACTGTGGATTATCAAAAAATTTATCACATAGTGACTTCCACTGTGTATCTGAAATCTACATATAGGAATTTGACTAGAAAAATAATCAACACAGCTCCTGGTAGCAGGTCTGTAGCTACTGATATGACAAATACTTTTTTCTCCAATTCCAACGTATAAGGCTTCCATGGTGGCTCAGATGGTAAAGAATCTGCCTGCAGTGCAGGAGACGTGGGTTCAATCCCTGGGTCAGGAAGATCCCCTGGAGAAGGGAATGGCAACCCACTCCANGTATAAGGCTTCCATGGTGGCTCAGATGGTAAAGAATCTGCCTGCAGTGCAGGAGACGTGGGTTCAATCCCTGGGTCAGGAAGATCCCCTGGAGAAGGGAATGGCAACCCACTCCAGTATTCTTACCTGGAGAATTTCATGGACAGAGGAGCCTGGTAGGCTCCGGGTTCCTTGTCCATGCAGTCGCAAAGAATCATACACAACTGAGTGGCTAACACACAACCAGCAGTTTGCTTTTTCCATAAGCTGTTAGCCCTAGTTGCAATGAACTGCTGTGCTGTCCATCCCCACTTGGACCTGCAGTCATCTTTAAATGTTCGGGCTCTTAAGAGATCAGACACTCTCCAACCTACCTCCATCCACTCCATAGCACCTCATCACAGACTCTCAATACCTAACAAAGTCTCCTTCTGCCAGTTCCCAGGGAATGAAGACACAGAGTAAACAGAAGCTGCTTGTCTATGCCCTGTGTCATACTCCATTTTCCCTGACTTCTGCCATTAAAGCTGCATCAGAGTGAATGAACTAAATTCTGAGTTTGAGCATAGGTTGTTTTGGCTCTGACTGTTGCAAGTTGAAACCCTACCTAAAAGATCAGGGCACACAAGAAAGCCTGTGGGTTTCTTTTCTCTGTCAAGAATTATCCTCTTTGGTAATTGTAGTTGTTCAACTGAACTTAATAATGAGATAATAACTAGATACATCCGTTTTACTTTGTATTGGAGATATGAGCAAGGAGATCTATGTCAGTTGGTTTGTCAATCAACAGGGAAGTGTTAGGGAAGTTAGAGGGAAAAAAAGAAAAATCTTCAAATTCTGCTTCAAAACCAGGGCATCAGAATTTCCTGGGCCAAAGAGATGGTTACATGAAAGTAAATTTTAAAACTTGAATAACTTGGATGAAATTGGATGCTTTACAAGGCTTCCTGGGATTGATTTACTTTTTTTCAATTTTATTTAAAAAAGATTTATTTGTTTGACTGTGTCAAGTCTTAGTTGTGGCCTGCAGAATCTTACATTGTGGTGCACGAGCTCAAGAGGTGCCCTGCAGCACGTGGGATCTTTTAGGACCTGGAATCGAACCCTCATCCCCTGCATTGGAAGGCAGATTCTTAATCACTGTACCACCAGGGAAGTCCTGTTGGGGTGATTTAAATGTCCCCGCCTTGGAAGGACTTGTACTTTGCGAGGTACAATTAATGCCATGTATAAGGGAGCCTGAGGGAGTGCACAGGCCCCAGCTATTCCTGAAATCGCCACCCTTTCCCCAGTTTCTTATGACACATCTGCCTCTTACTCCATAAAGGTCCTCCACTTTCCTCCCTTCTGGGAGAAGGTGTCTTTAGAGCATGAGTTCTTCACTCTTCATTCCTTGATCACCAAATAAAGTTGCTGATCTGCTTGGCCAAACCTTGTTGTTGTTCCGTCACTAAGTCATGTCCAACTCTTTGTGATCCCATGGACTGCAGCACACCAGGCTTCTCTGTCCATCACCAACTTCCGGAGCTTGCTCAAACTCATGTCTGTCGAGTTGGTGATGCCATCCAACCATCTCATCCTCTGTCACCCCTTTCTCCTCTGCCTTCAGTCTTTCCCAGCATCAGGGTCTTTTCAAATGAGTCAGTTCTTTGCATCAAGTGGCCAAAGTATTGGAGCTTCAGCTTCAGTGCCAGACCTTCCAATGAATAGGGTTGATTTCCTTGACTGATCTCATTGCTGTTCAAGGGACTCTCAAGAGTCTTCTCCAGCACCACAGTTGGAAAGCATCGATTCATTGGCACTCAGCCTTCTTTATGGTCTCATCCTTACATGATTACTGGAAAAACCATAGCTCTGACAATACAGTACTCTGTTGGCAAAGGGATGTCTCTGCTTTTTAATATGCTGTCTAGGTTTGTCGTAGCTTTTCTTCCCAGGAGCAAGTGTCTTTTAATTTCATAGGGGCAGTCACCATCCACAATGATTTTGGAGCCCAAGAAAATAAAGTCTGCCACTATTGTCAAATCTAGTCTCATTCAGTGACACGATTGGCACTCAGCAAAGGACCAACTAGGGTCCACCTGAGATGAGACATTTTTCAAAGCATCTGTGAGACTTAAAGAACAAAGTGATGGTTACCAAAGGGGAAAGAGGAGGAAGAAGGTTAAATTAGGAGACTGGGATTAACATATGCACACTGTTATATATAAAATAGTCAACAAGAACCTACTGTGTAGCACAGGGAACTCTATTCAACACTCTGTGATAACTATGTGGGAAAAGAATCTGAAAAACAATAGTTGTATGTTAATGTATAATTGAATCACTTTGCCGCATACCTAAAACTAACAGAACATTGTAAATGAACTCTGTACTGTGCTGTGCTTAGTTGCTCAGTCGTGTTTTAGCTTTTTTTCACCCCAGGGACTGTAGCCTGCCAGGCTTCTCTGTCCATGGGGATTATACAGGCAAGAATACAAGAGTGGTTCACCATGCCCTCCTCCAGGGGATCTTCCCAACTCAGGGATAAAACCCGGTCTCCTGCATTGCCGGTGGATTCTTTACTGTCTGAGCCACCAGGGAAGCCCAAGAATCCTGGAGTGGGGAGCCCATCCTTTCTTCAGGGGATCTTCCCTACCCAGGAATTGAACCCAGGTCTCCTGCATTGCAGGCAGATTCTTTACCAGCTGAGCTACTAGGGAAGCCCCGTAAATCAATCAACTCTACTCTGGTATAAAATAAAATTTTAAAAAAGAAAGTCACTGCAGTCAAAGACACCACATGAAACTCCACCTAGAATCATAGACTTCACATCACCTATCACATCTTTTCATCTGGATGACAAGGAAAAGAGGCCAAGATAGGTGAGTAGCCATCACCTCCAGTTCACACAGCTTGCTAGAGGCAGAATCAGAGCCTCAAGCCCGGTCACTGGATGAATGGCGCAGGATTCATCATGGTAAGCTTTTCCTAATCAGAGAAAGATTAAACTTCCAGCAATAAGGGAAATTCTGAGGAAGGCTTAAAGGAGGAAATGAATGTGGATAGTTGGAAGGCAAGACAGGCCTAAGGAAGGTAAGGATGGAAGGGAGAAGCAAAGGCAATTCCCACCCCACCCCTAACTCTATAACTATGATGGATTTTCCCAAAGAAGGCAGACTTTACCTCCAGGCTTTCTGGAAAAATGGGAAGGTAACATCTGGTGAGGGACAAAAATAGAAAGTATTATTGGGCTTTTGAGGCTGCTTACTTGAAAGAAGAGCATAAATCATTCCTTTGCCCAGAGCCCTTATCTGTTCTTTATGCCTTTGACTGTGGGTGTGTAGCAGGTGGGGATAGAGAAGTGGGTGGTGAGGAAGTTTCTCCTCAGTGGAAATCCCCTGGTGGTCACGCATCCATTGGAGGGAAATGGGGGGTTGTATCCATAGTATCTATGTAGGGGAAACTCTCCAGAGAATAACAGAAAAACAGACTTGAATGAGCCACATGGAGAGGATAAAGACAGACAGATGCTGGCTGATACAGTAAGAGAAACACAAGAAAAGAAGAAGAAAGGAATGGGATGGGGCCTATAGAGTCCAAGTTCATCTTACTGGCCTACTTGAGGCTTTTTGTGACCCTTGAGGGTTTTTTCTTTTTTTTTCTTTTTTAAAAAGGAACCGTTATATATTTATAAATGTGTATGCTTCCCTGGTAGCTCAGCAGTAAGAGAATCCTCTTGCAATGCAGGAGACACAGGTTCAATCCTGGGTGGAGAAAACCCCCTTGAGAAGGAAATGGCAACATGGCAACCCACTCCAATATTCTTGCCTGGGAAATTCCATGGACAGAGAAGCCTGGTGAGCTACGGTCCGTGGGCTTGCAAGAGTCAGACACAATTTAGTGACTGAACCACCACAACCATATTTATATACATATATATAAATACAAAAATAAAATATGTATTTATTTACTTGGCTGCTCCAGTTCTCAGTAGTGCCACGTGGGATCTAGTTCCCCAACCAGGGATCAAACCTTGGGTGCCTGCATTGAGGGCTCTGAGTCTTAGCCAAAGGATCATCAGAGAAGTCCCAACCCTTCAGCTGCTAACACCCTAGCACACTGCTTTCATAACACCTGGGGCTTGGCCTCTCTCTGTGTCCAGTGCTTATGATGAGACGCCTCCTAGGGATTCAGTTGAGAACTTGAGAAGGGACTGGCCCGAGTATCAGAGGACCTCTGGTAATCCTTGGTTGTCTACTTATCATCAGTGGAGACCCCCAAAATCCCCTGTATCTTGGTTTCTCCCTCCCAAGCTGGAAACTTGTATTTTCATTCACCTTTTTATTTAAAAATTTTTGTATCATTTCAATAGATGCATTTATTATGAAAATCGAGCTTTTAGGAAGATGTTTCTCATTGTATGTATTCTAAAAAGTCACACTGAACTCACAGTTTGATAATTAATTTTTCTGGTTGAAAATATTAAAAATAGTAATATTGAGTTGATAGTGTTGATTTCAACTTGGGTGACTAGGGAGCAAAAGGGTTCTGTAATTGTCTGCCCTACCAGAATAAGTAATTCTATCAGCAACATGGGAACAAAAGCTTTAGACCTCTTTTATCTGAGCAGCATGTTTTCTTCTTTTTAAACTTTTTATTTTATATTGGGATACTGTTGATTAACAGTGTTGTGACAGTTTCAGGGGTACAGCAAAGTGATTCAGTTATATATATACATGTATCAATTCTTTTTCAAAATGTTTTCCCATTTAGATGGTTATATAATATTGAGCAGAGATTCCCCATGCTATATAGTAAGTCTTTACTGCTTATCTGTTTTGTTTTTCATTTTTTAAACTTTTTACTTTATATTGGCATACAGCTGATGAACTATATTGTGATAGCTTCAGGTGCATAGCAGAGTGACTCAGCCATATAAATACATGTTTCCATTCTCCCCCAGACTCCTTTCCCATCCAGGCTGCCACACAATATTGAGCAGATTTTCCTGGGCTATACAGTAGGTCCTTTTTGGTTATCCATTTTAAATACAGCAGTGTGTACATGTCACTTCCAAACCCCCTAACTCATTCACCTTTGCCGTCCAGCCCCATCCCCTGTGAGCAGGCAGGCTAATGAGATTTTCTTTTAATGTGCCTCCCTCCCCCTTAGTCAGCACAAAGACCTGTATTCTGTTCAACTGATATCCTGCTCCTCTCTCTACAGTCAACATTTCTTTAGCCTTAATCCCTTAAAACCCCCTTTAACAACTCAAAAGCAATAAAGAGATAGTTCTTGGTTACATTTCTCCCTTTTGCTTTGTTCTTCCTAAACCTGTTCTCAGATTGCAGGCCAGAAGGTCTTTGTGTGAATGTTGACTCATCTCGTTCATTCTAATGAGATCACCGACAGCATAAATGGTGGCTGGCTGCTCCTGGGCTGGGTGTTGGGTAACAGAACTGTCTGGCTAAGGAGCTGGGCTTCCTGGAGGAGAAGAAAGGGAGGGGGACCACCTGGGACTTTGCAGCATCAGTGACTCCCAGGGGCCTAAATGTGTTATCACTGGATACTGCAGGACGGCTCGTCCCCAGGTGACAGGATCTCTTTTGTCCACCCTGAAGCCCCCAAACACCTACACCAGTAATGAAGTCAGCAATCTGCCTTGCCTCTCAGCTTCCTGGGGTGTGTATAACATCCTCATGTGAAATTACACATGAAGCTCATCATACTGTTAACTTTAATTGAGTTTCTTAGCACATAGACATTTGATAGAAATTAGCTAGGAAAGAGAGATTTTCAGGAAGAAAATAAATAAGGCTTTAGAATATCAAGGAAGACAAGCCTTGGTCAGGTGAAGGAATAGAAAATCCAGCATGCAGTTTATGGGTACCTGGGTTAGGATGCATGCTAGTGAAAGGTGAATTTGGACAAAGTCCACTGACTCTTTGAACCTAGGTAGTCGTTGTTCAGTCGCTAAGTTGACCCTTTGTTACCCCATGGACTGCAGCACGCCAGACTCCCCTGGTACCTCATTTGTAAAAAGAGGAAAATAGAACTTTGGTTAAATGATGTTGGTAGATACAGACAAACAACAAAAAATCGAAAGGATCAATATATTAAAAAAAATAATTTTGTCTATTTATTTATTTAGTCTGTGCTGGATCTTTGTTGCTGTGAGGGCTTTTCTCTAGTTGTGGTGCACAGTCCTCTCATTGTGGTGGCTACTATTGTCACTCTGCAAGCCTCAGTAGTTGCAGCTCCTGGGCTCAGTAACTGTGATTCCCAGGATCTGGAGCACAGACTCAGTAATTGTGATGCATGGGCTTGGTTGATCTGCGGCATGTGGATTTCTCCTGAACCAGCGATCAAACCCATGTCTCCTGCATTGCCAGGTAGATTCTCTACCACTGAGCCACCAGGAAAGCCCAAAATGGGGCAATATTTTGACTGTTTAACAGTAACTGATAGACCAGAATGCTGCTTGCTACTGCTGTCGCTTCAGTCGTGTCCAACTCTGTGCGACCCCATAGACGGCCGCCCACCAGGCTGCCCCATCCCTGGGATTCTCCAGGCAAGAACATTGGAGTGGGTTGCCATTTCCTTCTCCAATGCATGAAAGTGAAAAGGGAAAGTGAAGTCGTTCAGTCGTGTCTGACTCTCAGCGACCCCATAGACTGCAGCCTACCAGGTTCCTCCGTCCATGGGATTTTCCAGGCAAGAGTACTGGAGTGGGGTGCCACTGCCTTCTCTGATAGACCAGAATAGGAAGCAAATATGAAGAAATGTCACTGCCTGGATGTCTTGTGTGTGCATGCAGGAGTGTGCACTGTTAAATTAACTATAGTCTTGCCACAGAGAAAAGCAGCTGTAGGGACACAGAGGGAACTAGGAGTGGGGTGGCAGTGAAAGGGAAGCATATACTTCTAGCCAAATTAACAATCAAAGGTAATAAATATAGTTAATATATAATGTAATGTAACACACATGTATACATATACAGGCACATACATATGTTCACAGGGAACTCTCCTCAGTATTATGTAACAGCCTAGATGGGAAAAGAATTTGAAAAAGAATAGATACATGTGTATGTATAACTGAATCATTTTGCTTTATACCTGAAACTATCACAGCACTGTTAATCAACTATAAAATAAAAAGTTAATAAAAAACAACAAAAAGACTAAAAAAAACACTTTATTTTCACTTGGATTCAACATGTCTCACAGAGAGGAAAATAGTTCTTATTGGACTAAGTAAAAACAGTGCACTAAAAAAAATGAACTCTGGGGACTTCCCTGGTGGTGCAGGGGATGAGACTCCACCTGCCAATGCAGGGGACACAGGTTCCATCCCTGATCCGGAGAGATTCCACATGCCGAGGAGCAACCAAACCCGTGCGCCACAACTACTGAACTCACACACTAGAGCCAGCTAGTTGCAGCTAATGAGCCCAGGTCCTGCAGCTGCTGAAGCCCGAGCACCCTAGAGCCTGTGCTCTGCAACAAGAGAAGCCACCAGAAGGAGAAGCCCGCACAGCACAACTGTCGAGTAGCTGCGAGTGGAGAAAGCCCACGTACAGCAACAAAGACCCAGCACGACCAAAAATAAATGTGACTTCCCTGGTGGCTCAGATGGTAAAGCGTCTGCCTACAAGGTGGGAGACCCGGCTTCAATCCCTAGGTCGGGAAGATCTCCTGGAGAAGGAAATGGCAACCCACTTCAGTATTCTTGCCTGGAAATCCCATGGACGGAGGAGTCTGTAGCTGTAGCCTACAGGTCGCAAAGAGTGGGTGTAGGTGTAGTCCATGGGGTCTCAAAGAGTCGGACATGACTGAGTGAGTAAACAAAGCCCATGTACAGCAACAAAGACCCAGCACAACAAAAATAAAAAATAAATGTTAAAAAGATAATACCTTAAAAAAATAAACTTGGAGTAATATAAATAAAAGTTACAAAATTCAAACCCCCCAAAAAAAACAAAAGAAAAGCAGAATGGGACTTCCCTGGTGGTCAGTGGTTATGATTTCAATCATCCACTGCAGGGGTCACGAGTTTGATTCCTGAATAGGCAACTAAGATCCCACTTGTGGCAGGCCAGGGCCAGAGAATAGCAAAAAAAATGGACAGAAGACCTGAAAAGACATTTTTCAAAAAAAGACATACAGATGGTCAACAGGCACATGAAAAGATGCTTAACATCACTAATCATCAGGGAGATGCAAATCAAAACCACAGTGAAAGATCCCTTCTACCTGTCAGAATGACTATTATCAAAAAGATAAGAAATAATAAGATAAGAAGTGTTGGGGAGGATATGCAGGAAAAGAAACTCTTGTGCACTGTTGGTGGAACAGTATGTTGGTGCAGCCACTGTGGAAAATATTGTGGAGGTTTCTCAAAAATTAAAAATAGAACTACTGTACAATCCAGCTATTCCATTTCAGGTACTTACCCAAAGAAAAAGACACTAATTTGAAAAGATATATCCACCCCTATGTTCATCACAGCAAGGAATATTTACAATAGTCAAGACATGCAAACATCTAAGTGTCCATCAATAGATTAATGGATAAAGATGATGTGGTATACACGTATGACAGGATATTAAGTGAAAGTGAAGTTGCTCAGTCATGTCCGACTCTTTGCGACCCCATGGACTGCAGCCTACCAGGTTCCTCCGTCCATGGGATTTTCCAGGCAAGAGTCCTGGAGTGGGGTGCCATTTCCTTCTCCAGGGGATCTTCCCAACCCAGGGACTGAACCAGGGTCTCCCGCATTCCAGGCCGATGCTTTACCAATAGAATATTACTCAGTTATAAAAAAGAATGAAATCTCACCATCTGTGACAACGTATATGAACCTAGAGGGTATTATGCTAAGTGAACTATACCAGGCAGACAAAGACAAATACTCTATGATCTCATTCATGAAATCTAAACAACAAAATGAATGAACCAACAAAACAAAACAGAAATGGACTCATAGAGAACTCATAGCTGAGAACAACCTGGTAGAGGGGCAGGAGTGGGAGGACAGGTGAAACAGACAAGGAGGTTAGGAAATACAGACTTCCAGCTATAAAGTGATTGTCATGGGGATGCAATGTACAGCACAGGGACACAGCCAATAATACTGCAGTAACTCTGTATGTTGACAGATGGTAGATTTATCATGGTGATTATTTTGTAATGTATGAAAATACTGACTCACTATGCTGTACACATGAAACTAATATAATACTGTTGGTCAGTTATAATTCAAATAAATAAATAAATACATTTTGAATTTTAAAAGTATCTTAAACCAATTCTAATAAAAAAAAAAAAAAGCATATAGTTCATGTATTTTCAGCTTGGGAACCATAACAAAATACCATAGATTTTAGTGGTTTAAACAACAGAAATTTATCTTCTCACAGTTCTGGAGATTGAGAAGAGCAAGGGGCTGGCCAGTTCAATTCCTGGTGAGGATTCTCTTGCTGGTTTGCAGACAGCCATCTTCTTACCGTGTCCTCACATGGTGGAGAGAGAATGTGAATTCTCCCAGGTCTTCCCTCATAAGGACCCTAGTCCTATCAGATGTAACAAAGGAGTATCTTTATTTCAGGCTTCCCTGGTAGCTGCCTGTCATGCGGGAGACCCAGGTTCGATCCCTGGGTTGGGAAGACCTCCTAGAGAAGGAAAGGGCTTACCCGCTCCAGTACTTTTGCCTGGAGAATCCCATGGACAGAGGAACCTGGTATCCTACAGTCTGTGGGGTTGCAGAGAGTCGGACACGACTGAGCCCACATGCACATGCATTAATTATTGTTTGACAGCATTTTGCCCACAGTAAAACATCATCTATAGTCCTTGCTACCAGAAGGGTAGTCTGCAGACCAGCAATATCAGACATCACTTGGGGGCTTAATGAAAAAGCAGAGTCACCATCACAACCCTCCTGAATTATAATCTTTTTAAAAATAAATCTTTGGGTGATTTGTGTACCCCTTACTTTGGGATTCTCTAGTNAAGATGCTTAACATCACTAATCATCAGGGAGATGCAAATCAAAACCACAGTGAAAGATCCCTTCTACCTGTCAGAATGACTATTATCAAAAAGATAAGAAATAATAAGATAAGAAGTGTTGGGGAGGATATGCAGGAAAAGAAACTCTTGTGCACTGTTGGTGGAACAGTATGTTGGTGCAGCCACTGTGGAAAATATTGTGGAGGTTTCTCAAAAATTAAAAATAGAACTACTGTACAATCCAGCTATTCCATTTCAGGTACTTACCCAAAGAAAAAGACACTAATTTGAAAAGATATATCCACCCCTATGTTCATCACAGCAAGGAATATTTACAATAGTCAAGACATGCAAACATCTAAGTGTCCATCAATAGATTAATGGATAAAGATGATGTGGTATACACGTATGACAGGATATTAAGTGAAAGTGAAGTTGCTCAGTCATGTCCGACTCTTTGCGACCCCATGGACTGCAGCCTACCAGGTTCCTCCGTCCATGGGATTTTCCAGGCAAGAGTCCTGGAGTGGGGTGCCATTTCCTTCTCCAGGGGATCTTCCCAACCCAGGGACTGAACCAGGGTCTCCCGCATTCCAGGCCGATGCTTTACCAATAGAATATTACTCAGTTATAAAAAAGAATGAAATCTCACCATCTGTGACAACGTATATGAACCTAGAGGGTATTATGCTAAGTGAACTATACCAGGCAGACAAAGACAAATACTCTATGATCTCATTCATGAAATCTAAACAACAAAATGAATGAACCAACAAAACAAAACAGAAATGGACTCATAGAGAACTCATAGCTGAGAACAACCTGGTAGAGGGGCAGGAGTGGGAGGACAGGTGAAACAGACAAGGAGGTTAGGAAATACAGACTTCCAGCTATAAAGTGATTGTCATGGGGATGCAATGTACAGCACAGGGACACAGCCAATAATACTGCAGTAACTCTGTATGTTGACAGATGGTAGATTTATCATGGTGATTATTTTGTAATGTATGAAAATACTGACTCACTATGCTGTACACATGAAACTAATATAATACTGTTGGTCAGTTATAATTCAAATAAATAAATAAATACATTTTGAATTTTAAAAGTATCTTAAACCAATTCTAATAAAAAAAAAAAAAAGCATATAGTTCATGTATTTTCAGCTTGGGAACCATAACAAAATACCATAGATTTTAGTGGTTTAAACAACAGAAATTTATCTTCTCACAGTTCTGGAGATTGAGAAGAGCAAGGGGCTGGCCAGTTCAATTCCTGGTGAGGATTCTCTTGCTGGTTTGCAGACAGCCATCTTCTTACCGTGTCCTCACATGGTGGAGAGAGAATGTGAATTCTCCCAGGTCTTCCCTCATAAGGACCCTAGTCCTATCAGATGTAACAAAGGAGTATCTTTATTTCAGGCTTCCCTGGTAGCTGCCTGTCATGCGGGAGACCCAGGTTCGATCCCTGGGTTGGGAAGACCTCCTAGAGAAGGAAAGGGCTTACCCGCTCCAGTACTTTTGCCTGGAGAATCCCATGGACAGAGGAACCTGGTATCCTACAGTCTGTGGGGTTGCAGAGAGTCGGACACGACTGAGCCCACATGCACATGCATTAATTATTGTTTGACAGCATTTTGCCCACAGTAAAACATCATCTATAGTCCTTGCTACCAGAAGGGTAGTCTGCAGACCAGCAATATCAGACATCACTTGGGGGCTTAATGAAAAAGCAGAGTCACCATCACAACCCTCCTGAATTATAATCTTTTTAAAAATAAATCTTTGGGTGATTTGTGTACCCCTTACTTTGGGATTCTCTAGTGGCTCAGATAGTAAAGAGCCTGCCTGCGATGTGGGAGACCTGAGTTCAATCCCTAGGTAGGGAAGATCCCATGGAGAAAAAAATGGCAACCCACTCCAGTATTCTTGCCTGGGAAATCCCATGGATGGACGAGCCTGGCTGGCTACAGTCCATGGGGTCGCAAAAGAGTCAGACATGACTCAGCAACTTCACTTTTGGGTGATTTGTGTACCCCTTACTTTGAAAAGCAGTGGTCTATAGGATACCTACTCTCTCAAATACTCTGAGACTTGCTTTATGACTGCATAATGCATTTTGATCAGTGTTCTATTTATGCTGGAAAATAATGTATACCCTATGATAATTGGGTGTAGATTTCCATATGTATCCTTTCATCCAAGCTTTTAACTGTGTTGTTCAAAGCTTCTATATATATTTTCTGATTTTGTCTGCCTGAACTACTATTTACTGAAAGATGTGTATTGAAACTTCCCAATTTAGTAATGATTTCTCAATTTCTCATTATAGTTCTATCAATTTTTACTGCATATATTCTGATATTTATGTGAATTGTTTTATACTCTTGCTGAATTAAACTTTTTATCATTACATACTGGTGTATATATTGGTATATGGTGATTTCTACTCACTGTTTTTTAAAGGAAAGTAGTGATCTTTCTAAAAAATATTTATTTTATTTATTTTTGGCTGCATCAGGTCTTAGTTTTGGCGTGTGGGCTTCTCTCTAGCTGTGATGCTCTGCCTCCGTGGGCTCTGTAGTTGAAGCACACTGGCTTAGTTGCCTCTGGCACGTGGGATTTTAGTTTCCTGACCAGGGATCGAACCTGAATTACCTGCCTTGGAAGGTGGATTCTAAACCATTGGCCCACCAGAGAAGTCCCAGGAGCTCTATTCTTAGTGATGTTCCTTTTCATAAATCACACTGTGATATTAGTATAGCCATGCTTGCTCTCTTTGGGTTAGTATTTGTCTGGTATATCTTTTTAATTCCTTTTACTTTCTCTTTAGGCTTGAGGTTTGAACCATAAAGCACCATCTGATCCAGAAACGATTGTAATCTTCTGCCATTTTTGAAGTTTGTCATTGTGCTTATAATTTTCAAGAATGCTTCTCATTTCTTGCGTTTTCAGTATCACATCCATTCAGTTCAGGACTGGTTGTTCTGTTTGTTCATCTTGATCCTTCTGTTTAGGTTGTCAGCTATTGTCAAGTATCTGGTGATCCTTGCTTGTCTGTTCACATTTCTAAATGAAGAACTCTTGATAAGTATTTGTGGCTATGACAAATTCCTCTGCCATTGTTCAAGTCTGTTTCCCCAACAGACCTCACTCTTGAACAGGGAGGCTGAGCAACCAGTGCCGGGAAGAGCCAATGCTTGGGGAGCAGCAGGCCAGCAAGCAAGGAGGAGCCTTCATGGTTGTCAGAGAAAGGAAGGTTACTCCACGGGAGAAGCACTGTGGTGTGTTTTATTTCTGGGAAGAGATGAGTATCTCTCAGCTTCTGTACAATCATTATGGACACGCGGTTACTGGGCATTACTTTGCACTAACACTGCCCACAGCAGACCCGTCAGCTAATTCAGCTGCTGTTCTAAGGATTTTACAGATGATTCCCCATTGGCTGCTCTGAGCAGAAGGGGCTGCACAGGTGATTTAACTCGTTCTTGCAGACATCATCACTGGACACTTACCCTGCTCTCTGTACTTTGAGAATTGCTTTCCTTGGGGACCCCTTTAAAGGAGCATTCTTTACTATATCTGTTTCAGATGTGTTTTCTCTATGAGCCTCATTAGATTTGTTTTCTAATTTCCACTAGCTCTTAAAATTTTTGTGCTGTTGATGGCACCAAGTCTTATTTTTTCAGAACTGGTATATATTTATTATTTTAAAATCAGGGGACTTCCCTGGTGGTCCAGTGATTAAGAATCCACATCCCAATGCAGGGGACATGGGTTCAATCCCTGGTCACGGAAAAAAGACTCTACAAGCCGTGGAGTAACCAAGCCAGCATGCCGAAATTACCGAGCCCACAAGCCACAATGAAAGATCTCGCATGCTGCAATGAAGATCCTATGTGTCGCAACTAAGACCTGATGCAGCCAAAAATAAATAACTTTTAAAAACTAAATTAAAAAATAAAATTAGGCATTCCATTTTTTCACCTAAACACATGTTTAGTCCATCATGTTGAACTAAATATTTTATCACTAAGTTTAGATTTGTAGATTCCAATTGAATTTACAGTAAACTGTCCATTCCATTTCTCTGCCTCAACAAAATATAACTCTTTAAAGAACCATTTTGTCAATGTATGCCAAAACCAATAGAGTACTGTAAAGTAAAATAAAATAAAATTTAAAAAGAACCATTTTGATAACTATATTAAATTATTTTAGTAATTCTATATTAAAACGATGTTTCCTTTAAAAAATAAAAAGATGTTTTATTTAGAACAAAGTGGAAGAAAAATAAGTATCAAAGTAGTCTTTTTAACTACAGTAATTATTAGAATAATAATATACACACGTTACATAATTATAATAATACTAATTAGAATAATTATTTCTATAAACAGGATTTATTTTGAATATTTCATTTCAATTTAATTAGTCATAAATCCTTCGACATCTTCCAGTATTTTCCTTTTTGAATTGTAAGTTTTCTTTCTCTTCTCATCAATCAGAATAAATATTTTAAATTCTTTTTCTGCTTTCCCAAAGGTAGCAGAAATGAGAGAAATCATCTCTTTCTCTACATTTGACACTGTGAAATCTTATAAATTTTCCTAAATCACAATGTTCCCAATAACTTAGTTTTATAGAAGATACCAATTTGGCATTTCTCTTCCATTGCTATGGAAATGGCAATCCACTCCAGGACTATTGCCTGGAAAATCCCATGGACAGAGGAGCCTGGTAGGCTCCATGTAGTCCATGGGGTCGCAGAGAGTCGGACACGACTGAGCGACTTCACTTCACTTCATACATTTTACAGGCCAATCAATCCTTTGGAAATTTTCTTAGAAAACTTCAACTCACCAGCTTCTTTCTGCATTCCATTAAAGATTATATTCTTTTAGCTAGAATACAACTTTGGGGAGGGGGAAAGAAATCCTCCCATTTTAATAGAAAACTTGAGTTTTACAGAAAGAGACTTCGTGTGGTTCCAAGACAGACAGGCAGAAACACACAAATTTCTCAAGACACATCAATGCCTACCGTGAGTGCCCTTCAAAAGCAGAACCTTGATTCTAGGACCTTAGGCTCAGTTTCCTGGGGAGCTGTTCGTGTGTGTTCCTTTCTCCACGTAGAACCATGTTGGCTGTTACCTCTGGTCCTGGCCATTTATTGACACGAGATTCTTCAGCGTCACTGCCAGAGATACTAAAAAGCAGAGAGAGACCTTGTCCTGCTCCTTCTGTTGGTCTGGACTATGCACCTATGTGGAGAGAGAGACGGAAATCTCAGACAGCGGGGAGAGGGAGGGGCAGTGTGGACGCCTGTCACTACCTTCCTTTTCCTTTCCTCTTACTGTAAAGTGGTAAAAACAAGCGGCATCCAGACCTCTTTGCGGGCGAATGGGGCTGCTGTTTACAGATAAACAGAGACCTGCTGCCTGTTAGGATCCCAGTAACAAAATTCGGTCACAAGACCGAAAACACAATTGTGTTTACAGATCAGCAGCGACATGCCAATGTCATGTTGGTGGCGGAAGGCAGAGGTCATGTTTACTGCAAGCAGAGGTGCCCGGAGCTGCCACGGGGGCTGCCGGCGGGGGATCCCGAGGAGGAGGCGGAGCAGGCGGGAGCAGCTGTGAACCCGTAGTCGCCTCAAACCTCAGACCGCAAGGGGTCGGATCGCAGAAGGGAAGAACAGAGACTGCTGTGCTTCACAACGTAGCATCTGAGCACCGCGGGGGCTGAAATGGCCCATCTTGACACCCTGAGCGGGCTCTGGTCTTCCAGTTCTCAGAAACGTGGCTTCTGGCTGGGGAAAAGCCTGTCCAGAAAATAAGCTACAGCAACTCCTGCTCAGTCGTGTCAGACTCTTTGCGACCCTATGGACTGTAGCCCACCAGGCTCCTCTGCCCATAGGATTTCCCAGGCAAGAAGACTGGCGTGGGTTGCCATTTCCTCCTCCAGGGGATCTTTCCCACCCAGAGAATGAACTTGGGTCTCTGGCATTGACAAGCGGATTCTTCACCACTGTGCCACCTGGCAAGCCCTCATATTACACTTATCTTAGCCAAAAGGGCTACAGCAGCAGGAGATCGCAAATGGCACAGAACAGCACCTCCCGGGTGGACATATCACTGTCTCAGACCATGACTCCTCCCTAAAAGCAGGTACGGGTTGCCCTGTGGATCGGTCCCTTTAAAGGCAGAATGTCGTCATGGTAACCGACATGTTTTCTGCAATTGGAGTGACCTGAGACCTTCCTGGTTCTGCTACAAACGTTTGGTGTGACCTTGAGCAATTACTTAAGCTCTCGTCGCCTGAGTTTCATCGTCTATATAATAAGAAAAAAATTGTCTCTCAGGATTAGTAAAAGGATTAACAGAAATAATAAATGGAGAGCTAGAATTCCTGGTGGTAAGCACTCAATAAACAGTAGCTGTTGTTATTACAAGAAAATTGTTGTTATTGGGGCAAAAGCCTTACCCCGAAGACAATTAGGTATAAATTGCTGATTCATAAAGAGTTATAACAGCTCAGGAAAAATAGTCCTGCTGACCTGTGCCTTGGCTTCTCAGCTGAAGGACTGCACAAAGCAGCAGCACTGAGGCAGAAAGTAGGGTGACCAGCTCGTCCCAGTTTGCCTTGGACTTTCCCAGTTTTTATAGGACAGTTTTTCTCTACTGGGAAATGCCTGGCAAAGGTGGATGGTTGATCACCGTAGAGGCCACATGGCATTTGTTTGGGAATGATTATATTTAAAAGAAAAGAACGTCATGGAATGTTTGCTCCTAGACTGACCCTCTGTGTCTTAAAGCTCAGACGTTTGGTTGGAGGGAGCCTAATAAGGAATAATGGTGCTTGGCCTCATTCCTCGTTAATGGCTTTAATTAGAGCTGGGGTTATCTGGCAGGGCAACTTCCACCCAGCCTGCTGGGCAAATCCCCTCCCCACTGGGCCCAGTCATCAGACAGATTTGTGTGGGGAGGAGGGGACATGGCTTTTCCTTGTTCTTCTCTGGAGACAATCTATGCAGAATGTTCAAGGGACACTGCCAACCGTCCATCTTCTGGGGCAGACCCTAGGATGAAGTTGGGTCTGTCCCAACCCTGACCTACTAGAGTAATGAGCAAGCTGGTGCAACCCACCCTGGAGACTGCATCTGTGGCTCTCCTAGACCTTGACCTCTGCCTCAGGGAGGAGCTAGACTCCAGACTTTGAGAGGTCGGCTCACCTAATGCATCCAGGCCAAGTGCTGTAGCTTGTGATCTCCAGCTTGCTGTCAGATGTTTGGGGGTAGCACACATAGCATGTCTTGATTTGTTAGAGCCTCGGATCAGCATCCTCAGGATCCTTACAGTCCTTCCAACTTCCTCCTCTGAGCTCCAGGCACGAGGAAAGAGTGCTGATTAATATCAATATTTGGGGAGCATTCAATATGATGTTTTTGGAGAAGGCAATGGCACCCCACTCCAGTACTCTTGCCTGGAAAATCCCATGGACAGAGGAGCCTGGTAGGCTGCAGTCCATGGGGTCGCTAAGAGTCAGACATGACTGAGTGACTTCACTTTCACTTTTCTCTTTCATGCATTGGAGAAGGAAATGGCAACCCACTCCAGTATTCTTGCCTGGAGAATCCCAGGGACGGGGGAGCCTGGTGGGCTGCTGTCTATGGGGTCGCATAGAGTCGGACACGACTGAAGCGACTTAGCAGCAGCAGCAGCAGCAGCAGCAGCAGCAGCAATATGATGTTTTAATCCAAAGACATGGTTTAGAAACGGATGGGCTTCCCTGGTGGCTCCCTTGGTAAAGAATCTGCCTGCAATGTGGGAGACCTTGCAGGTCTCAGGTTCAATCCCTGAGTTAGGAAAATCCCCTAGAGAAGGGAATGGCAACCTACTCCAGTATTCTTGCCTGGAGAATCCCATGGACAGAAGAGCCTGGTGGGCTACAGTCCATGGGTTGCAAAGAGTCAGACACAACTGAGCGACTAACCTTTCCTTTCTTTGTCATAGTCTGCATTCCGTCTTGGAATACAAACATACATCCCCCATCTTTTCTATCCTTTCATCTCTTGATGGACACTTAGGTTGCATCCACATCTTGACATGCATTACAGGAAGACAAATGCTATCTTTGGGGATATACAATATATTTTACTGTTGCTGCTGTAACATTAACATAAGCCTTACTGGCTTTAAACAGTACAACTCTGTTATTTCGTAGCTCTGGAGGTCAGAAGTACACATGAGCTGGGGCTGCCTTCATTTCTGGAGGGTCCAGGAAAGAATCTGGTTCCTGGACTTTCCCACCTTCTAGAGGCTGTTGTGTTCCTTAAGTCTGGCTTCCCTGGTGGCTTAGACGGTAAAGAATCTGCCTGCAGTGCAGGAGACCTGGGTTCAGTCCCTGGCTTGAGAAGAGCCCCTGCAGAAGGGAATGGCGACCCACTCCAGTATTCCTGCCTGGAGAATCCCATGGACAGGGGAGCCTGGTGAGCTACAGTCCATGGGGTGGCAAAGAGTTGGACACCACCAAAAGACTAATACTTTCACTTTCTCTAAGTTAGGGCTCTCTTTACCTTGACCTCTGCTTCCACTGTCACATCTCCTCTGCCTTTGATGTGGACGTTGTGTGAGCCGTTATTGCTCATCACAATGGGAAATGTGTCTGGGACAAAGGCTGAAGCAGCTGTCCCTTTCTTGGTAGGGAATGCAGTACTGCATCTCTGCCCTTGATGGTGACTGCCATCTGTGGGGGCAGGGCAGTAACCCAACATGACCAAGCTGACCCTGCAGCTTGCTGGCAACAGGATGGATCAAGAACAGAAGGAACGTCTTCATGGAGTGGACATGAGTGTTCCTCCTCCTTGGGCTGTCCAGGACTTGAGGGAGAAGACTGTGTCAATTTATATGCTCACATTTACGTATTTAAATTATATTAAATGTAATTTAATATGTACATATTTACAATTATATTAAATATAATTGTCTTAGAAACATTTTCTCCGAGGCAAATCTACAGGAATACAAAAAATGAGTATGAAATAATCCTTTTCTTGAAATATAGCCTTGTGAGGCAAGTAAACAAATAACAGGGAATGGAAGCCAAGGGGACTGGTGTGGTAACAGGGTGAAGTGCTGTTGTGCCTGTGTGATTCTATAAACAATGAATAATTTATTGTGGGTTTTTTTTTTTTTTTACATTTATTAAACACCTACTCTGTGCCAAGCCTGTGCTGATTCTGGGGCTGCTTTTGTAAAGTAAGTGGGCATAGACCTCTTATCTTCTCTCAAAGACTGTACAGTTCAGTTCAGTCCCTCAGTCGTGTCTGACACTTTGAGACCTGGTGGACTGCAGCACTCCAGGCTTCCCTGTCCATCATCAACTCCCAGAGCTTGCTCAAACTCATGTCCATCAAGTCGGTGATGCTATCCAACCATCTCATCCTCTGTCGTCCCCTTCTCCTCCTGCCTTCAATCTTTCCCAGCATCAGAGTCTTTTCCAGTGAGTCAGTTCTTGGCATCAGGTGGCCAAAGTATTGGAGTTTCAGCTTCAGCATCAGTCCTTCCAATGAGTATTCAGGACTGGTTTCCTTTAGGATTGACTGGTTTTGCACTGGTTTGTTCTTTGCACAGAATGGCAGCCCATCAATGCAGAAGATGAGGAAAGGCTTTGCTTCTGAGATGATGACTAAGTGTACGAAGATGGCACAGTAATCAGTCTGCTTATTAGCAAAGAAATGCAGATGAAAATAGGAATGGAACACTATTTTACACCATTCAGATTGGCCCAGTATTAAAAGGCCTGACAGCACTATGCATAGCTGAGGATGTAAGAACATGGAAAGTCGCACAGGCTGATGGTGGGAATAGATACTAAAAATATTAACTACACAGCCCAGCAATTCCTCCTCTAGGTATATGACCTAGGACAACAGCTCTCAAAGTTTTCTCCCCAATACCCTTTCAGGGTTCTATGAGGTCAAAGCTATCCTCATAATAACGTTAAAATACTATTTTACTCTTTTGCTCTCATTCAACAGATTCAATGCACAGATAGGAAGAATCCAGCCTCTTTTTATTAAGCCACACATTGCTGCTGCTAAGTCGCTTCAGTAGTGTCCGACTCTGTGCAACCCCATAGACGGCAGCCCACCAGGCTCCCCCGTCCCTGGGATTCTCCAGGCAAGAACACTGGAGTGGGTTGCCATTTCCTTCTCCAAAGCATGGAAGTGAAAAGTGAAAGTGAAGTCACTCAGTCGTGTCCGACTCTTAGTGACCCCATGGACTGCGGCCCACCAGGCTCCTCCATCCATGGGATTTTCCAGGCAAGGGTGCTAGAATGGGGTGCCATTGACTTCTCTGAAGCCACACATTAGAGATATGCAAAATAGAAAACAATTTTATCTTATTTTTTTGTTTGTTTTTGAAAAGAAAATGTTTATCTTATATATATCATTTTTAAAAATTAAAGTAATTTTATTTTATAAAATTTAGTATTGTAGTGCTAGTTGCTCAGTCATGTCCAACTCTTTGTGACCCCGTGGACTGTAGCCCGCCAGGCTCCTCTGCCCATGGAATTCTCCAGGCAAGAATACTGGAGTGGGTAACCATTCCTTTCTCCAGGGAAGCTTTCTAACCCAGGGATCAAACCCAGGTCTCCTGCATTGCAGGCAGATTGTTTACTGTCTGAGCCACCAAGAAAACATTTTCAATTTAGTTTCTAATATGGTAAAGAGTGGAAGGTTTAATATACATAAACAAAAATTCTTTGGATTCTCAATGATTTTTAAGAGTGAAAAGAGCCCCCAAACTAAAAGATTTGAGAATTACTATCCTAGAAAATTTTTTACACGGATGTGAAGGAAGACATAGAAAAAGATGCTTATTTTAGCACTGTGGTTTTTGGTTTTTGATTTTTTTGATGACACTGTGCAGATTGTGGGAACTCAGTTCCTTGACCAAGGATTGAACTCAGGCCCCTTGCAGTGCAAGCACCGAGTCTTAACCACTGGAGTGCCAGGGAATTCTCAGGACTATTTCTGATAATTAGAAATAGGAAACAACCTGAATGACTGTGTGGGACTTGCATAACTACTTTATGGTATATTTATAAAACAGCACACCATCAACAGTTAAACTGAATGAATCAGATGAATGTGAATCAACACTAAAAACTTCAAAATCAATGTTGAATGAATAAAAATGAAGTATTAAAGGAATATATTTAGCATTATTCCATTTATATATGATACAAAGAGATGCAAATCCATTCTATTTATTGCTTTGTATACATACAGGTATAATTAAATTATAAAATATAAATGGCTATCATATAATAATCCTGACAATGCCAAGAGCTGGTGAGGCTGTGGAACAACTGGAATTGTTTTTTCTTTTAATATTTTATTTATGTATTTATTTTTGTCTGCTCTGGGTCTTTTTTGCTGCAAGTGGGCTTTCTTTAGTTGCAGAGAGTGGTAGCTATTCTTTGTTGCAGTGTGGGGGCTTCTCTTGTGGACCACTGGCTCTAGGCATGCAGGCTTCAGCAGCTGCTGAAGGCTCTAGAGCTCAGGCTCAGCAGTTGTGACTTAGTTCCCCTGCAGCAAGTGGCATCTTTCCATATCAGGGATCAAACTCGTTTCCCTTACATTGGCAGGTGAATTCTTACCCACCTGACCATCAGGGAAGTCTGAAACTGGAGCTCTTACACACTGCTGGAGGGATGGTCAAATGGTCCAGCTTCTCTGCAAAACTGTTCAGCATTCTTCTATAAATGTAAACATACACCTATCATATAATCTAGCCACTTCACTCCTCTGTATTTATTCAAGAGAGGTGAATGTACTGATGTTCACACAAAGACCTGTACACAAATGTTTATGGCATCATTTTTCATAATGGCTGCAAATTACAAACAACCCCAAACTCCCTTAGTAGGTGAATCAATAAGCAAACTAATATTAACCTATCCACACAATGGAATATTACACAGCAACAAAACGGGACAAATTATTAACACACTCAACAACTTAGATAAACCTCAAAAGCATAATGCTAAGTGAAGCAAATCAGTCTTAGAATGTCATGTACTACTTGATTCTGGTTATGTGATATTTTTGAAAAGACAGTATTATAGTCATGAAAAACAGATTCATGGTTGTCAGGGGGTGAGGTGTCAGGACAGTGTAGCAATGCAAAGGGATAACAGGAGACAGTTTTTGGAAATGATGAAACTATTCTATATTCTGATGAATATTTATGTGTGCTAAAATTAATAGAATTGTACACAAAAGAAGTGAATTTTAATACTATCTTTTACATTAAATTTTTATTTTTAAATGAGACTTTAGTTTTAGAATAGTTTTAAATTTATAGAAAAATTATAACCATAGTACAGAGTTTGCATATAACCCACAACCAGTCTTTCCCACTGTTAACGTCTTACATTAGTGTGGAAACTTGGTCACAATTAATGAACCAATTATTTATATATTATCAACTAAAGTCCTTGCTTTATTCAGATTTCCTTACTTTTTTTTTTTTTTTTTAACCTATGTCCTTTACTATTCCAGGATCCTATCCAGGGTACAATATTGTATCTTGTTATTATATCTCTTTAGCCCCTCTCTTCCACCTGCAACAGTTTCTCATTTTCCTTATTTTTGATGACCTTGATAAGTGGCTCAGAAGGTTAAAAATCTGCGTGCAGTGCAGGAGACCTGGGTTTGATCCCTGGGTTGGGAAGATTCCCTGGAAAAAGGAATGGCTATCCACTCTAGTATTGCCTGGAGAATTCCATGGACAGAGGAGCCTGGTGGGCTACAGTCCATGGGGTCAACTGAGTGACTAACACTTTCACTTTTCACTTTCACTGATAAGATTGAAAGGTCAGCTATTTTGTAGAACGTCCCTCCATTGGGGTTTAGTGTCTTTCTCATAATTAGGCTGGGATTTGGGGTTTGGGCGAGGAAGGTGGCAGAGGAAGTGCCTTTCTCAGCACATCATATTGAGGGTAGACTTCCGTGTAGCTCAAGCAGTAAAGAATCTGCCTGCCATGCAGAAAGCCAGGGTTCGATTCCTGGGTTAGGAAGTTCCTCTGGAGAAGGGAATGGCAATCCACTCCAGTATTCTTGCCTGCAGAATTCCTGGCAAGAAGGACTGTTGACGTCCTTCATCACTGTTGACTGACTTTGATCACCTGGCTGAGGTCCTGTTTGTCAGGCTTCTCCACTGAAGTTACCCCTTTTTCTCCCCTTTGGTACTCGGGAGGAAGGAAGTGCATGTACTGCATCCTTAAAGAGTGTTCCATCATGATTTTGGCTGCACTATGTCTTCACACAGGCTTTCTTTAGATNTAGGATTAATTTTTAGAGAAACACAGATCAAAATTACAATGAGGTACTACCTCACACAAGTCAGAACGGCCATCATTAAAAAAAATCCACAAATAACAAATGCTGGAGAGGGTGTGGCGAAAAGGGAACCCTCTTGCACAGTTGGTGGGAATGTAAATTGGTACAGCTACTATGGAAAATAGTATGGAGAGTCCTCAAAAAATTAAAAATAGAGCTGCCATATGATCCAGCAACCCCACTCCTGGGCATACATCTGCAGAAAACCATGATTTGAAAAGATACATGCACCCCAGTGTTCACTGCAGCACTATTCACAGCAGCCAAGACATGGAAGGAGCCTAAACGCTCATTGCTAGATGAACGGGCAAAGAAGATGTGGTACATATACACAGTGGAGCACTCCTCAGCCACAGAAGGAGAACAAAATGATGCCACTTGCAGCAACATGGATGGACCTAGATAGTATCACACTAAGGGAAGTAGTCAGAGGAAAACACATGGTATCACTTCAGGATATATATCACTTCAGGACATATATCTGAATCACTGCTATACATGAGGATAATACAACACTATAAATAAAAATATATATATAAAAACAAAGGCAACTAGGATTTTTGGCAATGCAAATTTTATATCTCTACTTGAACAAGTGAGAAATGTCCCCAAGTGATTTTACTGTAGTTCAACAAACTTTTAAAGTTTTGGTGTATATAGCACATTGAAAAGTTTCCTCTCAGTTTAAGTATTTATTTATTTGGCTGCACCAGGTCTTAGTTGCAGCATGTGGGATATTTAGTTGTGGCATGTGGCATCTAGTTCCCTGACCAGGGATCAAACCCAGGGCCCTGTATCAGAAAGGTGGAGTCTTAACTACAAGACCACCAGGGAAATTCCCTCCTTTCACTTTAAACTGTCACTTTTTTTCAAAATGTAAAAATCTTGCTTTTTATTACAAAAGTATTAATATGCTCATTATAAAATTCACAGTAAAAATAAGAATCAAAACTCTGCCTGCTGGTGTTCTATATAATAAAATACACATATATTTTCCAACCAACAAGATGATTGGATGGCATCACTGACTCAATGGACATGAGTTTGAGCAAGCTCCAGGAGATGGTGAAACACGGGGAAGCCTGGTGTGCTGCACTCTGTGGGGCTGCAAAGAGTCAGACATGACTGAGTGACTACACAACAACAACACACAGCTAAGACATAAAGCGTAAAAGGCAGGACATAAACACATTTTCTTAAAATTTAGATGAGTATCAAGCTTTATTCAGTTTCCTAAGAGTTTTAATAGTTTCTCAACTTAACTAAATTGTTAACCATTTTACCTAAGCAACATCAGAGCTAAAGTCTCCCTTACCTTCTCACCAGTTAGAATCAGAAAAGTAGGCATACCATTTATAAACACTAATTAATGAAGCCAAAGACATTAATCTTGCTTGCTTTCAACAAGGGCAGAGGCTAATTAGTAGACTTGTTACAGACCAATAGCTACAATTATACTGGCTTTTCCAGTGGCTGAAATTTCTTTTGATGAATGAACAAAGAATTTATACCCTGAACACAGAAAAATTCCTATGAATCAATAAAAAGGACAGAAAACATAAGTAAAGGAAAAAAACTGAACAACTTCATCACACAGGAAATCCAAATAGTCAATAAACCAGATGATTAATAAACCAAATGATCAACAAAAAATAAAACCATGCTCATTACTACTTACAGTACTTTAAACAATATCACAATGACAAATTATACTCATCAGAATGGCAAAAATTCTAAGAGAAGGCATCTAGTATAGACAAGAATGTGGAGCAAAGAGACCTCATATCGTGCTGATGGAGATATAAACTGGTATAATCAATTCTGAACAGAGTTTTATCATGTAGAATCAAGATGAAGATACAAAAGACACAGAAACTCCATACCTAAAAAACCCTCATGCTGACATGTCAAGATACATGCACGTATGAAAAAGTTCCCAGCAGCATTAACTGTGACAAGCCCCTTGAGCCATGTGTCTGCCAACTGAATGAATGAACTGGATGCTTTTCAGTGTCAAATGACAAAACAATGTAAGTCATGATTCCATTTATTGATACCAGAATTATAATGACAGCAAACACAAAGCAGTTGAGCTACTTCAGTTCCTGAAAGATGATGCTGTGAAA
>SJYX01015074.1:399587-411236 GCA_006410675.1 Oreotragus oreotragus | reverse complement strand
CCCCAAGCATCCTGCATCCTGCATTGAACATAGACTGGCGATTCATTTCTTACACGATAGTATACATATATAAACTTCACTCCAGAGAAGTGAGGTCTTGGTGTCTGGCAGAGTGAGCTCTGAATGAAAACTGTTGAATTAACAAATGTGGAGGAGGTAGATAGAATCTTGGTAGGGTTCTTTAAGCAAGACAAAGGCTTTATAATTGGGACAAGGATTTCAGGGACATTTGGTAATCGGATAGGGATATATGAATGAAAATCAGAGTAATCCATGCATTTAGAGACAAGGCTGAGCCATCTGTCTCAAAATGGGCATAGTCAACTAACAACAGGCAATGACTAGAACCTGCATAATTTTGTCTTTCATTATATTGCAAATTAGGGACAGCTTGTTCATGCAATCTTACAACATTAGGAAGGGAGCCTCTAAATAAAAAAATAAAAAAATAAAAATAAAGATACACTCAATACTCAGTTAATACACAATTGGAAAACTAGAGCAAACCATGGGGGAAATGCATATTTATTCAAATAATAATTAAAAAAAAAAAANGAAAATCAGAGTAATCCATGCATTTAGAGACAAGGCTGAGCCATCTGTCTCAAAATGGGCATAGTCAACTAACAACAGGCAATGACTAGAACCTGCATAATTTTGTCTTTCATTATATTGCAAATTAGGGACAGCTTGTTCATGCAATCTTACAACATTAGGAAGGGAGCCTCTAAATAAAAAAATAAAAAAATAAAAATAAAGATACACTCAATACTCAGTTAATACACAATTGGAAAACTAGAGCAAACCATGGGGGAAATGCATATTTATTCAAATAATAATTAAAAAAAAAAAAAGAAAGA
This sequence comes from Oreotragus oreotragus, assembly GCA_006410675.1. Lineage (NCBI taxonomy): Eukaryota > Metazoa > Chordata > Mammalia > Artiodactyla > Bovidae > Oreotragus > Oreotragus oreotragus. The sequence continues at coordinate 410,376 of SJYX01015074.1, read as the reverse complement.
AAGGCTGTATGTAGCCACATGTCATAAAGAGATGCCATAATGACACAAAATCTGAAAAAACATGTCCCTTTTTTTAAGGTATAGAAAACGGACCCGAACAAGTAAATAATAACAATAAGAAAAGAACCATCTTTGTTTATCCATCACTCTCCTGGGAAAGTGGTGATTTGATTTAAATGATAAGGATAGTTCTGTTTCTTAGTCTGAGCTATCCTTTGGGTGGAGAAGGTTAACACTGGGTTGTATGAGTGTGACGCATATTTCCTTCAGGCAACAATCAATTTCCTTTTTCCGATTCTGTGCTCCCCACACACCAGCTGATAAATAGTCTAGTCTCCCTGGAGGAACCACTCACCAGGAAGGGAGTGCCTGGTTACCATCTGACCAGTCCTGTTCCCAGGCCTGGTGGTGGCTGGGCCACTGCAAATTAATAAACTGCGCCTTAGTTTGTAACTGTCTTTGTGTATGTTATTAGAGTGAATCAATTTTCCAGGGTCTAGTTGGAAGCGTAATAAATATAATGTATCTAAAAACATGTCGAAGACCAACCCTTGATCACAGCCAGCCCCAGAGGATGTAACCTTCTCTGCGGTCTGTCTGGGCACGCTGTCTGTGAGTGAAACTGTGATGGTTCATTTTGACTCATCCACCTCCACAGCCTAGGTGGTGCTCTGCTTCTGTGTGATGGACAATAGGTAGTCACTAGAGCATCTTAAATAATGAGGGGAATAAAATGGTGAAAATGGAGCTTTAGAGAAAATAATCTGACATTGCTTTGCACAAATGATTGAAAGGTAACAAAAGAAAGGTTGGTCAGGAGGCTGTGAAAATGCTGCCCGAGTGAGTAGGCAAGGATCTGTACTGGAAAGTGGATAGGGGAGTTTTATTAAAACATTGTAAAGGAAGAAACTGACCACTACCATGGCTATGAAGAGGAAGCAGCAACCTAAGATAAACCTTTGATGTTGATTATGGATACCAGAGTGAGGCTTATCTGACAGAACCTGTACTTGAGATAAGTAATACAACTTTTGCTGGTCTCTGAGTTAAAGGTGAGATATAATTTCAATATAACTTTGCTTTTTGAAAAAGAAAAAAAAGGTGATTTTTTTTCGAAAGATGTATTAGCACCAACTTACAGAGAAGATTGGGCCTCCCAGGTGGTACTAGTATTAAAGGAAACTGCCTGCCAATGCAGGAGATACTGGTTCAATCCCTGGGTCAGGAAGATCACCTTTGGAGGAGGGCATGGCAACTCACTCCAGAATTCTTGCCTGGAGAATTCCATGGATCGAGGAGCCTGGTGGGCTACAGTCCATGGGGTTGCAAAGAGTCAGACGTTACCAAAGCGATTTAGTATATAAAAGATTAGTACCCAGACATATTTTTGAACTACAAGAACAGTTTCTTTGTTTCAAAACCTTAGCTCTTAATGCTTTTCCTTTTGTTAGCAATGACTAATAAGTTATTTCAGGAAATAAGTATAAAGCTAGAAAATATTCTCTGAACCATACTGCTTAACTTTCAGAAAATGATAATGGCATTGTCAAAAATTCAGTTGCCTACCAGGAAAGCCAGTCATAAGTGACATGTAAATACCAAGCCTCTTCTTAAATTATTCCAAGTGCCCAGAATCATGCAAGAAATATTTTGCAGAGCCAGCTGGAATTCTAACCCATACCTAGGAAACACAACTTGTAGGTGAAATCTGAGCAGATTTTTAGAGCCTTTGATGGTATAAAGCCATGCAGCATCTTCAGAAGACTTGCCTTTCATTTACAATCAAGGTCATATTAAATTTTGTGTAAACACTCTTTGGCTGGACTCCATATCCAATACTCCTTTCAAAAATCATATCAACACAACGGTAAAACTAAGATAAATAAATAAAATTCATAAAGAACAAGAGCCTCATTGTCTGGGCTGGTAAATTTACCTGACTCTGTTCTCTCTCTCTTTCACACACATACACACTTAAAAAAAAAAATCCTTAATTGAAAAATTAAGCCTCCAGGAGCCAAAACACACATTGCAAAGCTAAAGACGTTTGAGCATTGGCATCTCCAGAAGCCTGGCACTTGTGAGTGCTGTAGCTGGTTTTCGCACTGTGAGACCGCTTTTGATTTATTGCTGTCATAAAACAGAAATAGGTGTAGCATTATGATGATTTGTGATTTGTTCCTCACTCAAAGGACTCTGGTGGCCTCTTAAATTTATTATAACGACTCACAATAGGAAAATGGAACTAACTTGACAAGGCTCATTCCTTCAGGTCACAAGGAAATTGTTGGGGGGCTGCCTCTCTTGTTTGGGGGGTTTGAGGAAAGAGTGAGGACAGAGAGGTGGGAGAGGGAGAGAATGTGGGCATTTGATGCCCTTGGGCTAAAACAGTCAGAGGTGGAGGGGCTGAGTATTAGATTTCGGTTTCTACTTGGACAATTAAAAGCATTTCTCAAAAAAAAAAAAAAAAAAAGTCATTTAGGTCTCCATTTTACTTACTCGTCTTTACATTTTTCACTCCAGTGTAAAAGTCCCAGTGTGGCAGGTTTCCTGCCAACATTTGAGAACAACATCCATGCTGGCTCAAGGTGGTTTGATGGGGCATCAGTGAAAGAACAGCTCGAATGAGCTGCCCAAGACCTCGGCGTGATTGCAAATGCTCCCTACCTGGTGTGTTAATACTTGGAAATACAGAACTCAGTGTCAAAACTTGACCTCTCTCAAGAGCACTTAGATCTGACTGTGGAGGCTGGAGATGCTGCTGCACCAGCCTGGACTTGAGGAAGGAAAGCGTATGTTATCTGTTTTAAGTCACTTGTCAAAAATGAGTTTTTCTTGAGCTTTCTTCTTTGGGGAAAAAAAATATGGAAGAGTTTTTGGTATTAACTGCTTTGCCTTGGCACTGAGTGGCATGAACTATGAACACTGAGATAGGGTACCCAGAGCAGAATGGCAAGTACCTCCATTATTACTCAAAACCAAAGCATTTGGAGATAAAAGACTGGGCAGGAGTCCTCATTCTACTAGCAGGAATCTTCTAATCCTCAGAAAATCTTCAAAACTTCTCTTAATTCCAGGTTTCTCATTGACAAAGAGGGATATAATATTTGTCTACCTAATGGACTTGCTATAAGGAAGAGTGAAGCTTGTCTTAGACGTGTGTGTGTGTTTGTGTGTGTTGGGGGGTGGAGAGGAAGTTTTGCCTGTGTAAAGTAGAGTGGATTTAGTGGAGTTGGAAAAGGACACCATCCTTCTATACCCATGGAACTAAGTCAATACCCATGGTAAAATCTAGCCCCTGCTGGAATATTAACTATCATCAGAGGAGGCAGAAAATTAAATTCTGGCAAGACTGCCATAAATGAGCAATTGCTTATGGTCTTATGCCACAGATTCCTCTGCAAAAGAGCAGTTAAACTGTAGGAAAGGGATAACTGCAGTACTTTTTACTTTTCTTCTCAAAGCCTTTCCATCAATTAGTGTGCCAAGAGAAAGGATAGTGCTGTTGGGAAGCTATAATCACAGTCCTGGATAGCCTGAACTCCTTCTATACACTTCAGAGGTGATACTCCATGATGGGCTGCACAAAGTCCCCTAAAAACTTGATCATTGCCTCCGCCAAGATAAAGTGGCTTACCTCAGCTTAGTTTCATGGAAATGGCACATATTTGGAGTCAGAAAAACATAGTTTTAATCCCAACACTGTCACTAACTCTGGGAAAAATCACTTAACCTCTTCTAGCCTGCTCCCTAATCTACAAGATGTGATGGTTAGGGGCAGGAGAGCTGCATTAGGCAGTGGGCTAAGTGGTCAAGTTTCTTCTCAATTCAGCCATTCCTGATAGTGATGTTCTAACAATGGCATCCCACTCCAGTACTCTTGCCTGGAAAATCCCATGGACGGAGAAGCCTGGTAGGCTGCAGTCCATGCGGTCGCTAAGAGTCGGATACGACTGAACGTCTTCACTTTCAATTTTCACTTTCATGCATTGGAGAAGGAAATGGCAACCCACTCCAGTGTTCTTGCCTGGAGAATCCCAGGAACAGGGGAGCCTGGTGGGCTGCTGTCTATGGGGTTGCACAGAGTCAGACACGATTGAAGTGATATAGCAGCAGCAGCAGCAGCAGCACAAGGTTATCAGATGGAAGAGCTAGAACATGCTTAGTCTAGTAGGTGGGGAATAATAGAAATAGCTGCCAGTCATGTAGGGTCTTCCAAGTGGCTCAGTGGTAAAGAATCTTCCTGCCAATGCAAGAGATACAGGAGATTCAGGAGATCTAGGTTTGATCCCTGGGTTAGGAAGATCCCCTTGAGGAGGAAATAGCAACCCACTCCAGTATTCTTTCCTGGGATCCTATGGACAGAGGAGCCTGGCAGGCTACAGTTCACAGGATCACAAAGAGACTGACATGACTGAGGGACTGAGCATGCACAGCAGTCATATAACTCTTTTCTGAGTACCTGGTCCAGACCTCTCATAGCATGAACTACAGTGTGCGATTCATAGCCAGAGTCTCTCAAAGGCAAGTTCAGTCCAATTCAGTCACTCAGTCATGTCTGACTTTGCGACCCCATGGACTTCAGCAGACCAGGCTTCCCTGTCCATCACCAACTCCCAGAGCTTGCTCAAATTTATGTCCACTGACTCGGTGATGCCATCCAACCATCTCATCCTCTGTCATCCCCTTCTCCTCCTACCTTCAATCTTCCCCAGCATCAGGGTCTTCACTAGTGAGTTAGTTCTTCGCATCAGGTGGCCAAAGTATTGGAGCTTCAGCTTCAGCATTAGTCCTTCCAATGAACATTCGGGACTGATTTCCTTTATGATTGGCTGGTTCGATCTCCTTGCAATCCAAGGGACTCAAAGGCAGAGACTGTCTCTAATTCATCTGGAGGTTCCCCAGGGTACAGCACAATGCCTAGCATGTAAAACATACTTTGTCAACATCTGCTGTAAAAATGCTCTGTAACCAATCATAGTAAAACTTGTTATTACACAAAACTTAGTATTTATACTACACAGTATGGTTCTGAGGTAAACTGTGAACCAGAAGATCTAGGCTAAGATCAGCTGGGAGATTCTAATCAAGCTGTGGGTCCAGTGGGCTTGACTCCTTGCTGTGGGCTATGCTCCTGTCTGTTCCTAGAACCCTAGGATGAAAGGATGGTAGCTAATCAGAAGAATATTCCCCTGACAGAGTCAGGAGCATGAAAGGGTAAAAACTTCACTGCACACAAACACTTCAAACATAATTCTATCACTTCCGTTAGTATTTTATTTACCAAGCAAGTCACATGATCAAGCTCAACCTTCATTGAGTGGCAAAATATACTCCACAGCTAGTGGAAGAAACTTCAAAGCCACATGACAGAAGGTGTGGATACAGGTATGAATGCAGTTTACCACCATAGATGGAAGCTTAGAGAATTAATGAGTTCATGATAGTCCTGTCTTTTCATACCTTTTTTGAGTTCTTAACTAATGACTACATCAAATACTCTAGCAATTTTGTCAGAATAGTATTAGTGGTTGGTAAATATTAAATAACTGGATGTCTAGAAATCATTCTCATGTGATCTGAACTAGAGGGACTTAATAGGTGTGGCTGCTGCTGCTACTGCTGCTAAGTCACTTCAGTCATGTCTGACTCTGTGTGAACCCATAGATGGCAACCCACCAGGCTCCCCCATCCCTGGGATTCTCCAGGCAAGAACACTGGAGTGGGTTGCCATTTCCTTCTCCAATGCATGAAAGTGAAAAGTGAAAGTGAAGTCACTTAGTCGTGTTCGATTCTTCACAACCCCATGGACTGCAGCCTTCCAGGCTCCTCCGTCCATGGGATTTTCCAGGCAAGAGTACTGGAGTGGGATGCCATTGCCTTCTCTGAATAGGTGTGGCTGGTGCTCTGTAAATACTCTTTCTGGCAGTATATAGCATTTCTTTTCATGATCCCAATCTGAGCCAAAAGAAAAAAAAAAAAAGAGAGAATCAAAAATAGAAAAAAAAAAAAATAGGGAAATGCCCTCTAGGGTTTGAGTATATAAACCTGTGGGGTCTGTTGTTTTTAGTTCATTTGAAGATGATTGTTTGAACTAGTTGGTTGAACTCCCCTATTCCTGTCCTAAGCGTAACTGACAGAGCCTTCTTTGCAAGACAATGGATGCTTATGTCATGTCCAGCTAGAACCTTATCAGCAAAGGCCCTCCAAGAAGTTGCTGCCCTGCTGGGACCCTCACCTTCCTTCCAGAACCACTGAATGGCTTGTGCCACATTTCTATGGGGCCAGCACACCTGCTCTGAATATCAATTTGCTTGTGCCTCTGGATTTCCAGGTGGTGACTTTTATTGCTTTCCAAAGCATGAAATTTGAACTTTGGTTTTCCCTGATGTCAGATTAGCCAAATCACCTTAACAGTGAACTTTTTAAATAAAGCAGCTATGAGGTAGTTACCTCATATTTTAAGAGCCCATTAGAACTACATAGAAAGTTCGCTAAAAGGCAGAAAGAAAAGTATTGAACATTTAAAGTTTTAACTGGTCATCTCTCCTGAAGTATTAGGTGTAGACTAGCTTACATACATTTTTAAATGTTATAAACCACACATCTGAAAACAGAATAATCAACTTTGGTGGCTGAAGATGGAATTTCCTTGTCTATTTTTCAAAGAAACAGGATCTTTTATGTTGGGGGAGGGGTATGGAGAAAAGCAGTCCTGGATGGCACAGCACTCTGCTGGTGGCCTCAGTGTGAGGTCATTTCACACTACAAGTCACAGAGCAGAGTGTGATCCTTATAAACTCATAGCCTATTTTAGCAAACAGAAGTAATTACAACAAAACACCCACCAGTTGAGATTTTACATGGTACCCTGTTTGCCAAGGCTGAAATGTAAAGCAAACCAAATAAAACTCTGCCTTACTCACCATGCGAATTTGTTGCCTAAGGTATAATTATCTGAATACTCCTTGCAAACCCTTGCTTGTATGGGCACATTCGATTCAGAGGCCTCTCGCTCAGGATAGCTGATCACTTTGTGTCAACACGGACTCTACTGCCCGGAGTCCAGTGCTGAGACACCTTGGCAGATCTTTTGTGGCTGCTTTGTTGCTCAGTCATGTCTGAATCTTTGTGACCCAAAGCCCACCAGACTTCTCTATTCATGAGATTTCCCAGGAAAGAATACTGGAGTGGGTTGCCTTTTTCTTCCAGGGGATTTTTCCTGACCGACCCAAGGATTGAAACTGCATCTCTGCATCTCCTGAATTGGCAGGCAGATTTTTTGCTGCTGAGCCACTAAGGAAGCCCATAAGCAAATGGAACTTGTCGAAATAAGTGGTACAGCTATAAGTATATGTATACCCTCTACTGGAGAAGACAATGGCAACCCACTCCAGTACCCTTGCCTGGAAAATCCCATGGACAGAGGAGCCTAGTAGGCTGTGGTGCCTGGGGTCATGAAGAGTCGGATTAAGGAAGCCCATAAGCAAATGGAACTTGTCGAAATAAGTGGTACAGCTATAAGTATATGTATACCCTCTACTGGAGAAGACAATGGCAACCCACTCCAGTACCCTTGCCTGGAAAATCCCATGGACAGAGGAGCCTAGTAGGCTGTGGTGCCTGGGGTCATGAAGAGTCGGACCTGACTGAGCGACCTCACTCTCACCTTTCACTTTCCTGCACTGGAGAAGGAAATGGGAACCCACTCTAGTGTTCTTGCCTGGAGAATCCCGGGGACGGAGGAGCTTGGTGGGCTGCCGTCTATGGGATCACACAGAGTCGGACACGACTCAAGCAACTTAGCAGCAGCAGCAGCATCTCCTCTACTAACGCAATGAAGCTATGAGCCATGCTGTGCAGAGCCACACAAGATGGAAGGGTCATAGTGGAGAGTTCTGACAAAATGTGCTTGGTCCACTGGAGGAGGGAATGGCAAACCACTCTAGTATTCTTGTTGTGAGAACCCTATGAACAGTATGAAAAGGCAAAAAGATATGACCAAGGAAGATAACTGCCCCCCTCATGTCAGAAGGAGTCCAATCTGCTACTGGGGAAGAGTGGAGGACAGCTACTAATAACTACTGAAGGAATGAATCAGCTGGGCCAAAGCAGAACTGATGCTCAGTTGTGGATGTGTCTGGTGATGAAAGTAAAGTCTGATGCTGCAAAGAACAATAATGCATAGGAACTGGAAATGTTAGGTCCACGAGTCAAGATAAATTGGAAGTGGTTAGGCAGCAGAGACATTACTTTGCCAACAAAGGTCCATCTAGTCAAGGCTACAGTTTTTCCAATAGTCATGTAGGGATGTGAGAGTTGGACTATAAAGAAAGCTGGGCACTGAAGAACTGATGCTTTTGAACTGTGGTATTGGAGAAGACTCTTGAGAGTCCCTTGGACTGCAAGGAGGTCGAACCAGTCAATCCTAAAGGAGATCAATATTAAGTGGAAGGACTGTTGCTGAAGCTAAAGCTCTAATACTTTGGCAACCTGATGTGAAGAACTGACTCATTGGAAAAGACCCTGATGCTGGGAAAGACTGAAGGCAAATGAAGAAGGGAGCAGCAGAGGATGACATGGTTAGATAGCATTACTGACTCAATGGACAGGAATTTGAACCAATTCCAGGAGTGAAGGACAGGGAGGCCTGGTATACTGCAGTCCATGAGGTCACAAAGAGTCAGACACAGCTTAGCAACTGATTTTCTGGCACTTCTTTAAAGCTTTATCTTCAATCAGTAGATTTCTAAGAGTTTTATTTCTATTTCTGTGAAGCAATAATACTGATTTTAAAAAACATTTGAATTAGGTCTTATCAACTGGATAGGAATGTGAAACGTGTGACCAGGTGATGCCCCAGTGTTTGTAGTTCTACTTTTGTTTCGCAGATGAGAAAATTAAAATTAAGAGAGAAACAAAACACTCAGACTAAATTCCAGATCAGCCCCTTCCTGCAAAATGACCTGTTCCCCCTCCCAGGTTTGCTCCCCAGTAAAACCATAGTGCGACTTGAATTGGATTTTATTGACCCACAAACTGAAACTGAGAAGCATACAGTGAATGCAACTGGAAATTAAGACTATGAGAGTAATCTTCCCCATTCTTCACTCAAACTATTCCCTTCAAAGAATTTATTGTTTGTCTTTCCTTGAGGGTGGAAATTAAGGGTATAAGAACATCTTTACTGCATTCCACGTTCTAGACCCAAGACAGTAGGCCCTAGGTGTGTGTATGTGTTTGTGTGCGTGCATGCTCAGTTGCTCAGTTGTGTCTGACTCTTTGCAATCACAAGCACGGGGTAGCCCACCAGGCTTCTCTGTCCATGGGGATTTCCTAGGCAAGAATACTGGAGTGAGTTGCCATTTCCTTCTCCAGGGGATCTTCCTGACCCAGGGAATGAACCCATGTCTCCTGCATTGGCAGACAGATGCTTTACCAGCTGAGCCACCTGGGAAGCACAGCCACTAGCTACATGTGGCTAAATATTTAAATTTGAGTAAAGTAAAACCAGTAACTAATAAGGACCTATTGTACAGCACAGGAAATTCTTCTCAGTACTTTTAGTGACCTATAGGGGAAATGAATCTAAAAAACAGTGGATATATTAATATGTATATGTATAACTGATACACTTGACTGTAGAGCAGAAACCAATGCAATGTTGTACATGCTGCTGCTGCTAAGTCGCTTCAGTCGTGTTCAACTCTGTGCGACCCCATGGACAGCAGCCCACCAGGCTCCCCCATCCCTGGGATTCTCCAGGCAAGAGTAGTGGAGTGGGTTGCCAGTTCCTTCTCCAGTGCATGAAAGTGAGAAGTGAAAGTGAAGTTGCTCAGTCGTGTCTGACTCTTCAGAACCCCATGAACTGCAGCCCACCAGGCTCCCTCATCGCTGGGATTCTCCAGGCAAGAGTACTGGAGTGGGTTTCCATTGCCTTCTCCGCACTATACACTAAAAAAAATTTTTTATAAAGAATTGTTACCCTATTCAATACCAGGAAAAAAAATAAATTTAAATAAAATGAAAATTTAAAAATCAGTTTCTTAGTTGCACTAGCCACATTTCAAATGCCCAGTAGCCACATGTGGCTGGTGGCAACTGTATGGAACACCATAGCATATAGAACATTTCCACTGTCCCAGATAGTTCCATTGGTTGGTTCTGCACTGTTGTCAGGAAATAAAAGTTTTCTTCTTTGCACTCTGAACCACATCATTGCTGAGAACATTTTGCAGAGTTATTGGTAGACAGAACATTCCTTCCTGGGAAAGTCCTTTGTCAGTCTTTTCAGCTTGAAAGTCTTTTCAGCCTATTGTAAACAAATATTGTAGACTGGGTGTCTTATGTAATACAAAAGTTTATTATAGTTCTGGAGGCTGGGCTGTTCAAGATGCAGGCAGATTCTGAAAGAACACATTCCAGTTCACAGAAGGCCTTCTTCCCAATGTGTCCTCACAAGGCAGAAAGGGTGAGGGAGCTCTCTGGAGTCTCTTTTATAAGGACACTAATCTCTCCCTGGGAGAAATATCAATAACCTCAAATATGCAGATGACACCACCCTTATGACAGAAAGTGAAGAGGAACTAAAAAGCCTCTTGATGAAAGTGAAAGAGGAGAGTGAAAAAGTTGGCTTAAAGCTCAACATTCAGAAAACGAAAATCATGAAATCCGGTCCCATCACTTCATGGGAAATAGATGGGGAAACAGTGGAAACAGTGTCAGACTTTATTTTCTGGGGCTCCAAAATCACTGCAGATGGTGACTGCAGCCATGAAATTAAAAGATG
>SJYX01015074.1:364804-398602 GCA_006410675.1 Oreotragus oreotragus | reverse complement strand
CTTTGATGCTGGGAGGGATTGGGGGCAGGAGGAGAAGGGGACGACAGAGGATGAGATGGCTGGACGGCATCACTGACTCGATGGATGTGAGTCTGAGTGAACTCCGGGAGATGGTGATGGACAGGGAGGCCTGGCGTGCTGCGATTCATGGGGTCACAAAGAGTCGGACACGACTGAGTGACTGAACTAAACAGAACTGAACAGAATCTCTCCCCTGGTGGCTCAGGTGGTAAAGAATCTGCCTGCAAAGTAGGAAATGTGGATTTGATCCTTGGCTTGGGAAGATTCCCTGGAGAAGGGAATGGCAACCCCTTCCAGTGTTCTTACCTGAAGAATTCCATGGACAGAGGAGCCTGGTGGGCTATTGTCCATAGGGTTGCAAAGGGTGGGACACAACTGAGAGACTAACACACACAAAACCTCATTCACGAAGGTTCCGCCCTCATGCCCTAATCATCTCCTAACACTCTCACACTGGGGATTGGATTTCAACATATGTATTTTTCCTGAAGTCATGAAATCACTCAGTTGTGTCCCACTCTTTGTGACCCCATGGACTCTACCCCACCAGGTTCCTCCATCCATGGAATTTTCTAGGCAAGAGTACTGGAGTGGGTTGCCATTTGAGAGAACACAAATATTTGGTCTATAGCATCCTGATGTCTGTCTCTGTATCACAACCTTACCACCAACAGCCTGTGAGGCTGATTCTTGTATGCAGGATTTTGTGTTTTCATCACGTTTGTATCAATATTTCTTTCTCAAACAAAGACATTTCACTCAGTAGGATTTCTAGGGGAAAAAATAGGTGCTATATTATATTTGAAATATCTATGAAATGAAAATTCATCACTTTTATTTTTACCTTCTAGCAAAAACAATCAATGAATACAAAGATCTGTTAATTTAAGCTTAATATGTAAGTGTGAGATCATGAGAAAGTAACTGTTTATCTCACCTTACTGATGAACTGAATGCTATTGAAACACTGAGTACAGGGAGAGTATGTTGTCATCAGTATTGCATATCACAAATATCAAATGTCACTGGATATATTGGTATTTCTAATTAAACAAGTTTTAGAATTGTTTGGGCTTCTAGCACTGCTTCTCTGACAATGTGACTTGTGTTTGATCTTTCAGGTTTTAAAAGAAAAGTCAATTATGCAGTGATCAACCGGAGTAAAAGTCTTTGTAAGTTAAGGGAAATTAAAGTAGTGACAAAAATAACAAGATCACTACCAGAACACTAGGGTATCAGAAAAGCATAAAGGTAATAAATATAGTGATTTGATGGAGAAAATGATGAAAAATATCCTCTTTGGAGCAGTATGTATAGTGATTAAGAAGGTTATCTCCTAAGCCCATCACACTGACTAGACAGATTCCAAAACCCAGTTCTATGAGTTTCTGACATTGTGTGACCTTGAAGAATTTAGTTAACTTCCTTGAGCCAAGTCTAGAAAAGCCCTTATAAGGAGGACCCTTGCTGAAGGGCTGAGTTTATGAACTAACCCCCAAATTTCCATTCATCACAGCCTCCTCAGGTTTCTGATCTCTAGTTGTTAACTCTTAATTCATATTTTTCTTTTTCTCTCTACTCTGTCATCCAGTTTTTCATCTACAAGGCAGCTTCTCATTCTTGGGAGTTAGATCATTTGTGCTGTATGTACAGTGTGGATCTGCCCTGTTGAATCTGAGACCTCCAGCAGCTTTTCCTGGACAGTAGCTAAGTGTTTGCCATCCTGAATAATGTGTCCTTCAGGATCTGTGACAGGATCTCTTAAGTGGATATGCTCATAAACTAGACCTGTTTCCCACAGCTCAGATGCCTCCCCTCCTCTGTTCACTGCTGCAGGGTAATCCTGAACTGCAGAGATCAGTCCTGACTGCCTGTCTTTTCCTCTTTCTTCCACCATCCTGAGGACTGGCAGAGACTTCATGTAATTAACCTGCCACCCTTTGCCTGGCCCAAACAAGGGTGTGATCAATGTTAAATGAAGCAACAGTACTCAAAGTATTCTGATCTGTTACTCCTTACGGAGTTCTTTATGTGTGCAGTAATTTCTGCTGTGCAGTTTGGGGAGTGGAAGTCATTTAGAAAATGGTTCTTCAAAGAAATAACCTATAATTTATTTCAGGAAGTCTATCATATAATTAAAAAGTATGTTGCAATAGTAAAGATAGATTTCTGGATTCTGTAGCTCTTGGGGGAAGGTTCCAAAAACTGGCCAACGTGAAATTTCCACCATCTTTCTAGGAGTGAATATTTTCTTCCTAGGGCATTAAAACGTCTTATGTGTTTATGGTTATGGGAGATTTAGGTCCAGCCCAGGAGGAGGTCTGGTTCCCAGGAGATAAGCTGAGTTTGTGATTGTAAGGAAGGGAGTGAATGTAGCTAGTTTTCCTGGCACCAGAGGAAGAAGGGTGAGAAAAAAAAAGCATTCTCTTATTAATGTCAGCAGGGCCATACAAATTGCCAAGAGCAAATGTTCTTAAATTGATGATGTCTATGATAGCTTATTAAAATGTTCATTTATTAAAATCTGTGGTCATTCAAATAAATGGCATTACCTTATTGCTAATTTGTGGGTGATTATATTCTTTCGTGGAGAAGGTCACTTAATTATTTCAAATTTCTGACTCCTAAGTCTGACTATAGGAACTGATCCTGATCAGTTGGGAGAATTAGCTGAGCAGCTACGCAAGGTGACTAAAATGTAAAGGACCCCTGATATGGGAGAGAGAACCTACTGGTGGTACAAATGGTGAGTCTAAAAGGAGGAAGTCAGCTAAGCATCGCAGTAGTTAAACAAAGTTCATCAAAGAATTGGTGCTGGAGAATGGCACTGTGTTTTAGAATGAAGGAGATATAATGTAAAATGAAGGGAAACAAAACTGGAGAAGGAATAGGTGGCACAAACCCCCACATTGCAAGGTCTAAATTTCTTTACGGTCTTACCACCGTCTACTTCTGCCGGGAGCTCCCAGTGCCTGTGCTTCCAGACATCGCCTGGGAATCCACACCACACTCCCTCTCTCACCCCTCCCTTCCACAGCAGATGTCCTGGTCACACAGAAAGAATGGGAGAGCAGTGGGCGGGGGAGGGGAGAAGGATGATGTCACCCTGTGTGTGAAAGTTTGTATGATTGCAGTAGTATTCTCTGGACCATTTTCCACAGCAGTTTCCTTCATGGCAAGATAACATCACCAAGTACCAGTCTCACATGTTCTGGGGTCAGATGGCTGTAGGAAGTTCAATCAGTTGAGGCTGAGCAGCTGAAACTGAACAAGGCCAGAATTAGGGTGAAAAGGAGGAAGCACTCCCCATGGGTATGTTATTTAATAGGATGCCAAGAGAATCAATACTTAAATACTATTTTCATATTTAATACCATATTTTAAGATAACAATTCATGCAAAAAGCCACAAAGAATGAAATATTATTATTTTAAATAAAGAGGGGGTGGCTCGGCCTGCTTGTTTTGATTCTGTTATTGTGTGGTGAGAGAGTGTCGCTTTCAATCAACCTTGGGGTCCAAAACCCTGAAGCCCTTTCCTTCCTCACTAGGAGGGTTGATAAGGATGTGTGAACAAACTGCACAGTACAGAGTTTCATGTGTGGTCCTGTTTGATGGGAGAGATTTTAGTAACTTTTCCCACTTGGCTCCACTTAAAAAGGGTATTTTGACAAATGCAAGTAAGGGCGCACATTTGTTTTGCCTTGTGTTTCAGTGTGACTGAGAGGGCACTGATACAAAACAATCCACTCAGTTTTAAAGAGGGTGGTGATGAGGGCAACTTTCTACAGAAAAAGCTGAGGGTAAGCAGATGACAGCAGGGTCTCTAGCACCTGGCTCTCTGTTAAACGCAGGGGCATGGCAACCTATGTGGATCAGTATGACGAGTGGCAGTAGTAATCCTGTGACTCAGATCTGAATTGCAGGTGAAGTATAGCATGACAGAACTAGGCCCTCTTGGTTAGCCTACCCCTCTACATTCGGCAATTCCTTTTCTAATGCTACCTTATCAAAGGGTGTATTGTTTCACTGAGGATGATCTAGGACTAGGGAAGATGGTGAATCAATGTTAAGAGATACAAAAAATCAAACAATTTCACAAATTTCAAATGAGTAATAAGAAAAAGTCTGGAAGTGGAAACCAGGGCCAGAGTTTGGAAGACTTTGTATCTTTGAAAGACTTAAAATGCTGATGTAAGAATGCTGATTTAATTTCAACTTTCATTCTAACTCTAACTTAGGACTTCTGGTTTAACACATATAGTGGATGGTCAGTCCAATGCAGTAAAATGGGCGCAGGATTAGAAATCAGAGGTACCAGATCTGAATCCCAGCTGTGATGCTTATTTGACTGTGAAACCTTGGCAAAATTTGTGTCTTCTCCAAATTTCAATTGTAACACCTATAAAGAGAATGCTTAAGCCACTGATTATTATACAAATAAAATAAGTACAGTGCATGGCTTACAAAAATCACTCCATAAATATTAGCTACCATTATTGATAAGTTCAAGCATATCAGATTTAGTGATCAAATGATATAGTTAGGGATCCAATTTAATTTAATTCCAGCAAGACTGAAACTGCAGTGTTACCATGGACACTAACTGGTATCAAGTGTATTGGCATCCTATACTGCATAATTAACTGAACAGCTTAAAACAATGCCTAAACATGTATTATCTCACAGCCTCTGTGGTCAGGAGTCTGGGGTCTTGTCTGGGGTCTTTGCTAGGGTCTCATAAAGTGCAACCAAGGTGTCAGTTGAGCTGTGTTCTCTCTGGAGGCTTGACTGAGGAAGAATCCACTTCTAGTTCATTCAGGCTGTATGACTATATAACTGGGAGCTCCTGTATTTTGCTGGCTGTCAATTCGAAGTGGCACTCAGATTGTAGAGGCCACTGAAGACCTTTGCCATGTGGGCTTCTTCCACATGGCTGCTTATTTTATCAAGTAAGCAAGGCTCTTGGTGCATCTGCTAAATTAGAGTCCTAATGTAATAGCATCACAAGAGTACTGTTCCATCAGCTCTGTCATGTTCTCTTGGTTAGAAGCAAGTCACAGGTCCTTCTTACTCCTTCAAGGGGAGGCATTGCTTAAGGCATGGACACCAGCTGAGGGGAGAACACTAGGGGTCACTTTCAGGTGTGTCTTCCCCATGCCAGGTGAGTAGGAAAATCAGAAGGAAAAACCAGTGCTGAGCTTCGCATGAAGAGTTTGTTCTTAGATATGTTCTATTCCAGGTTGCAGCTGGAAGAGTAAATAACACAATCCCATTAAGAGTTGAAAGTAGAAAATCAGAATTCAAAAACAAAGTCAGGGATATACTATCAATCCAACATAAGCAATCACTGAAACTGCATTGATTCAATTTCAGGGAAAGAAGGATACAGAAGGAAGGATGAAAGAATGAGGATTAAATCTCAGCCTAGATGTCTGGTATATGAGGAATAAGGCAGACAGCAGGGCAAGCTGTCACTTAGGAAAAAATAGACTAATGAATAACAAAGAACAATAATAGGATATCAATAAGACACTCATTTCATGAGAAAAATCTTCCTAATGTATCAGGGCTGCTTAAAGTCCTTACACATGTTGGCTCATATAATCGTCACAAAGCCCTGTGGGATAGTAATACTCCCCCATTTTAGAGGTGGAAGCTGAGTCACAGAACATTTAAGTAGCCTGTGGGAGGGGACACAGCTAGGCTGATAGTAGAACCTGGCATTTGGCTGCTGGAGAAGAGAGCAGACAGGACGACGTCAGAGAGGCCCGGGTCTCACGCAGGAGCAGTGACTCACCTTGTCAGGATGACTGGGATCCAGTGATGGAGTGGCCATTGTTAGGAAATGCGTAAATAGGAACAGAGCAATAAGTGCAGCAGGCAAAGGCAGGGCTGGCAGGTGATGGGGATCAGACAGTCCAAGTTTTAAGCGTTGTGGGTTTAACCACTCCCCTCAGAAAAAGGAACAAAGGAGGGCCTTCCCTGGGAACCCCAGAAACTTCTCAACTTCATTTTTTTCTTCTTACAATGATGTTTTTTTTTTAAAATTAGTTTTTTATTGGAGCATAGTTGTTTTACAATGCTGTGTTAGTTTCTGTACAGCAAAATGAATCAACCTGATAATTCCTGATTTATTAGGAATATATAAAGCCCCTCCCTTTTGGACTTCCTTCCATTCAGGTCACCACAGTGCAGAGTTCCCTGTGCTACACAGTAGGTCTCTTCAGTTGTCTATTTTATACATGGTATTGATACACAGTATCAACAGTGTATATGTGTCAATCCCAACTTCATTTCATTCTTGATGCCTATACCGCATAACAGTATTCAGTAATTTGCATGACTGTATTGCTTATGCACTTCAATAGTTCATGACATATCTTCAATCACTGGCATTTGTACAGTGGGCACAGTAAAATATAGTGGTTAAGTTAGACTGCCTTTCTAATTGTGGTTCAGTTACTTAACTAGCAACTATTTAAACACTTTTTTATTCACTTTCCTCCTCCAATAGTGTAGATCATAGTACCACACGATGTGGTTGTGAGCACTAATTTAATTAGTACATAAAAAGTGCTTCAGTTCAGTTCAGTTCAGTTCAGTTGCTCAGTCGTGTCTGACTCTTTGTGACCCCATGAATCGCAGCACGCCAGGCCTCACTGTCCATCACCAACTCCCAACTCCTAAAGTTCACTCAGACTCGCATTCATCGAGTCCGTGATGCCATCCAGCCATCTCATCCTCGGTCATCCCCTTCTCCTCCTGCCCCCAATCCCTCCCAGCATCAGAGTCTTTTCCAATGAGTCAACTCTTCGCATGAGGTGGCCAAAGTACTGGAGTTTCAGCTTTAGAATCATTCCCTCCAAAGAAATCCCAGGGTTGATCTCCTTCAGAATGGACTGGTTGGATCTCCTTGCAGTCCAAGGGACTCTCAAGAGTCTTCTCCAACACCACACTTCAAAAGCATCGATTCTTCAGTGCTCAGCCTTCTTCACGGTCCAACTCTCACATCCATACATGACCACAGAAAAAACCATAGCCTTGACTAGTCTGCAAAGTAATGTCTCTGCTTTTGAATATACTCTCTAGGTTGGTCATAACTTTTCTTCCAAGGAGTAAGCGTCTTTTAATTTCATGGCTGCACTCACCACCTGCAGTGATTTTGGAGCCCCCCAAAATAAAGTCTGACACTGTTTCCACTGTTTCTCCATCTATTTCCCATGGAGTGATGGGACCGGATGCCATGATCTTAGTTTTCTGAATGTTGAGCTTTAAGCCAGCTTTTTCACTCTCCTCTTTTACTTTCATCAAGAGGGTTTTTAGTTCCTCTTCACTTTCTGCCATAAGGGTGTTGGCAGAGAGCTACCCAACGTCCGAGGCCAGGGGCGGTGCCTGAGGCCAGTGGCAGCGGCCAAAGCCAGGGACAGCGGCTGGAAGGAGCTACTGTTTGGATGTCACTAAATCTTAACCTAATGAGAGTTCCCCCTACCCCTTAAATGTAATTGCATAATTACACTGTTCAAAGGATGCTCAAGGCAGATGGGCAGTCCTAGGAGACAGATCTTATTCTCTTGGGACTGGCATCTTGACTGAGTGATCTGAGCAGAGGATTAATATGGGAAAGACTATCTGCTCTCGAGCCTGGGACAGTTCACTTACAGTAAGGGTTCTCTCTCAGGTCCCCAACATGGAGAATGGGGTAAATGCCACTGGGAAAGAAAATGATGTAGAAGTTTCCATTACTACTTGTTCATTGTTACTTTTACTCTAGTGGGCTCTTTTTTTAATTGGAGAAGATATCCTGGAGAAGGGTATGGCCAATGCAGGAGAGATAAGAGACTCAGTTTTGATCCCTGGGTTGGGAAGATCCCCTGGAGGAGGGCATGACAACCCACTCCAGTAATCTTGCCTGGAGAATTCCATGTACAGAGGAGCCTGGGGGGCTACAGTCCAGGGGTCACAAAGAGTCAGACACAATAAAGCAACAAACACTTTCACCTTTTTTTCATAGTTGCTTCACAATGTTCTGTTAGTTCCTGCTGTACAATGAAGTAATCAGCTATATGGATGCAGATATACTCCCCGCTAGGACTTCCCTCCCACACCCCTCTCATCTCACTCCTCTAGTTTATCATAGAGCCTGAGCTGAACTCCCTGTGCTATCCAACTGCTTTCCTAGCTATCTATTTTACACATAGTGCATATATGTCAGTCCTTCCCCCTTCACCCCACTCTTCCCTTCCCCAGCTGTGTCCACACGTCCATTGTCTATGTCTGTGCCTCCATTCCTGTCCTAATATGTGTTCATCTCCGCTCCAATGTTCTTGCCTGGAGAATCCTAGGGATGGTGGATCCTGATGGGCTGCAGTCTATGGGGTCGCACAGAGTCGGACACGACTGAAGTGACTTAGCAGCAGCAGCAGCAGTACCACTTTTNCTGTGCCTCCATTCCTGTCCTAATATGTGTTCATCTCCGCTCCAATGTTCTTGCCTGGAGAATCCTAGGGATGGTGGATCCTGATGGGCTGCAGTCTATGGGGTCGCACAGAGTCGGACACGACTGAAGTGACTTAGCAGCAGCAGCAGCAGTACCACTTTTTTAGATTCCTCATATATGCTTTAAGATAGGTTATTTTGCTCAGTTTTTAAGAGGGAGAAATTACTTTTCTAATAAATGTTATCCTATGGTAACAGTTCATTGGTAAAGTTAATTGTATCTCCCCTCCTCTGTTCCTTCCTTTTAGTCTTTCTGACCCCCCAAAGCACTATGACCACCAACACACACCTAGAGTTCATCTCTCATAAAGAAAACCTCTTCAGGAAGAATATTTCCACCTTGAGAGGAATGAAAACATTTTTATAATTCTGAGCTGCGGCTTAGTATTAGGTTTGCTGTTGTTCAGTTGCTAAATCATGTCCTGACTCTTTGTGACCCCATGGCCTGGAGCACATCAGGCTTCCTGGTCGTTCACTATGTCCTGGAGTTTGCTAAAATGCATGCCCATTGAGTCAATGATGCTACCTAACCATCTCATCCTCTACCCCGTCTTTTCCTTTTGCCTTCAGTATTTTCCAGGATTGGGGTCTTTTCCAGTGAATCAGCTCTTTGCATCAGGTGGCCAAAGTATTGGAGCTCCAGCATCAGTCATTCCAATGCATATTCAGGGCTGATTTCTTTAGGATTGACTGATTGGATCACCTTTCTGTCCAAGGGATTCTAGAGCCTTCTCTGGCACCACAACTGGAAAGCATCAATTCCTTGGTGCTCAGCCTTCTTTATGCTCCAACTCTCACATCCAAACCAGCATGAATTGTGGTGTTGGAGAAGACCCTTGAGAGTCCCTTGGAAAGCAAGAGTCTTCCCTGGTAGCTCAGATGATAAGGAATCTGCCTGCAATCTGCCCAAGTTCAATCCCTGGGTTGGGAAGATACCCTGGAGAAGAGAATGGCTAACCACTGCAGTAGAATTCCATGGACAGAGGAGCCTGGCAGGCTATAGTCCATGGAATTGCAAAAGTCAGACACAACTGAGCAGCTAACACACACACTGGGAAAACCATAGCTTTGGCTGTATGAACTTTTGTCAGCAAAGTGATGTCTTTACTTTTTAATACACAGTGTAGGGTTTCTCTAATGTCCATGGGGTTGCAAAAAGTTGGACACGACTGAACAACTTTCACTTTCAGGATTTTCATAGGTTTCCTTTCAAGGAGCAAGGGTCTTTTAATTTCATGGCTGCAGTCACCATTCAGCAGTGATTTTAGAACCCAAGGACACAAAATCTGTCACTGCTTCCACTTTTTCCCCTTCTATTTGCCATGAAGTGATGGAACAGAACACCATGATCTTAGTTTTTTGAATGTTGAGTTTTAAGCCAGCTTTTTTTTTTTAATTGTTTATTTATTTTAATTGGAGGCTAATTACTTTACAATATTGCGGTGAATTTTTTTTCCATACATTCATATGAATCAGCCATGGTGTACATGTGTTCCCCATCCTGAACCTTCCCCCACCTCCCTCCCCATCCCATCCCTCAGGGTCATCCCAGTGTACCAGCCCTGAGCACCCTGTCTCATGCATCAAACCTGGACTGGAGATCTGTTTCACATATGATGAGATATGTGTTTCAGTGCTATTCTCTCGAATCATCTCAGGCTTTTCTCTTTCTTCTTTCATCCTCAATTCAGTTCCATTCAGTTGTTCAGTCATGTCTGACTCTTTGCGACCCCACGGACTACAGCACACCAGGCCTTCCTGTCCATCACCAACTCCCAGAGTTTACTCAAACTCATGTCTGTTGAGTCCGTGATGCCATCCAACCATCTCATCCTCTGTCATCCCCTTTTCCTCTGACCTTCAATCTTTCCAGGCATCAGGGTCTTTTCAAATGTGTCAGTACTTTGCATCGGGTGGCCAAACTATTGGAATTTCAGCTTCAGCATCAGTCCTTCCAATGAATATTCAGGACTGATTTCCTTTAGTTGGATCTCCTTGCAGTCCAAGGGACTCTTGAGAGTCTTCTCCAACACCACACTTCAAAAGCATCAATTATTCAGTGCTCAGCTTTCTTTATAGTCCAACTCTCACATCAATACATGACTACTGGAAAAACCGTAGCTTTAACTAGACAGACCTTTGTTGGCAAAGTAACGTCTCTGCTTTTCAATATGCTGTCTAGTTTGGCTGTCTTTCATCTTTATCAAGGGGCTTTTTAGTTCCTCTTCAGTTTCTTATAATTGTATCTTCATTAGTATTAGGTTAAATATTATGTCTTCACTGGTATTAGTTTACGATAGTACATGTCCTCCGGAGAGTAGGGAATGCATGTGATTTTTATGTGCATAGTACAGTAAGTAAAGTCGCTCAGTTATGTCTGACTCTTTGCGACCCCATGGACTGTAGCCTATCAGACTTTTCTGTCCATAGGATTTTCCAGGCAAGAGTGCTGGAGTGGATTGCCATTTCCTTCTCCAGGGGATCTTCCCGACTCAGGAATCGAACCTGGGTCTCCCGCATTGCAGGCAGACGCTTTACCGTCTGAGCCACCAGGGAAGCCCCTTTTATGTGCATACTTATATTCAAATATAAGTAATAATAATATAAGTTCTATCACTGAATTATGCCATATATTGACTTTTAAATTTAAACTTTTTATTAATTTAATAACATAACTTATGTAAATCATTTTCTATTTCAACTTAGATGTATTTTTAGGCACACTAAATGCCCTGTTGAGATTTCACTAACTTAACTTCTCTTCACAGTCTATGGAAGTAACCAGATTTCAGTGCAAAAATGTACCACTTTACATAATACATCAGTGGAGACAATTTAGTTTCCTTCAATATTGAGAGGGAGTTTAGCTTGGCTAATAATTCATAGCTAATTAACATAACAATTCATGCTAAAAGACATCAGGGGCCTCTCAGGATTCCTCTCCAGTTGGTGCCGGGTCCTAAGTCCTCGTCTGGAACCGAGGCTGGAACCTGAGGTTTCCTCTCCAATGCTGACATGGATCTTGGGGTTCCTCTGGAGTCTCCACGTGGCAGTCAGGCCTCATCTCGAGTGGAGACATGCACGTCCACTTTCCTCCCGAGCTGTAGCAGTAGTGTCAGGTTTCCCGTCGAGTTGACACAGGGATCTGTGACTTTCCCTCTAGGCTTTCCCACTGGGCTGTCACACGTGCCACCGTGGTGTGAGTCGATACTCGGGGTGACAGTTGAGGCAGTGCAGGGAAATCAGGTTAATCTGGAGTGCACTGAGACATTTGGGTGTCTTTTGAAATGGTGGCATGATGCCTGCAGTTCCTCTCGACTTTCCTTTGGAGAGCACCTCCTCTTGAGAGGAGACGGGAACGCTGAGAATCCTTTCCCGAAGAAGCAGGGAAAGGAACCCTCATCTCGAGCTGAGGAGGGGGAAACAGGGCTCCTCTTCAGTTGTGGCAGGACCCTCGGTGTTCCTCTCGAGTGGAGACGGGTATGTCGGGTAACTTCTTGAGTTGCAGCAAGGGTGTGAAGGACCCTTTCGAGATTCAAGAGGGAAGGTGTGATTTCCTTCGAGAAGCCACAATGGAAAAGGGTCTCATCTCGCCTAGAGGGGAGAACCTTTTGGTTTTTCTCTAGCTGCGGCAGGTTCCTCTCGAGTTACGACGGGAACCTCAGGGACCTACTCATGTGGCCTCAGGAAAGGCCAGTCTCCATGCGAGTTGCGAGGGGCCTCTAGGGATTCCTCTCCAGTCGGTGCCGGGTCCTAAGTCCTCATCCGGAGCCGAGGCCATAATCTGAGGTTTCCTCTCCAGTGCTGACATGGATCTTGGGGTCCCTCTCGAGTCTCCACAGGGGAGTCAGGCCTCGTCTCGAATGGAGACATGCACGTCCGCTTTCCTCCTGAGCTGTAGCAGCAGTGTCAGGCTTCCCGTTGAGTTGACACAGGGATCTGTGGTTTTCCCTCGAGGCTTTCCCACAGGGCTGTCACACGTGCCACCGTGGTGTGAGTCGATACTCGGGGTGACAGTCAAAGCAGTGCAGGGAAATCAGGTTCATCTGGAGTGGACTGAGACATTTGGGGGTCTTTTGGAATGGTGGCACGATGCCTGGAGTTCCTCTCGACTTCCTTGTGGAGATGGCCTCCTCTTGAGATGCGACAGGAAAGCCAGGAAACCTTTCCCAATGAAGCAGGGAAAGGAACCCTTATCTCAAGCTGAGGAGGGGGAAACAGGGCTCCTCTTGAGTTGTGGCGGGACCCTAGGTGCTCCTCTCAAATGGAGATGGGTATGTTGGGGAACTTTTTGAGTTGCAGCAAGGGTGTGAAGGACCCTTTGAGACCCCATGGACTGGAGCAAGCCAGGCCTCCCTATCCATCACCAACTCCTGGAGCTTACTCAAACTCATGTTCATTGAGTCCATGATGCTATCCAACCATCTCATCCTATGATGTTACCTTCTCCTCCTGCCTTCAATCTTTCCCAGCGTCAGGGTCTTTTCCAGTGAGTCAGTTCTTCGCATCAGGTGCCCAAAGTATTGGTTTCAGCTTCAGCATCAGTCCTTCCAATGAATATTCAGGGCTGATTTCCTTTAGGAGGGACTGGTTTGATCTCCTTGCAGTCCAAGGGACTCTCAAGAGTCTTCTCCAATACCACAATCCAAAAGCATCAGTTATTCAGACACTCCAGTGTTCTTGCCTGGAGAATCCCAGGGACAGCGGAGCCTGGTAGGCTGCCATCTATGGGGTCACACAGAGTTGGACATGACTGAAGCGACTTAGGAGCAACTTAGCAGCAGCTTTCTTTATTGTCCAGCTCTCACATCTGTACATGACTACTGGGAAAACCATAGATTTGACTAGATGTACCTTTGTTAGCAAAGTGATGTCTGCTTTTTATATGTTGTCTAGGTTGGTCATAGCTTTTCTTACAACGAGCAAGTGTCTTTTAATTTCATGGCTGCAGTCAACCCCCCAAAATAAAGTCTGTCACTGTTTCCATTGTTTTCCCATCTATTTGCCATGAAGTTATGGGACTGGATGCCATGATCTTAGTTTTCTGAATGTTGAGTTTTAAGCAAACTTTTCCACTCTCTTCTTTCACTTTCATCAAGAAGCTCTTTAGTTTTTCTTTTATAAGGGCCTTTCTGCCATAAGGGTGGTGTCATCTGCATATCTGAGGTTATTGATATTTCTCCCGGAAATCTTGATTCCAACTTTGCTTCATCCAGCCTGGCATTTTTCATGATGTACTCTGCATATAAATTAAACAAGCAGGGTGACAATATACAGCCTGACGTACTCCTTTCCCGATTTGGAAGCAGTCTTTTTTCCATGTCTGATTCTAAACTGTTGTTTCTTGACCTCCATGCAGATTTCTCAAGAGGCAGGTCAGGTGGTCTGGTATTCCCATCTCTTTAAGAATTTTCCAAATTTAAGTTTTTTGTGATCCACACAGTCAAAGGCTTTGGTATAGTCAATAAAGCAGAAGTAGATGTTTTTCTGGAACTCTCTTGCTTTTTCAATGATCCAACAGATGTTGGCGATGTGATCTCATAGATGCTAAAAGATACAGTCCTACTGTTATTAAATTTGCAGACCCAATGACAGTACATGCCATGATTACTTTTATGTATCAACTTGACTGGGCCATGGGATGCCCAGATATTTGGGTAAACATTTTTCTAGTGTTTCTATAAGAATATTTCTAGATGAGTTTGACATTTAAATCTCTAGACTGAATAAAACAGATTGCCCAAATGGGTCTCATCCAATTAACTGAAGACCCTATTCAAAAGCAAAGCTATCTTTTCCCCAAATAAGAGGAAATTTCTCCTGCCTTCTTGACTTTAGACTTGAACTGGGACATCAGGTGCAGACTTTGGACTTGCCAGCCTCAATAATTACAAAGGTCAATTCCTTATAACAAATCTCTTTCTATATATATTCTATTTGTTTTATTTTCTGGTCCTCAAAAATAATCTTTTTTAATAGAACACAACTTAGTTGATGTTTTCCTATTTATTGAGATATTATATCTAGTGTGTAAGTGGTGGCACTTCAGATTTTAGATAGACTATATATCCCCTGGAGAAGGGAATGGCAACCCATTCCAGTATTCTTGCCTGGGGAATCCCATGGACAGAGATTCTAACAGAGAATCTCACGGACAGAAGAGATTGGTGGGCTGTCATCCATGGTATTGCAAAGACTCAGACATGACTAAAGCGACTTAGCACATGGTACATATACAGAACAGAATTGTTTTCAATGTTTTTTTCACTTTACATTAGATCATGTTTTTTTTTTTTTCCCTTGTATAGTGTGCTTCCCTGGTGGCTCAGAGGTTAAAGTGCCTCCCTCCAATGCGGGAGACCCGGGTTCGATCCCTGGGTCAGGAAGATCCCCTGGAGAAGGAAATGGTAACCCACTCCAGTATTCTTGCCTGGAAAATCCCATGGACAGAGAAGCCTGGTAGGCTACAGTCCATGGGGTTGCAAAGAGTCGGACATGACTGAGCAGCTTCACTTCACTTCATAGTAGTTATTAGAAAAGAATTTTAAATATCATGTATTATTTCATAATATAGATATGATTTTTCTATTGTTGGACTTCAGATTATTTTTGATAACATATATAAGACTCTAATGAAACTCTTTGAATACAAAACTCCCTCATCATTTCTGATTCTTTCCTTGTGGTAGATTCCTTGGAAAGGAATTATTTTGTCTGGTCCAGATTCTAGCTAGCAGTGTCTAGAAGTATTTGGGTCACCTGAACAATGTATCAGGCTCTAGTAAAAGAATAACACTTCTAATAGAAAGGAAGATTAATTTAGATATAGTGAAGTAGCTTAAGCAAAGATGCTCTCCATCTTTGGAATCTGNAACCCCCCAAAATAAAGTCTGTCACTGTTTCCATTGTTTTCCCATCTATTTGCCATGAAGTTATGGGACTGGATGCCATGATCTTAGTTTTCTGAATGTTGAGTTTTAAGCAAACTTTTCCACTCTCTTCTTTCACTTTCATCAAGAAGCTCTTTAGTTTTTCTTTTATAAGGGCCTTTCTGCCATAAGGGTGGTGTCATCTGCATATCTGAGGTTATTGATATTTCTCCCGGAAATCTTGATTCCAACTTTGCTTCATCCAGCCTGGCATTTTTCATGATGTACTCTGCATATAAATTAAACAAGCAGGGTGACAATATACAGCCTGACGTACTCCTTTCCCGATTTGGAAGCAGTCTTTTTTCCATGTCTGATTCTAAACTGTTGTTTCTTGACCTCCATGCAGATTTCTCAAGAGGCAGGTCAGGTGGTCTGGTATTCCCATCTCTTTAAGAATTTTCCAAATTTAAGTTTTTTGTGATCCACACAGTCAAAGGCTTTGGCATAGTCAATAAAGCAGAAGTAGATGTTTTTCTGGAACTCTCTTGCTTTTTCAATGATCCAACAGATGTTGGCGATGTGATCTCATAGATGCTAAAAGATACAGTCCTACTGTTATTAAATTTGCAGACCCAATGACAGTACATGCCATGATTACTTTTATGTATCAACTTGACTGGGCCATGGGATGCCCAGATATTTGGGTAAACATTTTTCTAGTGTTTCTATAAGAATATTTCTAGATGAGTTTGACATTTAAATCTCTAGACTGAATAAAACAGATTGCCCAAATGGGTCTCATCCAATTAACTGAAGACCCTATTCAAAAGCAAAGCTATCTTTTCCCCAAATAAGAGGAAATTTCTCCTGCCTTCTTGACTTTAGACTTGAACTGGGACATCAGGTGCAGACTTTGGACTTGCCAGCCTCAATAATTACAAAGGTCAATTCCTTATAACAAATCTCTTTCTATATATATTCTATTTGTTTTATTTTCTGGTCCTCAAAAATAATCTTTTTTAATAGAACACAACTTAGTTGATGTTTTCCTATTTATTGAGATATTATATCTAGTGTGTAAGTGGTGGCACTTCAGATTTTAGATAGACTATATATCCCCTGGAGAAGGGAATGGCAACCCATTCCAGTATTCTTGCCTGGGGAATCCCATGGACAGAGATTCTAACAGAGAATCTCACGGACAGAAGAGATTGGTGGGCTGTCATCCATGGTATTGCAAAGACTCAGACATGACTAAAGCGACTTAGCACATGGTACATATACAGAACAGAATTGTTTTCAATGTTTTTTTCACTTTACATTAGATCATGTTTTTTTTTTTTTCCCTTGTATAGTGTGCTTCCCTGGTGGCTCAGAGGTTAAAGTGCCTCCCTCCAATGCGGGAGACCCGGGTTCGATCCCTGGGTCAGGAAGATCCCCTGGAGAAGGAAATGGTAACCCACTCCAGTATTCTTGCCTGGAAAATCCCATGGACAGAGAAGCCTGGTAGGCTACAGTCCATGGGGTTGCAAAGAGTCGGACATGACTGAGCAGCTTCACTTCACTTCATAGTAGTTATTAGAAAAGAATTTTAAATATCATGTATTATTTCATAATATAGATATGATTTTTCTATTGTTGGACTTCAGATTATTTTTGATAACATATATAAAACTCTAATGAAACTCTTTGAATACAAAACTCCCTCATCATTTCTGAAGCTTTCCTTGTGGTAGATTCCTTGGAAAGGAATTATTTTGTCTGGTCCAGATTCTAGCTAGCAGTGTCTAGAAGTATTTGGGTCACCTGAACAATGTATCAGGCTCTAGTAAAAGAATAACACTTCTAATAGAAAGGAAGATTAATTTAGATATAGTGAAGTAGCTTAAGCAAAGATGCTCTCCATCTTTGGAATCTGCTAAAAATAGAGCCCAGGTATCTGTATTTATGAGACCTCTGCAGGGGTTTCATGGTTGAACATGCCTGAGGACCTTCTGAACATGTTTTCAAAGTCTAGACAATGTACATACTTGTCTTTTCTCATCAATTACAGCCAGCTACAATCAAATTCATCACTGACTCAGCTCTAAAATGGCTTCAGTCTACCATTCATATTAAGCTTGCTTCTCTGACACTCCTGGACTCCAATATGCTCATTCTTTTCAACCTTTACTTTTCTTATAACCATGACCTTGATACTATTTTGCTCTGCCAACTTATCCTCTTGGTGTTTATTCAGTGTCAAGTTGTTAACAGCATCTCACTGTCCAAAATCCTTTGGAGCCATATTGGATATGCCTTGCCACTCTTCTCAGAGGTTGAGTCTGTCTGTCCTAAAGAAAGACTGATCAAGACTCCCTTCTTTCAAAACTAACATGACTTTCTTCTCCTTTCCTGTCCTATAATTTCCACTGTTGTGGTCATTGTATCATGTAAGACTACTCCAGTCCTTGTCTTGAGCAACATCTATTTAAGAACCTGTATCCTTCTCTTTATCCTTCTCATGAAAACAGCTAATGGTCTGTATCTTTCTAGAGTTTTAATGAAGATTATGTCTTTGATTAATCAACAATAAAGTTATCTATTATAGTTAGAATTATTCTTTCCTCTCTCTTAGAGGCATTTGCATCTCAAAGTGATGTTACTAGGGAAACACATCTTAAATCTAAGGAAATAAATCTTTACAGATACTATTTCATAAACTGTGTGGTGGTCTGGCAGGGATATGGGGGAGATTTTTGATGAGTAACCCATGATATGTCATCAAAGAAATGGAAGCATTATCCAGTAATGGGTAAGAGGGTCTTGAATTACAGCCATATTATTCACATTTTTCTAAGCAACTGTCAACCTTTGAACTCTATGCTTTCATGTAGTATGCAATTGAAAATTTGACAGCCTACTACATGACTGCAAGATACTAGTAATGGGAAACTGAGGGCAGTGGAACTTCAATTGTTTTTTTTTTTTTTTGGTAAAGCTAAAACTGCCTTTAAAATAAACTCTGTTAATAAAAGTTCAATGACACTATGAGACAGAAAATTTCAATTATATTTTACAGAATCCCAGATCTGTGACTCAAAGCCTGAGGTGATGCTAGCCCCCGGGACTGCTTCATTTCCTCCCCTGTGGAAGGACAACCCTGAGCTTGCCTGTGTACACTTTTGCTTCATGTTCATCTTCAAGGACCTTGGACAAACTTGTCCCTCTTTCAGGAAAAAGCAACAACAATAACAACTACCCAACCAACAAACAAAACCAGGGAAAAAGTGGGCCCATGGACCTGCAGAGGAATTGCACAAGCTGCTAGAACCGGAATCTCCTTATATTTATTCTTTTCCTTCAAGGGCAAGAGCATGACAAGGTTTTAAAGACTCTCATCACTCTGGGTTAGTTCTAAACTACTGAAATCTTGGTTTGAGACATTTTCTTATGCCAAGAATAAAGAAAACCATTTTTCTCAGAACCCAAAGGTGTAATCAGTGAAGAAGGCGCCAGCATCTGTGTTGAAAGATCCACCATTTGTGTTTGTGATGGCATGGGAGGCATAGAAAGCTTCTGAGAGCCTGTGATACTTTTAGCAGGCGCCTGGCATTTGAGGCAAGACCATTTACCCAGAAAACTGCCTGCTCTTTCAGCTTGGTAACCATGGACTCTAGCCAGAAGTGATTTTGGCTCATACTTGTTCTTTCTGAATTCTGCTAAAGAATGAGGAAGAGAAAGGAGAGATTTTCCCCCCTTTTCAGCAAATTAAATTAGAGTACATAAAAACATCTACTTATATAGTACAAAGCTCTGACTATATGGGTAGAAAGCTAGCTATTTGATAAATGTAAACACACACACGGAAAAACTTTTTTTACTTTTTAAAATGGATTGCGACCTCATAGTTCTGAAGCCAGGGCACACAGACTTTCGCTTACCTTCTCTGGTCTGGCAACTTCCTTCTGCTGGCAATAAGTTTGGCTTGTACAGTGAGATTTTGAAGAGAGGTCTGAGTTTGATTAACTGTGCCTTTATGAATAACATCCTCAGAGAATTCCAGGCTATGTTCAGACTCTCAGCTACAGCAGCCATGGAGCACTGGTGTATGGCTAAGCTGGTCCTTGCAACAGAGGATTCTGACAGATCATAACTCTTCCAACCTATGGTAGTCACCACCTTTATGGTAGGATGATATTCTTAACATTTTCTTTTTACTCACACTCTTCAGCAGATTTGTCAGTTTACTGGTAAGGGTCAAATCCATTTTGATATGCAGTTTGCTCCCTGCTGGAAAGTGGCTACTCAGAGATAGACTTAGAATGTTCTCAAAAGATGAAGAGATACCTCACAGGAAGGATAAGACAGATAATACAGAAGGGGAAAACTTCTAAAATTGCTTATAGCTAATGTATTTCCTACAGCTATAAATAGTCTCCAGATAACAAAATGTAGTCTTAGAGTCTCCCTTTGGTAAGAATTGCTGTCTGTGGACTCTTCAGATCACAGAGAATCAGAAGTGGTAGTAACATGCCAGGGCCATATCTATGGTGAATAAGCTACTGGATGGAGGAACTTGACAGGTTGGTCTGTCTACCAGTTGGTAAATGCCATTGAGTGGAAAATCAACTGGCAACGAACGTTTTTCCTCCTTACAGAGACCACCAAAGGGAGGGAAAAAGCCATTAATCTTTCCTGTGTTAATTGAGAACACTGGATGCCATTATGAAACCATTTCCTTTGGAGTCACACTACTCATCTGAATCTTGGTTTGAGTCTGTTGAAACTGTAATGGTAGTAGGCATTATCATGTCACAGGGTACCATATTACAGCATGATTGTTTTTCATTCTATGTGGTCCATAAAGCAAAATAACTTCTGAATAACCAATGGTGAAGGTTTTAATTGGATAATGAGCATATATTTTCAGGAGAAGAAAATGTTCCAATTATACTATATTGAATTAGCAATTCAGTAAGTTTTCTCTTCACTGTGCTAGTAAAGATGCAAGATGCTCACGTTCTGATTTCCTACCTCTTTTCTGCAGAAAAGGTAAATGGTTCAGTACTCTCATATATCACATGTGTTTTAGAGAGTGAAGAGAATTTTGTCTTACTGATTAAAAAAAATCAACAATATCTCTATGAGACTCATTTCTAAGAAAAGAGCCATCTTTACATAGTTCAGTATAGTGTGGGAATCCAGAGTGACTAAGGAATCATTGAGCAAACCAGTTTATTTATAATTCCTACTCACTCTTTTTTCCTTTTAGAAATTTCTCTCCCCCTGCCTTTCTATGTTACCTTCTGCACTAGTACAATATCTCCTGTCAGCTTTTTTTAGAAAGTATCTCTTGCTCTGAACCTTATTCTCTACCCCTTCATCAAACTGTATAAATTATAACAGTTATTGGTTACTTCAGAGACAGTAACAAGAAGAAAAAAAAAAACAAACAAAAAACCCAGGATTCCATTAAGCACCAAACATCACACTAACAACAATGGATAAAGACTTCAGACTGCTATATGAAATATTTTTAACTCAGAATTTCATATTTTGCCAAACTATCAATCAAATGGAAGGGTATTTTAAAAGTCTTTTTCAGAAAGGCAAGGCCAGGATCCCAAATGTTTATCTTCCAGAGACCCTTTCTTTGAAATTTACTTGGACATGTATATATATTGAAACAATTTTGTACCAAATTCCCAATTTGGGAGAGTAGGGTACAATTTCTCATGTCACCAAGCACTTCTCAAACATGAACTGGGTACCGTACAATTCAACTCAATTCTGACACTTTCTACCTGGAGATGGCATCCGATTCCATAGGTTAAAGTTTCAGTCCTACAAGACTGCACCACCACACACACATACACACTTCAGATGCCTATCAGTTCAGTTCAGTTCAGTTCAGTTCACTCAGTTGTGTATGACTCTTTGTGACCCCATGTCCTGTAGCACACCAGGCTTCCCTGTTCATCACCAAATCCTGGAGCTTGCTCAAACTCATATCCATTGAGTTGGCAATGCCATCCAACCATCTCATCCTCTGTCATCCCTTCTCCTCCTACTTTCAATCTTTCCTAGCATCAGGCTCTTCTCCAGTGAGTCAGTTCTTCCCATCAGGTGGTCAAAGTACTGGAGCTTCGGCTTCAGCATCAGTCTTTACAATGAATATTCAGGACTGACTTCCTTTAGGATGGACTGGTTGGATCTCCTTGCAGTCCAAGGGACTCTCAAGTCTTCTCAAACACCACGGTTCAGAAGCATCAGTTCTTTAGCACTCAGCTTTCTTTATGGTTCAACTCTCACACCCATATATGACTACTGGAAAAACCATAGCTTTGACTAGACAGACCTTTGTCAGCAAAGTAATGTCTCTGGTTTTTAATATGCCATCTAGGTTGGTCATAGTTTTTCTTCCAAAGAGCAAGCATCTTTTAATTTCATGGCTGCAGTCTCCATCTGCAGTGATTTTGGAGCCCCCCAAAATAAAGTCTGACACTGTTTCCACTGTTTCCCCATCTATTTCCCATGATGTGATGGAACTGGATGCTATGATATTTATTTTTTTAATGTTTAGTCTTAAGCCAACTTTTTCACTCTCCTCCTTCACGTTCATCAAGAGGCTTTTTAGCTCCTCTTCACTTTCTGCCATAAGGGTGGTGTCATCTGCATATCTGAGGTTATTGATATTTCTCCTGGTAATCTTGATTCCAACTTGTGCTTCATCCTGCTCAGCATTTCACATGATGTATTCTGCATATAAGTTAAATAAGCAGGGTGATAATATACAGCAAGTAAACAATATACTTGCTTTTTTGATGATCCAACGGATGTTGGCAATTTGATCTCTGGTTCCTCTGCCTTTTCTAAATCCAGCTTGAACATCTGGAAGTTCTACTGCTGAAGCCTAGCTTGATGAGATGCCTATGGAAAACCCAGATTATTACTTGTAGTTCTGACTGACACATCATAAATCAGACGGTTGGGTTTGAGACAGGAAGGAAGAGGACAAAACATAAGCACTGAAAAAATGGCATGAAGGTGAAGGTGAAGGTGAAGTTGCTCAGTCGTGTCCGACTCTTTGCGACCCCGTGGACTGTAACCTACTAGGCTTCTCAGTCCATGGGATTCTCCAGGCAAGAATACTGGAGTGGATTGCCATTGCCTTCTCCAGGGGGTCTTCCCGATCCAGGGATCGAACCCGGGTCTCCCGCATTGGAGGCAGACGCTTTAACCTCTGAGCCACCAGGGAAATCATTGAGAAAAACAGGATATAACAAAAAGTGGTTAAAACCTACTAGGCCCAATATGGTGGAAGATTCATCTTCCAGTAGACTTTGAGCCCTGGTACATGTCTCTAATATGTTATCATAAGCTGAGTGACATGCCCACCATTACCATGACAGTTCCTTCCAAAACTGACCGTGAAAGGTCAAAAAGTGGGAAGTGGCCCAATTCCTGGAAATCCCTTCCCCTTCCCTATAATATTTGGACTGGTCCTCCCACTCAACAGTGTATAAAATTACCCAGCCCATAAAAACTTAACAGCTCATAACCCAGGGTTGCTCTAGTTGGACTGCATTTGGCTTGTGGAATGTATATCTCTCTCTTGAGTTCTTTCCTGTGCTAAACCAGGAATCCTCACTTGGAGGATCACAAGGGATGTGATCATTCTCTCACTGTTCCCTTCTCCTGCAACAGGTTAACTTGCGGATTTTCTCACAGGACTCACTAGATTGCTGGTTTATTACAAAGGATGAGAATCAATAGGCAAATGAAGTGATACACAGGGCAAAGTCTTGAACAAAGTGACTTCTGTCCTCAAGGAGTTTGTATTCCAGTACTGTGGTACATGGAAGCCTTCTGCTTTCCTAATCTGAAAGTTCTGTAACTCATTCCCTTAGGATTTTTGTGGAGGCTTCATTACATTGACTAATGGCAATAGATTCAATCCCTAGGCTCTCTCTCGTCCTTGGAAATTGCCAGGTGGGAGTGAAAGTTCCAAGTCTCTATTCAAGGTTTGTTCCTCTGGAAACTAGTTCCCATCCTTAAGTGCTTTCCAAAAGCCACTTCATTAACATAAACTGAGGTAAGATGAAAAGAGGCTTGCTATGAACAACAAGATACCCATCTCACTTTTATGGCTCTGAACTGATCTCAGGAACCAAGGATTAGAGACCAAGTATTAAAACAAAAGATGCTCTCATTGCTCCTATACCTTATAAATTATAATACCACACCTATAAAACAAAGGAGCAAATCAAGAAAAACAAACTGTGGGTTCCAGGAACCATTGTTTCAAAAGCAGGAAAGGTGGCATCTTTTCCTTTTGACTCATTGATTTGTAGCAGCTCTAGAAAATCCATGTTGGAACAAAAATATAGAGCCCTCTAGCTATAGGAGGAAAAATTTGAGGCTCTCTTAAAGGCAAAAACAGATTGTAAAAACAAAGACAATTCATTTCAATTAGGCTGCACCATCATGTTTGAGTGGTGAAGGGTTATGATATTGGATTAGCTAGTTAAACAAAAGTGGGTCCCATCCCATTCTGTTGGGGGAGGGATCATCTTTCCCTCCCCCACTTGGACACTGGTATTCAGAGCATGCCCAGAGATCCTTCTTCTCCTAGTCAAGTGAAAGTGAAAGTGTTAGTTGTTCAGTCATGTCTAACTCTTTGCGACCCCATGGACTGTAGCCTGCCAGGTTTCTCTGTCCATGGGATTTTTCAGGCAAGAATACTGGAGTAGATTGTCATTTCCTTCTCCAGGGGATCTTCCTGACTCAGAGACTGAACTCAAGTCTCCCACATTGCAGGCAGCTTCTCTGCCATCCAAGCCAACAGGTCCTTCTAGTCAAGGACCACCACTAAACTGAAGGCCTTAACAGTACTAAGAAGGATAAAACCAACAACACAGATTTGGCAAAGGTGCACAAAGATAAGATCTAAAAGTGACTCAATGTAACCAGGACCCTTTATTCAATAATTATAATAAATAGCATTAATTTTTTTGCTCCTCCCTCTCCCCACCACCATGGGTTTCAATTGGATGCTCATGGGTAAGTGCCTGCCTAGTAAGGGGAAAGGTTATATAACCCAATCTAAAACTGTCAATCAACTTGTCAGTCAAATGACATAGGGCACAGGGAAGGATGGCTGCCACTGTTAAGAAACCCAACCCTATCCTCACTGCAGGACTGTTTCTGGTTTCCAGACCACTTATTCTCATTCTTTTCTTGAGAGTGCAATTCCACCTTGCTTAATAAACCTGTTGTACTAAAACTGCTCTGTGTGTCTTGACTAAATTCTTGCCCNTTCATCAAGAGGCTTTTTAGCTCCTCTTCACTTTCTGCCATAAGGGTGGTGTCATCTGCATATCTGAGGTTATTGATATTTCTCCTGGTAATCTTGATTCCAACTTGTGCTTCATCCTGCTCAGCATTTCACATGATGTATTCTGCATATAAGTTAAATAAGCAGGGTGATAATATACAGCAAGTAAACAATATACTTGCTTTTTTGATGATCCAACGGATGTTGGCAATTTGATCTCTGGTTCCTCTGCCTTTTCTAAATCCAGCTTGAACATCTGGAAGTTCTACTGCTGAAGCCTAGCTTGATGAGATGCCTATGGAAAACCCAGATTATTACTTGTAGTTCTGACTGACACATCATAAATCAGACGGTTGGGTTTGAGACAGGAAGGAAGAGGACAAAACATAAGCACTGAAAAAATGGCATGAAGGTGAAGGTGAAGGTGAAGTTGCTCAGTCGTGTCCGACTCTTTGCGACCCCGTGGACTGTAACCTACTAGGCTTCTCAGTCCATGGGATTCTCCAGGCAAGAATACTGGAGTGGATTGCCATTGCCTTCTCCAGGGGGTCTTCCCGATCCAGGGATCGAACCCGGGTCTCCCGCATTGGAGGCAGACGCTTTAACCTCTGAGCCACCAGGGAAATCATTGAGAAAAACAGGATATAACAAAAAGTGGTTAAAACCTACTAGGCCCAATATGGTGGAAGATTCATCTTCCAGTAGACTTTGAGCCCTGGTACATGTCTCTAATATGTTATCATAAGCTGAGTGACATGCCCACCATTACCATGACAGTTCCTTCCAAAACTGACCGTGAAAGGTCAAAAAGTGGGAAGTGGCCCAATTCCTGGAAATCCCTTCCCCTTCCCTATAATATTTGGACTGGTCCTCCCACTCAACAGTGTATAAAATTACCCAGCCCATAAAAACTTAACAGCTCATAACCCAGGGTTGCTCTAGTTGGACTGCATTTGGCTTGTGGAATGTATATCTCTCTCTTGAGTTCTTTCCTGTGCTAAACCAGGAATCCTCACTTGGAGGATCACAAGGGATGTGATCATTCTCTCACTGTTCCCTTCTCCTGCAACAGGTTAACTTGCGGATTTTCTCACAGGACTCACTAGATTGCTGGTTTATTACAAAGGATGAGAATCAATAGGCAAATGAAGTGATACACAGGGCAAAGTCTTGA
Source organism: Oreotragus oreotragus (assembly GCA_006410675.1). Taxonomy (NCBI): domain Eukaryota; kingdom Metazoa; phylum Chordata; class Mammalia; order Artiodactyla; family Bovidae; genus Oreotragus; species Oreotragus oreotragus. The sequence continues at coordinate 372,718 of SJYX01015074.1, read as the reverse complement.
ACAAAGTGACTTCTGTCCTCAAGGAGTTTGTATTCCAGTACTGTGGTACATGGAAGCCTTCTGCTTTCCTAATCTGAAAGTTCTGTAACTCATTCCCTTAGGATTTTTGTGGAGGCTTCATTACATTGACTAATGGCAATAGATTCAATCCCTAGGCTCTCTCTCGTCCTTGGAAATTGCCAGGTGGGAGTGAAAGTTCCAAGTCTCTATTCAAGGTTTGTTCCTCTGGAAACTAGTTCCCATCCTTAAGTGCTTTCCAAAAGCCACTTCATTAACATAAACTGAGGTAAGATGAAAAGAGGCTTGCTATGAACAACAAGATACCCATCTCACTTTTATGGCTCTGAACTGATCTCAGGAACCAAGGATTAGAGACCAAGTATTAAAACAAAAGATGCTCTCATTGCTCCTATACCTTATAAATTATAATACCACACCTATAAAACAAAGGAGCAAATCAAGAAAAACAAACTGTGGGTTCCAGGAACCATTGTTTCAAAAGCAGGAAAGGTGGCATCTTTTCCTTTTGACTCATTGATTTGTAGCAGCTCTAGAAAATCCATGTTGGAACAAAAATATAGAGCCCTCTAGCTATAGGAGGAAAAATTTGAGGCTCTCTTAAAGGCAAAAACAGATTGTAAAAACAAAGACAATTCATTTCAATTAGGCTGCACCATCATGTTTGAGTGGTGAAGGGTTATGATATTGGATTAGCTAGTTAAACAAAAGTGGGTCCCATCCCATTCTGTTGGGGGAGGGATCATCTTTCCCTCCCCCACTTGGACACTGGTATTCAGAGCATGCCCAGAGATCCTTCTTCTCCTAGTCAAGTGAAAGTGAAAGTGTTAGTTGTTCAGTCATGTCTAACTCTTTGCGACCCCATGGACTGTAGCCTGCCAGGTTTCTCTGTCCATGGGATTTTTCAGGCAAGAATACTGGAGTAGATTGTCATTTCCTTCTCCAGGGGATCTTCCTGACTCAGAGACTGAACTCAAGTCTCCCACATTGCAGGCAGCTTCTCTGCCATCCAAGCCAACAGGTCCTTCTAGTCAAGGACCACCACTAAACTGAAGGCCTTAACAGTACTAAGAAGGATAAAACCAACAACACAGATTTGGCAAAGGTGCACAAAGATAAGATCTAAAAGTGACTCAATGTAACCAGGACCCTTTATTCAATAATTATAATAAATAGCATTAATTTTTTTGCTCCTCCCTCTCCCCACCACCATGGGTTTCAATTGGATGCCCATGGGTAAGTGCCTGCCTAGTAAGGGGAAAGGTTATATAACCCAATCTAAAACTGTCAATCAACTTGTCAGTCAAATGACATAGGGCACAGGGAAGGATGGCTGCCACTGTTAAGAAACCCAACCCTATCCTCACTGCAGGACTGTTTCTGGTTTCCAGACCACTTATTCTCATTCTTTTCTTGAGAGTGCAATTCCACCTTGCTTAATAAACCTGTTGTACTAAAACTGCTCTGTGTGTCTTGACTAAATTCTTGCCCCTGAAGAGGTCAAAAACTGAGGAATTGCCATTTTGCTTATAGCATATATAAAGCATATGAAAAAGAAACATAAATATAGCACACTATGCTCTCAGAGCTGACTATTTTTTATATGGGCACAATATAAAAACTGTTCATTGATTTTCAACTTCTAGAATCAACTTATAAACAAAACACAAAAGAGAGATATAGTTATAGAAGGAGATAGAAATATTTTTATTTTAGAGGGGAGGCAACATGGAAGCAAGTACTGGAGTACTAATATCCTTACTTCACAAAATGGAAACCTTGCACTTTTTGTATGGGAAAATGACAAGCTTAAACATGCTTCTTAAAGTTAAAAATAATCAGCAGAGAATCTGAGAGCAGTAGCATTCTCTGTCTGGATTAGATAGTTTGTCAATCAGGATTCTTATTTGTTAGCAACAGAAACCACCTTTGACTGACTGGAGAAGAAAAGGAGAGCCTCCTTTAGAGGACTGGCTTAGTGGCCAGGAGCAGTTTTTAAAAATCACAGAGAAAAATGTATCTAGTGGCAGAATTCATCTGTTGGCTGAGCCAAGCATGACAGTTTGTACTTTAAACACAGCTGGCATGGGGAGGCTGGTTGTCCTGATTAACACTCATGCCAGCGCTACCCAGGAATTTAATCTTACCATGAATGTGCCTCTGGGGCCTCATCCTACTTTCTGAGAACCACAGAAGATCTGGACTTTTTGAATGATGATGTTTCTTGGTAGAGTACTGGCACCCTTTGGCCTGGCAGGGATGGGTGGAGCAGGTGAAGTCATCTTGGTGTTGATTGGGTGACGGAACTCAGGGACGGAAGGAACTGCCAGTGCCATGCTCATGCTTTTCCAGTTTGGATCCCAGGGCTATGACTTTAGCTTCCTAGCTTATCACTAGGGAACACTTCTCTCTTCTGTCACTCACCACGAGCCGAGCCATAGCCTGGGAGGGGAAGGTGCAAACTCTCTTTCATCAGAGCCAGGATTATGTAACCTCTTTATCACCACAAGGGTGTGTCTCCTGAAGCTGGCAAGGAAGGCAATAAATAACTTTCAAGTGTTTCATTTTAAAAATCTCAAATAAATATTTTTTCTTTTATTTCTTTTGTGAGGCTTTTGAGATATTTTTCTAACTTGGAAGCAGAACACTTAAACCCATAAGCACCAGACGTCAGGAGAGACACATGATCTCAAGTAAATCATCTAATTTTTTTCTGGAACTCAGTTTTTCTTACTTGTAAAATGGAAAATTAATTGTATTTAGCATTTTATGATTCTATGATTGAATGCAGTAAATCAATTTTTATATTCCTATGTATTGTCTGCATTTTTTTCTATCTTCATGAGAGATGTTATCAACAGCTTCAGATTTTTGGTAAAAACAAAAATTTTTTAATTTTTAATTTTATGATTATTATCTCCCAACCTATAAAAGAATCTCTTGACTGCATATATTTATGAGTCAGGGAAGAAAACTTGTTATGTTTTTAGTGGCTTAAAAATAAGCCTGCACATTATTCATAATAGCCCCAAAGTGAAATCAGTCCAGTTCAGTTCAGTTCAGTTCACTCAGTCAGTTGTGTCCACTCTTTCTGACCCCATGGACTGCAGCATGACATGCTTCCCTGTCCATCACTAAATCCCAGAGATTACTCAACCTCATGTCCATAAAGTCAGTGATGCCATCCAACCATCTCATCCTCTATTGTCCCCTTCTCCTCCTGCCCTCAATCTTTCCCAGCATCAGGGTCTTTTTAAATAAGTCAACTTTGCATCAGGTGGCCAAAGTATTGGAGTTTCAGCCTCAACATCAGTCCTTCCAATGAATACCCAGGACTGATCTCCTTTAGGATAGACTGGCTGGATCCCCTTGCAATCTAAGGGACTCTCAAGAGTCTTCTCCAACACCACAGTTCATAAGCATCAATTCTTCAATGCTCAGCTTTCTTTATAGTCCAACTCTCATATCCACACATGACTACTGGAAAAACCATAGCCTTGACTAGATGGACCTTTGTTGGCAAAGTAATGTCTCTGCTTTTTAATATGCTGTCTAGGTTGGCCATAACTTTCCTTCTAAGGAGTAAGCGCCTCTTAATTTCACTGCAATCACCATCTGCAGTGATTTTAGAGCCAAAAATATAAAAAATAAAGTCTGTCACTGTTTCCACTGTTTCTTCATCTATTTGCCATGAAGCGATGGGACCGGATGCCATCATCTTCGTTTTCTGAATGTTGAGCTTTAAGCCAACTTTTTCTCTCTCCTCTTTCACTTTCATCAAGAGGCTTATTAGTTCTTCTTCACTTTCTGCCATAAGGGTGGTGTCATCTGCATGTCTGAGGTTATTGATATTTCTCCTGGCAATCTTGATTCCAGCTTGTGCTTCTTCCAGCCCAACATTTCTCATGATGTACTCTGCATATAAGTTAAATAAGCAGGGTGACAATATACAGCCTTGACGTACTCCTTTTCCTATTTGGAACCAGTCTGTTGTTCCATGTCCAGTTCTAACTATTGCTTCCTGACCTGCATATCTGTCCAAAGCCATCTCAATTATCTTTTTTAATTTTTTGTGTAGGAAACAAAATAGAATGCTAGTGGACTGCTCACCCCAAAACATGGGAACCTCCATTAACCCACATAGAGTTACAAACAGTAACTGAACCATGTGGCACAAGAATGCACCCTTTGCCTTAGTGTCAGCCCTTTAGGTTAAAACCAGCAAGAAAACCACTGTGGGGTCCCCTTTAACTAATTTTGTACCTCCATTGAATTCTCATCACACTCAACATTTCTCAACAAGCCACTTAACCTCCTTTGAAATCTTTTAGATAACTTCCCTTCACATGACTCTTATATTGTAATAACCTTAAGCTTGCTACTCTTCTCTCTGTCATCAATGAAGTCCCTTAGGACTACTTCAAGCTGATGGATAAAATCCTGACTTCTCGTGATAATCTGCAGTAAATTCCTTTGAGTTATATTGATTTCTCATGGTTCACTGATGGTTCTTATTTAAAAGATGACAATGGCAGATGTTGTGCTGATATGCAGTTGCAATTCCTTTTGATGTTGTTGAGGTAGTACATTTACCTGTAACTACTTCAGTCCAACAGGTTAATTATATTTTATCCAAGGACAAAACTGTCAATATTTACACTATAGTACACATGCTTTCAGAGTTGCTCATGATTTTGAATATTATAGAAGCAATGTGGCTTCCTTACTTCCAGTGGAAATGAAATTTAAAATGATCATGAAAAATGCCTGCTTTACTCATGCCACTTGTCTAAATATAGTCCATGAAGACTGTTTGTACTGCTCTTGGACATTTTAAACAGCCTAATGAACAATTTGAGATCTGGCAATTGTATTTCATACAACTTCTTTTATTTCATATATGTGTATATATACACATATGAAATATATATGTATATGTGTATGTATATTTTTTAGTCATAGTATATGTTTTTACACTGAATTGAAGCCTCCCCAACATATGGGTACTGCCTCTTTGGAAAAGATTATCCCTAACTGAATAATTTCTCTCAACCTTCATAATCAATGAACCTATTTTATTGGTCAGATACTTCAACAAGTCTGTGCTGTTTGGCTGGTTTTACAACACTTTTACTGTGCTTACCAGTACCAGTCCTTTTTGACCCAGAACAGATAGAAGGAGAGATACTTTAATACTGGAAAGGAGCAATTGCTTCTATTCAAAATAACCATGCTTTGGTGGAGCAATCTTTTCAAGTGAGCTTTTGGAAGATAAAGACCTTAATATCACACCTTGCAATCTGAAGATTTTGTCTACTGGAAATGATACCTCAAGAAGAACTGTTTTCGATCTCTCTGGAGAAGGGCCTATCTGGTACTGCTAGTCAATACTTGTCTTGTCAAGCTCCAAGGAAACAGACTCTTGGATTCATATGACATACCTAAAGAAAGCACCACAGGACTTCCCTGGTGGTCCAGTGGCTAAGAATCTGCCTTTCTATACAGGGGATGTGGTTTCAATCCCTGGTTATGGAACTAAGATCCCATATACCTTGGGGCAACTAAGCTCACACGCTGCAACTGCTGAGCCTACACACTCTAGAGCCCATGTGCCACAACTAGAGAAATCCTCACATGTTGCAGTTAAAGAAAGCTCTCATGCTGCAAAGCAGAGCCAGGACACACACACACAAAAGAACACTGACTAGACCTGTACATCATTTTGCGATCTGAAAGTAAAGATTTCCTGGAATTTAGTAGGCGAAAATTGATAAGAAAGCTTTCCCAGGGTATCTGTACCAAACGTATTGGATATTTGTCTGTTAACCTTTGATGATGATATAACAGTTAAGATGCTCACCAGTGTCTGTGACCTTGATAACATAAGGATTTAAAATAAAAACTGCCTGACAGTTCTCCCTCCTACCACTCCTTGTTGCTGCAATGGGACCTTAATAGGTTTTCATATGCAGTTTTCTCTCTGAAGGCTGCCACCCTCAGGAAAAGCCTTTCCTGACACAGAAGGACAAAAACTTCTGGAACTGAAAGTCTGACTCAATCAGTGATGTTTTCAGAGAAAGACTTTGATCAAAAGGGGGAAATGTAAAAATTAATGAACATAAACCCAAATTAACATAGAGTCAGGAGGCCAGAAAGGGGAGCTCTAATACCCTACGGTGATAGCAGAGTCCAATAGGAAGAAGAGAGACTTCTTTTTCCTGGCAAGAATTCAGCCAATGAGAGACTGTCACAACTCAGTCAATGAAAAACCACTATAGTTTGAATTCTCAATTCCTCCAATAGACTCTGTTTATTATAGCCTTCCCAAAGTTCTTTTTCCCTCTTTGAGAGAGTTAGTTTCTCCTTGCTGTGTGTGTGTGAGTGGAAGGACAGGACTTGCATATGGCTTGCCATGGTTACAGACCACAAATTGCAATTCTTTGCTAATCTTGAGTAAAGTTATTTTTGCTGGAGAAATAGCAAGCAGTCTATTTGTTTTATGTCAACATCCAGGACTAGGGGTAGAGAGGGTTGCAAATAACGTGGATAGACTGCTAATGTGTACAGAGAAGTTCTTATTAGGGTAACAAATATGTTCTAACTCTGTGAGTATATTAAAAATACAGTGATTCATATAATATAAATAGGTGAATTTCTGGCAAGTAAATTTTATCTCAATAAATATGTTATATAAAGACAAAGAAAAAACAAAAACTCCACCCCTCCACCACCACCACCATGTCTTTAATCTCTCAATAAAGGGTTGGCTGCTGAGAGAAAGAAGTTAATATTTGAGGGTCTGTGTGATGGAGCCTCAGGAATCATCTCCTTAGATTTTTTTTTTTCATCTCATTAAGTGGCAGCACATTTGAATTAAAGGAACTTTGACCAAGAGCTGTAATCCTTAGGGTTCAAGTTTTTTAGAGAGTATCATTCTCACTGAGAAGTCACTGCAGAGGGAGGCTCTACTTTGACCTCATATAAGATACAGTGGGGTGAAGTTGTCCTCTGGGCACAGTCTCTGAGGCTGACTTTACTGGCATGACTCGATTTCTCCCTCTGAGATGTGTCCTGCCTCAGAGAGATACCTCTGCCACTATGCTTCTGAGTAGTCACATGTGCTCCAGACACAACAAATACCATATTTCTAAATCTTCTCACTTTGTTCAGGAGCACTGGATCTTTTGTTTTTGACTCATTAATGTTGATTTCTACAGGATGGCCAGTGCCTCTGGGCTTTAAAGGATCAGAACACTGCACATTCATCAACTCTCAGGGCTACCTGAATTTATACAGACTTGAAAGAAGTTAGAATGGACTTTTACACATTGCTGCTGTCACTGGAATGGGGGGACATTGAGCACTGTACTCGAGGGCCATCTGGGGAATTCTGTTTGCTCTATAAAGTAAGTAGAAGTCTTCAGTTAGGCATTTCCTCATTCATTCATTTATTCAGTTAATTTTAGTTGAACACTTACATAACCTGCTACATTCACGGGGGCCACAGGAAAAAGTGTTTCACACATTGGAGCCTCCCAGGGGCTACTCAGGGCCTACTAGGAAGTTAGGCATGAACCTACACAGCTATAACAGAAAGCAGAATCTGGGGCATTTTGGTTTGGGGGTAAAATGCTTACTTGCTGCTGCTGCTGCTGCTGCTAAGTCACTTCAGTCGTGTCCGACTCTGTGTGACCCCATAGATGGCAGCCCACCAGGCTCCCCCGTCCCTGGGATTCTCCAGGCAAGAATACTGGAGTGGGTTGCCATTTCCTTCTCCAATGCATGAAAGAGAAAAGTGAAAGGGAAGTCACTCAGTCTGTCTGACTGTTAGCAATCCCATGGACTGCAGCCCACCAGGCTACTCCATCCATTGGATTTTCCAGGCAAGAGTACTGG
>SJYX01015074.1:344445-360533 GCA_006410675.1 Oreotragus oreotragus | reverse complement strand
TCCATCAGCAGATGAATGGATAAGAAAGCTGTGGTACATATACACAATGGAGTACTACTCAGCCATTAACAAGAATTCATTTGAATCAGTTCTAATGAGGTGGATGAAACTGGAGCCTATTATACAGAGTGAAGTAAGCCAGAAAGAAAAACACCAATACCATATACTAACACATATATATGGAATTTAGAAAGATGGTAATGATAACCCTATATGCGAGACAGCAAAAGAGACACAGATGTTTAGAATGAACTTTTGGACTCTGTGGGAGAGGGAGAGGGTGGGATGATTTGGGAGAATGGCACTGAAACATGTATACTACCATGTAAGAAACGAATCGCCAGTCTGTGTTCGATACAGGATACAGGATGCTTGGGGCTGGTGCACGGGGAAGATCCAGAGAGATGATATGGGGTGGGAGGGGGGTTCAGGATTGGGAACTCATGTACACCTGTGGCTGATTAGTGTCAATGTATGGCAAAACCAATGCAGTATTGTAAAGCAAAATAAAGTAAAAATAAAAATTTTAAAAATAAAGAACTTTTATAGACTATCATTGAGATGATGTGACAGCAAAAACAACAGTATTTTATTTAAAAATTTCACAGACTACTATAATGTATACCCAAAGTTAAGAATTACCACTCTCGTTGATTATTAAAAAGTAGAGAAATAATATGGCTATCAGTTCAGTTCAGTTCAGTCTCTCAATTGTGTCTGACTCTTTGCCACCCCATGGACTGTAGCACGCCAGGCCTCCCTGTCCACACCAACTCCCAGAGTTTACCCAAACTCATGTCCTTTGAATTGGTGATACCATCCAACCCTCTCATCCTCTGCTGTCCTCTTCTCCTCCGTTGTCCTCTTCTCCTCCTGCCTTCAATCTTCCCATCATCAGAGTTTTTCAACTGAGTCAGCTCTTTGCATCAGGTTGCCAAAGTATTAGAGTTTCAGCCTCAACATTAGTGATTCCAATGAACACCCAGGACTGATCTCCATTAGGATGGACTGGTTGGATCTCCTTGCAGTCCAAGGGACTCTCAAGAGTGTTATCCAACACCACAGTTTAAAAGCATCAGTTCTTCGGTGCTCAGCTTTCTTCATAGTCCACCTCTCACATCCATACATGACCACTGGAAAAACCATAGCCTTGACTATTTGTTGGACCTTTGTTGGCAAAGTAATGCCTCTGCTTTTTAATATGCTGTCTAGATTAGTCATAGCTTTCCTTCCAAGGAGTAAGCATCTTTTAATTTCATGGCTGCAATAACCATCTGCAGTGATTTTGGAGCCCAGGAAAATAAATTCAGCCACTGTTTCCCCATAAGCTTGCCACAAAGTGATGGGACCGGATGCCATCATCTTCGTTTTCTGAATGTTGAGGTTTAAGCCAACTTTTTCACTCTCCTCTTTCACTTTCATCAAGAGGCTTTTTAGTTCCTCTTCACTTTCTGCCATAAGGGTGGTGTCATCTGCATGTCTGAGGTTATTGATATTTCTCCTGGCAATCTTGATTCCAGCTTGTGCTTCTTCCAGCCCAGCATTTCTCATGATGTACTCTGCATCTAATTTAAATAAGGGTGACAATATACAGCCTTGACATACTCTTTTTCTGACTTGGAACCAGGCTGTTGTTCCATGTCCAGTTCTAACTGTTGCTTCCTGACCTGCATACAGATTTCTCAAGAGGCACCTCCATTATTACACATTCTGCAAGCAAATTTGGGCTACATAGAGTAACAGAATTATTTTCCAACTTGTTAATTTGTTATACAGAAAAAGAATTTGTCAAGCAATTAATTTAAATCAATAAGTTTCAAGCCATTTTGTTTAGGACCCGTTACACTTTTATGTATTATTGAGAATCCAAAGAACTTTTGTTTATGTGTGTTATATCCATGGATATTTACTGTATCACTGTTTTATAAATTAAAACTGAGAAAATTTAAATATACTTTGCATTAATTTATTTTAAAATAACATTAACAAACCCATTACATGCTAACCCCAAGAGCATAGTTTTATAAATAACAACTATGTTTTCAAAAACAAAACAATTTCATGAGAGAAGAGGCACACTTTCATTTTGTAAATCTTTTAAAAGTCTGACTTAATAACAGACAGCTGGATTCTCATCTCTGCTTGGCATTCAATCTGTTGTGACATCTCATATGATCTAGGCTCTGAAAAACTCTGCTGAACTCTCAAGAGAGAATGAGAACAAAGCGAATGATGTTTTAGCATTGTTATGAAAATAGTTTCAGTGTCGGGGACTCCACTGAAAGGTTCTCAGGAATTCCCACATTATATTCATTCTCATAACAATTCTGTTGCTGAAGAAAAATGAGGAAATTGAAGATTGGGAAGGTAAGGAACCTCCCCAAGATCACATGATGTGACAGCAGGGCTGGGACTCTTTCCAGGTGGCTGGCTGTGAAGTGGGAGCCCTGCCATCACTCATGTCACCTCTTAAATGTTCACTCAATACTTAACTTGATTTCTTCACTCATCTACTGCTGATGTTGATAGGATATTGTTCCCCTTAGACTTGTTTGAGGAACTTAACAAACTCAAGAATAACTTTGCTTTATTATGTTTTTCAAATATCTCAAAGCAACTTTCTAATTCTTTTGAATTAATAAGAGATATTAAACAAGTTATCAAATGACTTTTCTCATCCACACAAATTTTAAATCATTGGAAATGATAATACTGGAAACAAGGACTTGATTTATTTTATTTCTTCAGTTTTAAATACAGTCTGTTCTAACTCAGCCATTTAATATCCTAATAAATTTTGGTTAAAAATAAAAGTTTCAGTGAAGTGCAGCCTAGAACCTAGAGAGTTTCAGATTCACAATAAAAACTTTTTTTCATGCAGGGATTTGAATGAAGTTTTTTTCAAACCACAAGTATATAACTGTAAAAGCTATAATTACTAAGCAAAATCAAGCTCTGACTACACCTTCCCTTCCTAGAAGAGCAATGTATGCGTGTGTGGCTAATTCACTCAGTTGGGTTTGACTCTTTGCCACCCCATGGGCTGTAGCCCGCCAGAATCCTCTGTCCATGGGATTTTTCAGGCAAGAATACTGGAATGGTTTTCCATTTCCTCACCCAGGGGATTTTCTTGACCCAGGGATTGAACCCACATCTCTTGCATTGGCAAGAGGATTCTTTACCTCTGAGTCCCCTGGGAAGCTCACAAGAACAATGTCGTTACCTGTTAACCATCAGCACTAATCAGGGTTTCTTTATTGCTTATAATTATCTGTGTCAAGGTAAGTAAAACCCCAAATCACAAACAAAACAGCTCTGTTGGATAACAGATTTTTGTGTGAATGTTTTGTTTTTATATTTATTTTTGTTTTAGTTTTTGCCTTTTTTCCCCCAAATGTCAGTTGCAAGTCCTAGATCCCTATTACCTTACAGGTAACAGAATGCCCTACATAATGTAATTTGTGTTTACTATTAGGTCTAATTATAAGTATTTATTGGAGAAATAACTCCAGAAAGAATGAAGGGATGGAGCCAAGCAAAAACAGCACCCAATTGTAGATGTGACTGGGAATAGAAGCAGGGTCCATGCTGTAAAGAGCAATATTGCATAGGAACCTGGAATGTTAGGTCCATAAATCAAGGCAAATTGGAAGTGATCAGACAGGAGATGGCAAGAGTGAATGTTGACATTCTAGGAGTAAGCAAACTAAGATAGACTGGAATGGAGAAATTTAACTCAGATGACCATCATATCTACTACTGTGGGCATGAATCCCTTAGAAGAAATGGAGTAGCTATCGAGTCAACAAAAGAGTCTGAAATGCAGTACTTGGAGGAAATCTCAAAAAGGACAGAATGATCTCTTTTCATTTCCAAGGTGAACCGTTCAATATCACAGTATTTCAAGTCTATCCCCAGACAAGTAATGCTGAAGAAGCTGAAGTTGAGTGGTTCTATGAAGACCTACAAGAACTTTCAGAACTAACACCAAAAAAGATGTCCCTTTCATTACAGAGGACTGGAATGCGAAAGTAGAAAGTCAAGAAACACTTGGAGTAACAGCAAATTTGGCCTTGGAGTACAGAATGAAGCAAGGCAAAGGCTAATAGAGTTTTGCCAAGAGAATACACTGGTCATAGCAAACACCCTCTTTCAACAACACAAGAGAGGACTCTACACATGGACATCACCAGATGGTCAACACCGAAATCAGATTGATTATATTCTTTGCAGCCAAAGATGGAGAAGCTCTATACAGTCAGCAAAAACAAGACTGAGAGGTGACTGTGCCTCAGATCATGAATTCCTAATTGCCAAATTCAGACTGAAATTGAAGAAAGTGGAGAAAACCACTAAACCATTCAGGCATGACCTAAATAAAATCCCTTATGACTATACAGTGGAAGTGAGAAATAGATTTAAGGGACTAGATCTGATAGACAGTGCCTGATGAACTATGGATGGAGGTTCATGACATTGTACAGAGACAGGGAGCAAGAACATCCCCAAGAAAAATAAATGCAAAAGCAATATGGCTGTCTGAGGAGGCCTTACAAATAGCTGAGAAAATAAGAGAAGCAAAAAGCAAAGGAAAAAGGAAAGATATATCCATTTGAATGTAAAGTTCCAAAGAATAGCAAGGAGAGATAAAAAAAGCCATCCTCAGCGATCAATGCAAAGAAATAGAGGAAAACAATAGAATGGGAAAGATTAGAGATCTCTTCAAGAAAATTAGAGATACCAAGGGGACATTTCAGGCAAAGATGGGCACAATAAAGGACAGAAATTATGGACCTAACAGCAGCAGGAGATATTAAGAAAAGGTGGCAAGAACACACAGAAGAACTGTACAAGAAAAGATCTTCACAACTCAGATAATCACGATGGTGTGATCACCCAACTAGAGCCAGACATCCTGGAATATGAAGTCAAGTGGGCCTTAGGAAGCGTCACTATGAAAAAAGCGAGTGGTGATGATGGAATTCCAGTTGAGCTATTTCAAATCCTGAAAAATGATGCTGTGAAAGTGCTGCACTGAATATGAGAGCAAACTGGAAAACTCAGCAGTGGCCACAGGACTGGAAAAGGTCAGTTTTCATTCCANTCAGGGGACTTTGGGACCATTGATAAAACCACAGAATTTGAGAACAGAAAGGGACTGGTGATATCATCTCTGTGTAAGAAAACCACTGACTAGAGGGGGAAAAAAAAAAAATCTCTTGCCCAAAGGTTTGTCACAGGAGCAAACCTAGGACAAGAGTTGCTCAATATCCCAAACAGACTCTGATCCAGGTCCACGTGCCTGTAGTAAAAACAACATTTTAGTTTCACTCTAGAGAGAGCATTGTTGCTGCTGCTGCTACTGTGGCTATTGCTTAGCAAAGCACTCTCTTGCATGCTCAGTTCTAGGCATGTGATTGAAATAAAATTCACCTTTTAACTGCCTCATAAGATGCTTTATCAGTGAACCTGTAGAGTCAGCTCCTTTGGACACGACTGTGTGAGGGATAAGCGAATGACCTAATCAGAGCCAATGAAACAGAGAAGTGTCCGCTGGAAAAGAAAGCCTCTTTCATTTCTGCTGGATTTGAAGGTGTGAGGATGTTCAGCTTGGAAATATCCCCTCTGTCTTGCTCTGCTACCCTCAAAGCATCCGAGCGAGGTCATTCCAGAGTAATCAAAACAGGAAGATTGCTCTCTTGATATCATTTTGTCCTGATTCATCAGTGCTTATAGTCAGCACTAGTCATCAGCACAAACTCTCATTGGCAATGAGAGTTTGGTTAAGGTAATTTTGTTGGCTTTTCTTTTAACTGTATTTGAAATCTTAATGAAAGGTCTTCATTAGTCCAGCTCTTTTCTTCTCTCCATCTTCCCTACTCTGGCTATAAATGTCTGAGGATTACACAAGAGTCAGTGTCATCGTGACATGTAGTTTGTAGTGATTAATCACTCAGGGTTTGCTCTCTACATCATATTGATCTCTGAGTTTTGGAGTCCATGGTCTATAATTTTTGTCAGAATTACTACCACACTATTACTCTTGCCGAGCAACTGAGTTTAAAACCAATGCTTACCAACCTTTTTGATTTTATTGTGCTATGTATGTTTTGCTTATTTGAAGACCCTCAGATATGTGCTATAGTTAGCTCCATCTTCACCTTTATTTTCCACCTATGCTTGGCTATTTGTCTCCTTTCCAAGACAACTTAAGACTAACTTCTTTTTTACTCAAGTATAGTTGATTGGTAGCCTGCAGTCCACGTGGTCGCGAAGAGTCAGACACAACTGAGCGACTTCACTTTCACTTTTCACTTTCATGCATTGGAGAAGGAAATGGCAACCCACTCCAGTGTTCTTGCCTGGAGAATCCCAGGGACGGGGGAGCCTGGTGGGCTGCCGTCTATGGGGTCGCACAGAGTCAGACACGACTGAAGCGACTTAGCAGCAGCAGCAGCAGTTGATTTACAAGGTTGTGTTAATTACTACTACACACTGACTCAATGGACATGAGTTTGAGCAAGCTCCAGGAGATGGTAAAGGACAGGGAGATGGTGATGGAAAGGGAAGACTAGTGTGCTGCCGTCCATGGGGTCGCAAAGGGTCAGACACAACTGAGCAACTGGACAACAACAACAAATACAGCAGGATTCAGTACATCTTTCTGGAGGCTTCCTTGGTGGTTCAGCAGTAAAGAATCTGCCTGCCAATGCAGGAGACATGGGTTTGATCCTTGGGTCAGGAAAATCCCCTAGAGAAGGGCATGGCAAACCACTCCAGTATTCTTGCTTGGGAAATGGAGGAGATTGGTGGGCAAGAGGCCATGGAGTCGCAAAAGAGTTGGACATGACTTAGCGACTAAACAACAGTAAGAGCACACTTTTAAAATATTCCTTTTCATCACAGTTTATCATAGGATAATGAATATAGTTCTCCACGCTATGCAGTAGGGCCTTGTTTCGTGCATTTTGATAAATGAACACTTGTATCTGCTAACAGAACGGTGCCTATATCTTTTTGAATTATAGTTTTATCTGCATATATGCCCAGTGTGGGGTTACTGGATCATATAGTTATTCTATTTTTGGTTTTCTGAGGAATCTCCATACTGTTTTTCACTGTGGCTACACCAACTTACAAAGAATAACTTCTTGACCTAATCTTTTCATAGTTACTATTTCTCTTTAATCTGAATCTCTTTTTAATCTTAAGGTTCATGGAAGGTTTCTGTTCTAAAAAAGGCATGAAAAAAATTCATTCCTATTAAATAGACTGTTATGTCGCTGCTTTTTCCTATGGGCCAGGAAATTCTTGAAAAATAATCTACGCTTTTTTCTTCTAGAAACATTGCTCTTCAATTCCTTGTATTACCATAATCTGACTGGTGGCTTTTTCTCTTTGTGAAACTCCATTTCAGAGGCATCAGGATTCTCCTAACTGCATTCAGTGGTTCTTCTGTGGCATTTTGATTTATTACCCTTTCAATCCTGGCTTTGCTACTCCAGATTCTCCAGACATGCTTTCTTTTATGCCTGTACTTCCTGAGTGTCCTCTGAATTTGCTCCATTCCTAACTTTAAATGGTGTGTTCCCACATAACATATTGAATTAGCATAGGAATTCTGATTATAGGAAAAAAAAAAAACAAACCCTGAGACTCCTGGATTATAATCCCTAAATTCACATCTCTAACTGGCACCATATTTCTGAGCTCTAGAGTCCATATATCTAGCACATTCCAGACCCCCCCCCCTTTTTTAACCTGAATTCCTTTTGTTAGAAGCCATGTCTTTGAGAACAGGCATAGAGAGTTTTGCTGAGAAACTAAATGTATTAACATTAAGTAATTCCAACCATACCTGTTTTGGGATCTTAACTCTACAATTTCTATCCCATTTTACATCCATGTTCTTGTTATGATTTACTGCTACTCTTTAGTGTTTCCTATTGTAATCTTCCAGCGTGCTTGGGTTTTTCTATCACTCCAAACATCCCTGTTTCTTGTTCACAGTATTAGTCCTCGTTCCTCTATCTATCTTCCCAGTTCTTGACTCATTTCTAATGACCAGCTACCTGCACAGTTGTACTCTGGATTCTGATGAGCGATGTGTCTGGTATTCACTTCACATACTCAGTAGATATTTGTGTATGAGTGAACATCCCTTAGTAAATTCTAGTACATCATGATTTCAAGGGACTTAGACTTCAAGGTAGGAGAAGGCGATGGCACCCCACTCCAGTACTCCTGCCTGGAAACTCCCATGGACAGAGGAGCCTGGTAGGCTGCAGTCCATGGGGTCACTAAGAGTTGGACACTGAGCAACTTCATTTTCACTTTTCACTTTCATGCATTGGAGAGGGAAATGGCAACCCACTCCAGTGTTCTTGCCTGGAGAATCCCAGGGACAGGGGAGCCTGGTGGGCTGCCGTCTATGGGGTCGCACAGAGTTGGACACGACTGAAGTGACTTAGCAGCAGCAGCGGACTTCAAGGTGCCCTGGATTTCAGTCAATTTCCAGCAGACTAACTTCTTCAATTACTGATTGATATCTATGCAGTCTCACTCAGATAATCTCTCAAAATTAAGGACATTTAGATGTAGTAAGACATAGGAGTCAATTAAAGATATTTTTTAAAAAATCAAGATGGGTATTCTATTAAGTTTCCCATCAGTTTGCACTCCGTTCTCTTTTCCTGATAACTTAAGCCCACCTGACTTCATTTCTCAGGATCAAAAATTGCTGTCAATAAATTATTTGATTTTTTAAAATAAATTACATATCTTATTGTGTTATGTACCCAGAAGTCTTTGCATTTATTAGTATAATAAAAAGTTGTTATTATTTAACTTTTAGTAGTGCAAGTCACTCAGGGGTGTCAGACTTTGCGACCTCATGGACTGTAGCCTGACAGGTTCTTCTGTCCATGGGATTCTTTAGGTAAGAATACTGGAGTGGATTGCCATTCCCTTCTCCAGAGGATCTTCCCAACCCAGGGATCGAACTTGGATCTCCTGCCTTACAGGCAGATTCTTTACTATGTGAGCTATAGGGAAGTCCCAATTTAACTTTTACGAAGTCCTAATTTAAACTTTATAATTTAAATTTTATTCTGTCAGATATGGTGTTACACTTAATCCTCAAGGCAAAACTGTGCAATTAGCACTGTCATTATTGTTAATCTACAAAGATAAAGCTAAGAAATATAGAAGTTAAGTCACTTGCTTAACTCTTAAGAAGAGTGTATTGAGTGGAGCATCCTGACTTTTAACAACCTACTCTTTCTGAATTTGGAGTCTGTAATCAAACAGTGGTAATTGTAACACTTAGATTGATTCACATTAAGAAAATAAAGTTATACATTGTGTTGTGTGTGTGTGCTAAGTCACTTCAGTCATGCCCGACTCTTTGCAACTATGGACGGTAACCTGCCAGGCTCCCCTGTCCATGGGATTCTCCAGGCAAGAATACTGGAGTGGGTTGCCATGCCCTCCTCAAATTGTATTGCAGGGCAGTATTAATAAGCATAATTTCCATCATTTAAAGTATATCTCCCAGCCAGGTGCCTACCCTCATGAATAGCAATTTATGAGGTCAAGAATGCTACTTTTCCTGCCAATCTCCAAATCTAAATAAGGACAATCAAGCAGAAGCTTTTTGTAGGTCACATGTTTCTGGATTNGGACACGACTGAAGTGACTTAGCAGCAGCAGCGGACTTCAAGGTGCCCTGGATTTCAGTCAATTTCCAGCAGACTAACTTCTTCAATTACTGATTGATATCTATGCAGTCTCACTCAGATAATCTCTCAAAATTAAGGACATTTAGATGTAGTAAGACATAGGAGTCAATTAAAGATATTTTTTAAAAAATCAAGATGGGTATTCTATTAAGTTTCCCATCAGTTTGCACTCCGTTCTCTTTTCCTGATAACTTAAGCCCACCTGACTTCATTTCTCAGGATCAAAAATTGCTGTCAATAAATTATTTGATTTTTTAAAATAAATTACATATCTTATTGTGTTATGTACCCAGAAGTCTTTGCATTTATTAGTATAATAAAAAGTTGTTATTATTTAACTTTTAGTAGTGCAAGTCACTCAGGGGTGTCAGACTTTGCGACCTCATGGACTGTAGCCTGACAGGTTCTTCTGTCCATGGGATTCTTTAGGTAAGAATACTGGAGTGGATTGCCATTCCCTTCTCCAGAGGATCTTCCCAACCCAGGGATCGAACTTGGATCTCCTGCCTTACAGGCAGATTCTTTACTATGTGAGCTATGGGGAAGTCCCAATTTAACTTTTACGAAGTCCTAATTTAAACTTTATAATTTAAATTTTATTCTGTCAGATATGGTGTTACACTTAATCCTCAAGGCAAAACTGTGCAATTAGCACTGTCATTATTGTTAATCTACAAAGATAAAGCTAAGAAATATAGAAGTTAAGTCACTTGCTTAACTCTTAAGAAGAGTGTATTGAGTGGAGCATCCTGACTTTTAACAACCTACTCTTTCTGAATTTGGAGTCTGTAATCAAACAGTGGTNTTACACTTAATCCTCAAGGCAAAACTGTGCAATTAGCACTGTCATTATTGTTAATCTACAAAGATAAAGCTAAGAAATATAGAAGTTAAGTCACTTGCTTAACTCTTAAGAAGAGTGTATTGAGTGGAGCATCCTGACTTTTAACAACCTACTCTTTCTGAATTTGGAGTCTGTAATCAAACAGTGGTAATTGTAACACTTAGATTGATTCACATTAAGAAAATAAAGTTATACATTGTGTTGTGTGTGTGTGCTAAGTCACTTCAGTCATGCCCGACTCTTTGCAACTATGGACGGTAACCTGCCAGGCTCCCCTGTCCATGGGATTCTCCAGGCAAGAATACTGGAGTGGGTTGCCATGCCCTCCTCAAATTGTATTGCAGGGCAGTATTAATAAGCATAATTTCCATCATTTAAAGTATATCTCCCAGCCAGGTGCCTACCCTCATGAATAGCAATTTATGAGGTCAAGAATGCTACTTTTCCTGCCAATCTCCAAATCTAAATAAGGACAATCAAGCAGAAGCTTTTTGTAGGTCACATGTTTCTGGATTTTAACTGTGCGGCTTTGAAAAACAAAAGCCTCTAGTGATACATCCGAAAGCAGGATCATAAAATGCTGGTATTTGCATTTGAAAGTGTTTTGTCAAAAAACCAACAGTCATATTCATTATTCCTGAAAGAAAGTCAGAATTCTAATTCTATAAGAAATTGTTTTCTATTTTTTCTACTCAAATCATATTTCAAGAGAGATTTTGTGCTTTGATTTATCTTCTTAACTGAAATCCTGCAGTTGTTAAAGCTTAGTGGGAAAAGGTATGTATGTATGTGTGTGTATAGGGGGGATTTAAACCAATTCATAATTTCTGTTCTATCCTGCTTTATCATGTTTTAATCTTTTTTTGTGGTCCAGCCACCTCCAAATGCCTCTCTTGAATACTTATTAAAACATTTTTTTTCTAGAAAAAGAATTTTCTAATAAAAAAATCTCAGAAGTCATCAGTACTTTTAAAGTTTAAAAGAAACTAAATGCTTATTCAATTATCTGTTTTACTAATATCCCTAAGGCAAACACAGTTTTAAAAATTATATACAGATGGCAACAAAAAATATCCTCAGCTTGCTGCTGTGTCTTACTAAGTGTAAGTGAAAGTTACTCAGTTGTATCTGACACTTTGAGACCCCATGGACTATACAGCACATGGAATTCTCCAGGCAAGAATACTGGAGTGGGTAGCCATTTCCTTCTCCAGGGGATCTTCCTAACCCAGGGATTGAACGCAGGTCTCCAACACTGCAGGTGGATTCTTTACCAGCTGAGCCACAAGGGAAGCCCCCACATACTGGATTGGTTAGCCTATCCTTTCTCCAGGGCATCTTCCCGACCAGGAATCAAACCAGGGTCTCCTGCAGAGCAGGCGGATTCTTTACCAACTGTGGTATCAGGGAAACTCTGTGTCTTACTAAATCTATAGGAAATTAAGCCATATCAAGTGTTTTTCCTCTAAAATTTCTTGAGCTGATATTTTAATCATCAAACTAGCTTTAGAAGATACAAAGTAATGTTGGGTATAAGCAGTAGCATGATGACAAACAATTAACCACATATTCACCAGGAAAAAACAAAACTCCTGATTTGTATCATTTGCCAATTTTTATAGTATAAATACTCTACCTGTAGGCAATTTCAAGCAAATGACGTTGAAGGCAGAGTTGAGAAAAGATGTAACCACAGTCAACAAACCAATGGGCCTGACAATCCTGAAGCATGTGAGCTTTCATCAAAACCTCCAGGATGTCTCTAAAATCACCCTTTTATCAGATGTGAATAAAAGGATGCAGATGAGAATTTTGCTTAAAGCCAGCCTTTAGAGTCAGCCTGCCAAGACCTAACTCCACTCTTTAAAGTATCCTCTGTGTTATCTTGTATAAGCCATCTAACTTTCCTGCGACTCTCTTTGCTCATATGTAAAATGGTAATAATATAAGTTTTAATCTCATTAGTATTCCTATGATTATTAAATGAAATAGTGCATTAAAGTGCTTAGAAGAGTTCTTGGCATATAGCTATAATAATGGGCTATTAGTAATAAATGTTAGGGACTATTTTTCTAGAATTTACAATCTAACTATCAGAATATTTTACACATTGTCATCTAAATCTTTCAGGGTTCATTGAAAACCATCCTGCTTGAAAACAATACTCTGAGAGGAGCCAGTTATAGAGGGAAAAGCACTAAGAAAGATGTCATACCTTACTTACTAGTCCCAATTTTGCCAAAGTCTAGGTTTGTGGCCTTTGGTAAACCAGTTTATTTCAGGAGCTTTGGTTCTTTTATTAGTAAAATACAGAAAGTAATGATCACCCTGCCAACTACACAGGACTGTGGTGAGACTACTCTAAGTTAATGAAACTATGAACTCTGCTTAGAAGATGGTATATACACATGGTGTTATTATTAATCCAATTTAAAATTCATGATGCCACTGAGGCATTAAAATAAAAGAGTGAGAAGTGTTGTGTCATTTGAGTAAACATTTGGAAATAATGTATCGTTAAGAGTTAGGATGTTTTGTTGTATTGTAAAGATGAAAAAAACCCCACATTTGTATCCTGAAACAGTGAAGCATTTTTTTCTTCCCACAAAAGAGCAAGTTTCAAATGAAAAGGAACTATACTTTGAAATATAACATATGTTTAAACGAATTAAGGATCCTGGGGAACGAAGTTAAAAATATCTATGAAATCATAATTTTCTAGGAAAGGAAATATAAAGGAAAAATTAATAAATAAAGCACAAAATACTCTGTCAAATTGGATAGTATTATGTCATTACAAGATGAATACTGTAAATTTGCAAATAATTATTAAAGGCAAAATTTCATGTTTTATAAATAAGTATAAAAAGTGAAATGTCCAGGACAGATTGAAGAAATTTTAAATTAAGTTCAATCAACTTGTAAACAAGAAAAAGCACACAAAAAAATGAAAGCAAGAAAATTATAGGAAAAATACTTGATTTTTAAAAAAATTTACACATTGAATCTCTGTTCACGTATAAGAATCATATACATTTATGTACATTCAGTGAAAGTTAACTAAAAATCATTCTAAAAGTGTGTCTATGATTTTTTCTCTTAATTTATGACTTCACACTGTGGTTTAACAGAGGAGTTCTGTTCTAGAGAATAAGAATCTCTGTGCAGCCTGGTCTTCACCACACACTTTTCTATCAGTTACCAGTAAAAATTCTTATGGCCTAAAATTTAAATGTTGGTATATGTATGGGAAGATCAAGCTTCCTTGTTGAGGGGAAAAATCAAAATGAAAGTTATGAATAATATGTTATCTTCTATGTGAGCCAGAGGGAAAATATGAAATAAAAATTTTTAAGAAGTCACTGAAAATATTCATAAGAAATTTATGAGTTAGGGAACTTGAGTAGACTAAGAAACAAGTAGATAAAGACTTTCATATTGTTTTGATTTTGATTTTGATTTGTGAATTTATTACCTATTAAATAACATTGTTGTATGTGTGTATGTGTGTAAGTCCAGTACACCTCAATCTCACACTTCTCACCTGCCCCACGCTCAGGCCTGACAAGGCAGAGACGCCTGCAGAGAGGACAAGTGTGGTGGATTCATCCTCCATGTTTGGTCCCCTCTCCCACTCACTGTGTAGCTTCTTCTTGTTCAGCAATGTGGTGGGGAAGACAGGGCTCAAAGGGTCTTACAAGACTGGTGGGTTTGTTGTCATCTGTGTGACAAATACTCAAATGCTGGTTACTCTTTCTCTCCTGAGGAGCTTCTGTGCTTCCTTCAGAGACAACACCCTACCCCAACTAGGTATCTTGTTCTTTGATATTTATGCTGAAGTTTTGATTCCTACTCTGTCTTCTATGTCAACAATCACCCCACGAAGTCTGTTTTTCACCCTCTGAAATCCGTATCTGTTAGACAACGCCTTCAAAAGACCTCTCCTCCACCTGCCTCTTGACTCTGAAAAACTCAGTACCTTTTCTGTACTAACATCTGGAAGTACTTGTCTCTCTCTCAACAGGTTCCCTCTACAGTTCTCCTTTAAGCCAAGGTTTTTTAACCTCTATGGTATTAACATTTGGGGCTAGAGAATTCTTTGTTGTGGGGGATTTTCCTATGCATATTATGCTGTTTAGTGGCACCCTTGGCTTCTACCTATTATAAGAGTAGCTAGCCCCCATCAGCC
This sequence comes from Oreotragus oreotragus, assembly GCA_006410675.1. Taxonomy (NCBI): domain Eukaryota; kingdom Metazoa; phylum Chordata; class Mammalia; order Artiodactyla; family Bovidae; genus Oreotragus; species Oreotragus oreotragus. The sequence goes on along the minus strand of SJYX01015074.1, from coordinate 345,760 downwards.
AAACCAAGAGTGTCTCCAGAAATTGCCCAATGACACCTTGAAAACAAATGGCTTGACTGAGAGCCACAGGACTAAGGTAACAATTCTCTTCAACTGAATTCCCATTTCCAAATCTCCTTACCACTCTGGTATTAACAATTATCAGGCTGGATGATGGAGTTTAGGTGAATATCAAATATGCATGGGGAACTGCCACTTGGCAAGCCCTTATACAGTGTCTGATAGTCACCTCTCATGATAATACATGGACATGTGACACCCATTTTCTCAGAAGGAGCTCATATCTTGAGATAACAAGGAAATTCTTACATCAGTGAGAATCAGTGTAAGCCTACATCTATCTCTGACATTTAAAACTCTGGAATAAGGACTGTGAGAGCAGGGGGAGAGGAGACTTTAATTTGTTTATTACTTTATTGATTGACTATTTTGTCTTATTCAAGCATTTAGATTAAAATGTGTATTTTTTAAAAGAAAGAATCTTAGTTCTTAACATAGCTACATCAAGAAGAACATTTTAAGTTTTAATAAGATTTTGATTTGGGTTTCTTAGCTAAGATCTGAAAGCAAGGTCAAGAAAAAGGGGAAAAAAAAGGAGACAAGCAAAAAAGTTAATTTTAGATTAAAATGTGTATTTTTTAAAAGAAAGAATCTTAGTTCTTAACATAGCTACATCAAGAAGAACATTTTAAGTTTTAATAAGATTTTGATTTGGGTTTCTTAGCTAAGATCTGAAAGCAAGGTCAAGAAAAAGGGGAAAAAAAAGGAGACAAGCAAAAAAGTTAAGAGCAAGGAGGTTAAAACTTACCTTGTTTCGTCAATATAAACCGCTTCCAACACAGATGCTGCATATTCAATATTCTTCTTTAAGTCGACGATGTTAACATCACCTTTTTCCAGCTGCTTCACTAAGCATCTTAGTCTATTTCAAAAAGAAGCCAAAAAAAGAAAAAGAAAGAGATTTATCATGACTATAAAGAAAAGAGTCAATATTAAATATACAGATTGGGTTAAACTTTCAACTTATCTTTCCAGGTTATTAAATAGCAATATTTCCAGGTATGAGTGAGTGAGTGAGTGAAGTGAAAAGTGAAAGTGAAGTTGTTCAGTCGTGTCCGACTCTTAGCGACCCCATGGACTGCAGCCTACCAGGCTCCTCTGTCCATGGGATTTTCCAGCCAATAGTACTGGAGTGGATTGCCATTTCCTTCTCCAGGGGATCTTCCCGATCCAGGGATGGAACCCGGGTCTCCCGCATTGTAGACAGATGCTTTACCGTCTGAGCCACCAAGGATTTGAGGTATAATTAAAATCA